>CM066173.1:16877500-17450000 GCA_033629205.1 Lithocarpus polystachyus
AAGATTGGGTCAAGGAAGCCCGCAGCCAGGCCAAGGCTGAGGCTCAATCTTGTACAGAGGCCAAGAGGGCACTGGGGGTCATCAGGCATGAGAAACAAGAACTGGCCAAGAAGTTGGTCATTGAGGAAAGGGAGAGGAGGAGCGCCGAGGCTGGGCTGAAGAGCGCCTAGGACCAAGCCGAGGACGAGCGGAAGAAACTGCATATTACTGAGATAGATTTGGCGACTCAAAAACAGCTGGTCCTGGAGCTCAAGGCAAACTTGGAGAAAGCTAAGGAAGCTGCTCGGAATGCTGAAAAGGTGGCTGAGGCTGAGAAGAATGCATCCTACCTCCATGGGATCGAAGAAACTGAGATATAGCTAGCTGAAGAGGTGGCCGAGGTGTGCTGAGACTACTGTAAGGTTACATGGGTGGAAGCCCTTAACCTTGCAAGAGTCTCTGCCGACTCGGAGTTAAGGCAGCCCGGGAATGTTTTCCTTTATCCCCATATTTGCGAAGTCCCGGCTATACTTCCGCCTCCGTCATTGCATGTCCCAAAATCATCCGAACAGACCCTTCTTCCACCTGAGGCTAACAACAAGGATCAAGAGGAAGAAGTGGTAAAAAACGGGGATAAGGATAAGGAGGCAGCCAACTCTTCTAGGGCCGAGAATGCTGCCAAAGCCAATGAAGCTGCAACTTCAGTGACCGAAGCTAGATCCAAAGAGGCTGAGCCAAGCAGACATGACAACCTCCCACCTCCAATGACTGAAACTTAGTGCTAGGACTTTAGGTTTCTCTTGTTTTGTAATGGCATTCCGCACTTAAGCATAATGTACTTTCCATTTCAATTAATGAAAATATTTGAATTTTTCCCTATATATGCTCAATTGTATTTCTTACAATATTGTAATTTTTAAACCCATCGGATAAAACAAGCTAAAGCAATAATGGAAATAAGTGAGGTTAATTCTCTGAATCACTAAAATTGTATTGGAATACTAATTAACCCAAGGTATGTGGTCCGAGAGACCAGACAAGAACAGGGATCTGTTTAGCATTTAATAAAAGTGAACTAAAGTATTAATTTATCCAAGGTATGTGATCCGAGGGACTAGACATGACCGAGGTTCAATTTAATACTTAGTGAAATTGAACTAGACTATTAATTTACCCAAGGTATGTGATCTGAGAGATCAGACATGACCAAGGTTCTGTTTAACACTTAATGAATTGAACTAAAGTATTAATTTACCCAAATATGTGATTCGAGAGACCAAACATGACCAAGATTCTGTTTAACACTTAGTGAATTGAACTAGAGTATTAATTTACCTAAGGTATGTGATCCGAGAGACCAGACATGACCGAGGTTCTGTTTAACACTTAGTGAATTGAACTAAAGTAAGTAGGTCATGTAATAAACTTAAGTACAACAATTGAAACTTTTATTAATAATAATACATTTTTATATTATTTACATTCCAAGGATGTGGTATAGCCCTTTCTTCTAAATCCTCCAAATAGTACGTAATAGTGTCTTGAAAATTGTCTAGCTCCATGCTCGTCCGTAGGGATCGTCCAAAGAAAAGTTGAGATGCCTTGGCCCAGGATGCTCGTCCATATCAGGGTCGTCCGTCCTGGAAGACTCTTGGACAGGCCACATTGACTCCATTGCATGCCGTCTCTGGACGAGGCTTGTGCACTTGACTCAGGACATGCAGAACCAAAGACCACCAGAAACCACCTCCTATGACCGTTGCGGAACGTACGGCCCAATAAAATAACCTCCACAGCAGTTATGGAGGTTATTTCCGGCCCTTTTGACATCCCCCAATGTAGGAGAAGTTATCAAATAAATAACTACTCCTGGTATGCATTATATAAGAAGAACGATCGCCAAACAAAAGGTACGAGACATTTTTCCAAGTATTTGGTAATTCCAAAAGTTAAGGAAGAAACTAACTTTACCATCGGAGGGTTTCTGGCCGGTCCACCCCGGTCACCTTTGATAGTTTTGCTCATCTTCTCAGGTTTTCAAGCAGATCACCACTGTCGCCGTTGACATCCGAAGCATCCAGCCTACTGATTTTGTTGTGCATCATCAGTACGCTCCTATTCCAACTACTGAAAGAATGCGATATGGCCCTTCCCAATTAGGTCCAAGTTTTCCCCAAGCTGGGTTCTTTGTAGTACTCATTACCTTTCTCAAATCTAGATCTCCAGGTATGTGTAGTCTCAACTTGACATTGGCATCATACCCCTGCTTGAGCTTATGTTGATAATAAGCCAATTGGACCATGACATTTTCCCTCCACTCATCAATCAAATCCAAGCTCCTCTCATCAGTCTATCATTGTCAGTTGGGATGAAAGAGCTCGTTCTCAACGTTGGGAATCCAGTTTCTAGTGGAATAACAGTCTTAGCCCCAAAATTCATCGAAAAGGGTGTCTCCCCTGTAGATCTACGAGGAGTTGTCCGATAGGTCCAAATGACATATGGCAACCCTTTTACCCATCTTCCTTTAGCATCATCCAACCTCTTCTTCAAACAGTTCACTATGACTTTGTTAACGGCTTCGACTTGACCGTTCCCTTGTGGGTATGTTAGGGTGGAGTATCTGTTCGTGATGCCTAACTCGCAACAGTATCTTCTGAAAGCCTTACTATCAAATTGAAAACTATTGTTCGAGATAAGTGTGTGAGGTACTCCAAACCGAGTGACAATATTTTTTCATATAAATTTCTTGACATCTACATCCCTGATGTTTGCCAATGGTTCGGCTTCGACCCACTTGGTAAAGTAATCTATGCTGACTATCAAATATCTCTTACTCCCAGCTGCCTTAAGGAAAGGACCTACAATGTCCAAGCCCTACTGAGCGAAGGGCCACGGGCTGGATAGATGATTAAGGACTCCCCCTAGTTGGTGAATGTTTGGTGCAAACCTCTGACATTGATCACATTTCCTCACATATTCCTGTGCTTTCCTCTGCATATTTGGCCACCAATATCCCTGAGTTAAGACCCTGTGAGCTAGAGACCTGCCTCCTGTGTGGCTTCCACAGATTCCTTCATGTAATTTTTCAAGGAGCAGCTTTGAAGCCTCAGGATGTATGCATAACAAGTACGGCCCAGAGAAGGAACGCTTGTATAATTTCTTGTTCTCTAATAACCAAAATCGAGGAGCCTTCCTCTGTATCTTGTCAGCTTCAGCCCTATCCTCAGGTAAGATATCATACTTGAGGAACACCACTATAGTGTCCATCCAACTGGGTCCCACCCTAATTTGATGGATGTCAGGCGCTTCCCCCACTTCAGTAATTGTATGTAGATCTTCAACAAGAATAAGCCGAGGTAGACTTTGCGCCGAGGAGGTTGCAAGAGTGGCCAGGGAGTCTGCATGTGTATTCCCACTCCGAGGAATATGCAGCAGGCTGAAGGATTCAAACTGCGACTGCATTTGCCTGACATAACCCAAATACTTCTGCATTCTCTCATCTCTCGCTTCCAACTCTCCTCTAACCTGGCCGACAACCAATGCTGAATCCGAGAAAACTTCAACTAAGTGTCCCCCCATTTTTTGAACCATGGCCATTCTGACCAACAAGGCCTCGTACTCAGCCTCATTGTTTTTGGCCAAAAAGCCAACCTTAGGGATTTCTCAATAATGATCTTCTCAGGAGATATCAAAACTAGCCCCATTCCAGATCCTCTTTGATTGGTCGTGCCATCCACATACACCTTCCAAGATAAAGGTTCTTGCACAGAGATTAGGCCAACTGAATTTTCATCCATGTATTGCCTCTCGACGTTCTCTTCTAGAAAGGTTCAGTGAATTTGGCTACCAAGTCGGCTAGGATTTGTCCCTTAATAGATATGCGAGACATGTACTTTATATCAAATGCTTCTAAGATTGTACCCCACTTGCAATTCTTCCCGTGTAATCTGCACTCCGTAGTAGAGATCTGAGCGGAAGTTGGGTGAGGACCACGACCATATGTGATTGGAAGTAGTGAAGGAGCTTGCGCAGAGATTAGGCCAACTGAATTTTCATCCATGTATTGCCTCTCGACGTTCTCTTCTAGAAAGGTTCAGTGAATTTGGCTACCAAGTCGGCTAGGATTTGTCCCTTAACAGATATGCGAGACATGTACTTTATATCAAATGCTCCTAAGATTGTACCCCACTTGCAATTATTCCCGTGTAATCTGCACTCCGTAGTAGAGATCTGAGTGGAAGTTGGGTGAGGACCACGATCATATGTGATTGGAAGTAGTGAAGGAGCTTGCGAGTGGCATGTACCACTGCAAAGATAGCTTTCTCTAGTGGTAAATAACGGACCTCGGCCATGTGAAGAGACCTACTTACATAGTAAACAAGTCTCTGTACGCCATTATCAACTCGTATAAGTACCAGGCTCACTGCATGGCCGGCCATAGCGATATAAGCAAACAAAACCTCGTCTGTCATAGGACTAGACATAATGGGTGGCCGAGATAAATATTCTTTCAACTGTCGGAAGGCCAAAACGCATTCTTCATTCCATTCAAACCCTTTTCACTTGTTCAGCAGTTGGAATAAAGGTCTGCACTTGTCCGCTAACCGAGAGATGAATCGATTTAGAGCAGCAGTCATCCCAGTCAACTTTTGAACTTCTTTGGGATTCCGAGGTGGTTGCAAGTTATTGATTGCTTGTATTTGGTCTGGATTGACTTCAATATCGCGGTGGGTAATTATATAGCCCAAAAATTTTCCTGATCCGACACTAAAAGAGCACTTGGAAGCATTGAGTCGTAGCTTGTGTTTTCTTAAGATCTCAAAAATGTTTCTGAGGTCACTGACATGCTCAGATTTCAACTTACTTTTGACCACCATGTCATCTATATAAATCTCAATGCATTTTCCCAACTGTGATTCAAACATCTTTGTCATCATTCTTTGATAAGTGGAGCCTCCATTTTTTAGACCAAAAGACATCACCTTGTAGTGATAATTCCCAACAGGAGTAACAAAGGCCATTTTTTCTTGATCATCCAAAGCTAAGGGGATCTGGCGATATCCTTGGAAGGCGTCCAAAAAGCTCATTCGCGGATGTCCTACAGTCGCGTCTACTAATTGATCAATCTGTGGCATGGGGAAAGGATCCTTTGGACAGGCTTTGTTTAAATTTGTGAAATCTACACACACTCGCCATTTCCCATTTTTCTTCTTTACCACCACTGTATTAGCCAGCCATTCAAGGTAAAAAAAAACCTCTTTAATAGCCCCTGCCTGCTTAAGCGTATTCACCTCTTTCTTGACAGCATCAGAATGCTCTTTGGATGAATGTCGAGGTGGCTGCTTCTTGGGAAAGACGGCTAGATTAACGTTCAAATGATGGCAGATGAATCCTGGATCTACCCCTAGGGCCTTATAGGCGTTTCAGGCAAACACATCAATATTTCTTCCAAGGAGTGCTAACAACTCTTCCCTGTCCTGAGGAGGCAATTGAGCTCCGATCTGGAAAAACCTTTCCGGATCTCCATCAATAACAACTTTCTCCAGCATCTCGCATTTCACCTCTTCCGACCCCACAACATTAGGTAGAATCGGGATCCTTGATTGCTATGGGCCTCCATCTACAAAAATTGTAGACTCAACCATAGGCTGATGCATAATGGCAGCTATAAGGCACTGCCTAGCCACAGATTGACTTCCTACAAGCTCTTCAACTTGATCCCTTGACGGATATTTCACCTTCAAGTGCAAAGTCGAAGAAATGGCCCCCAGAACATAAAGCTAGGGCCTAGCTACAATGGTTGTGTAGGGAGAGTATGCATCTACTACAATGAAGTCTACTTTGACCACCTCTTACCCTGCTTGTACAAGCAACTTGATTTGACTCCTCGAGATGACAACTTTCCCATCAAAACTTACTAAAGGTGAATCATATGTTGTCAGATCCTCAGGTTTTAAGCATAAACCTCTGTATAGATCCGGATACATGATTTCAGCCTCACTTCCCTGATCGACCATCACCCTCTTCACGTCGTACCCGCCTATTCTAAAGGTGACTACCAAAGCGTCATCATGTGGTTGGATGGTCCCTCTCTTATCCTCATCCGAAAAACTTAATGTTGGTCGGACCTATACCTTGGCCCTTTTTGACTCATAATTCATGTCCTCGGCAGTTAGCCGAGTAACAGATATCACCCTAGAAGGACAAGATCCAATCCTCCCAGGTGCTACAAAGATGACATTGATCGTGCCCAACGGGGGCCTTGAAGAAGCACTCCTTAGAGCCCCAGGCTTAGTGTAGTCTCCCTAGCCATTGGGTCGATATACAAACTACTGTAACCTTCCTTCTCTGACAAGTTGTTCTAAGTGATTCCTTAGAGTTTCGCAATCTTAGGTAGTATGCCCTCGTTCCTGGTGATATTGATAGTGAAGGCTTTGATTGCGTTTCATGGGGTCTCCTCCTATCTTATTCGGCCATTTAAAATACGGCTCATTCTAAATCTTCTCTAAGATTTGGTGTATTGGTTCTTGGAACACTGTGTTGATCTTCTGAGGCGCTGTGGACCCTGACTACACATTGCAGTCCCTCCGTGGCTTATTGTTGCTGTATTGCTCTGACTTGAAATCCCTCCTCTCCTGAGGGATAACCTTAGTTTTTCCTTTGCCTTGTAGTTGATCCTCCTCAACTCATTTATATTCATCGATATGATCCATCAGTCAACGCACATTCCTCATAGGCTTCTTAGTCAAAGATTTCCTCAAGTCATGCTCGGCTGGCAGGCCAACCTAAAGTCCTTACAGTCACGTCATCAAATTCCCATCGATCTCGTTAAACATCTCTCAATACCTGTCCGAGTACGTTTTCAGAGTCTCCCCTTCTCGTATAGAAAGAGATAACAAGGAATCCAAGGGACGAGGAACTCTGCTACATGTAATAAATCGAGAGCAAAAAGCCTTAGTGAGCTCTTTAAAAGATCCAATAGAACTTGCTGCAAGGCCATCAAACCACCTCATCGCTACAGGCCCTAAACTGGATGGGAACACCTTGCACATAAAGGCTTCATTCCTAGAGTGGACAACCATTCTCTGATTGAAATGACTTACATGCTCACAGGATCCGTTCGACCATTATACATGGTGAACGTGGGTTGAGTAAACCGCCGAGGAAGCTTTCCTTCTTAAATTCTACGCATGAAGGGTGACCTGAAAATCTAGTTGAGTGCCCTATTCATAGCGTCATTTCCCAAGCCCTTAGAAGACGAGTTTCTACCTCTGCGTTCATGATAACGTTCCTCTTTATCGGAGAAAGATTCGGTAGGAGGTGTCCGTGACCTGCGCTTATAGTTACCATTTTCTTCATCATCCGAAGAAAGATCGAAGATGGAGGGACTGCACCTTCTCCTCTCAAGGCGTAGCTTTTCCTTGAGGTGATCAATTTTACGCTTCATGTTCCTCGTGGTGTCTCTATAGGACACGTTACCCTTATCTCAAAGTCAACTTCTGCCAGTATGAATAGTATGCACGCTTCCTTCATGGTCCCTTTCTCGTTCAAGGTGAAGAAAATGATCGAGATGTTGGGAACCATCAGACTCCGCCCTGTTAGGACCTGATCCAACCATAGTCAAATATCAAGCTCACCAACGCACCAGAATTTCCTATAGACGTCATCAATTGTAAGGACACAATTTTAAAGGCTAAGCCCACGAGCTAGATGGAATCAGGCCCAAAAAGTCCTAGCAATGAATTTATAGAGTGTGGATTGGAAAGACTGGGCTTTTAAGTGAGTTCAAGAATTATCCAAGCGTATTTAATAAACAGGAAGACAGAAATAGAGTAGTGATGTTATAGAAAACCGTCCTCGGTTTAGTCCGAGGAGGATAGTTATATAATTTCTTATATGTTTACAACTTTGTATCTCTCTTTCTCTATCTACGACTACTGTTTTTCTCCCACATTTTTTCGATCCCCTTTCCCATTGCCTCCTTCTTTCTTTATATTCCTTTTTTCTCACGTGCCGGTCAGATGATTCCTCTTGATACTTGTCTCATCAACTTCGTCTTGAAATCTTCAAATAGCAGCTATAAAGGCCAAAAATCACTGTTCAGACATCTTTTCCTCATTAATGTAGCCAGAGAGTTAGCTACAGGGCAATTAATGCGGTGGCAGCAGCTTTCTCTATAATATCCTTCTGCTTCCACCTGTCCTATGTGCTTACAAGGTGCTCCTTTACCAGAAGAGTCCCCTAAAATATCATTGTAAATGCCAGAATGCATATCCTGGCTTTCTCTTTGATTATCTGAGGATGTAATTCACCTCGGACAACTCTTCTCAGTTTACACACTTGCCAAGTACTTGCAAGGCTCGCAACTAGGCATTTTATTCGTTATTAATTGTCCGAGGATAGTTATATCTCCTCGAACAAGCCCAGGGCCCAAAATTTATATTTGGGCCTCTGGCCCTTACACTCTCGTTTGTCCAATATATATATATATATATATATATATATATATATTTCGGAATGTGATATTGTGATCTCTCAAGTTGGTAATTATTTAGTTGAGTGTATATTGAGTTCCATATCGGGAATATACTAGGTTGATTTGAGATTTATAAACAATTACAAAGAATCTCAATTATAACCAAATTAGTCCTTTTATGATATAACACAAATTTGTTTAGCATTTTCCTTCCGTTGTTATGGATAATCCTAAACAATGATTGGGGTTGTACACTTATAGCAACACCATAACATTGACACATTTTTTTCTCTTCAATGACCCCATCATAAATTTGTCTTTACCTTTAGAGTGTAATTTTATATACAAATAAATCCTTCATTTGCCGACAAGAATAAGGGGCAATGCAATGAATTAACCAAACTACATTGTATTAAGACTAAGTAGTCTTAGATTTTTATAAATGGTTGTGTTTATAACACACAAACTATTTTACACACAGCCTAGAAAACAACTAAATGTGTGTGTGGGATAAGGAGACTGCTTACAGCATACATTCAAAGGAATAGTCAAATACTCGAAAATGTCTAAATACTCTTGTTTGTCCAAAAAACATATATATATATATATATATTTCGGAATGTGATAATGTGATCTCTCAAGTTGATAATTAAGTAGCTGAGTGTATATTGTGTGGGTGTGTTTTGAGTTCCATATCGGGAATATACTAGGTTGATTTGAGATTTATAAACAATTACAAGAAATCTCAATTATAACCAAATTAGTCCTTTTATGATATAGCACAAATATGTTTAGCATTTTTCCTTCTGTTGTTATGGATAATATTAAACAATGATTGGGATTGTACACTTATAGCAACACCATAACATTGACACATTTTTTTCTCTTCAATGACCCCATCATATGTTTGTCTTTACCTTTAGAGTGTAATTTATATACAAATAAATCTATCATTTGCCGAAAAGAATAAGGGGCAATGCAATGAACTAACCAAGCTACATTGTATTAAGACTAAGTAGTCTTAGATTTTTATAAATGGTTGTGTTTATAATACACAAACTGTTTTACACACAACCCAAAAAACAACTAAAATTGCGACTTGAAGTCACAATTTTTAAGTATTGAGTGACATAATACACATAACATTTTTCACAACAAATTTTATAATTATTGAGTTAGCAAGTTATGATTAATTCTCATATGAGCCTATCACAAACTAAGGTAGTCGATACCGTACCAGTACTGGCCGTACCGGCCAATATGTACTATATCGATACATATATCGGTATCGAAATGCCAATATTTCGTACTGGTTTAAATACTGAACGTACTGGCCAATTTCGAGTAATACCGGCCAGTACAGAAAAGAAAAAGAAAAAAAAAACTTTTTTTATTTATTTTTTAGTTTTGTAATTTTTGAATTTTTATAAGTGCAAAATGGTAACTTATTTGCATTAACTTATTAATATTATTTGTTTTCTTAGTATGCAATGAACAATTAAGCTTTCTATTTTTTATATTGTGTTTTTTTTTTCTTTTAATCGATGCTAAAGTCTAAAACTATGAAGAATTTGTTTTGAATTGATGTAATGTTTTATAGTAAACTTTTATATTTATTATAATACACACACACACACATACATACATATATATTATAAATATAAAAAATAATGGTAAACTTGAAACAATACTCCGGTATTGACCAGTATTGAAATATATTGTTCTACTAATCAAACCAATACAGCCTCCGATACGAGAATGACTTCCTTGTCACAAACACCACTTTATTATCCACCATTAACAAGTTGTCACGTCGATAATTGTAAACTTTTTTGTAAAATATATTAGAGCTTTTTTACGAGCACAATAAAATTTCATAAGATTTTCACAACAATTTGGGTTATTAGCCAGCTCACTATAGGTTAAAATAAATTGAAATAAAATTAAAAATATATAATACCGGAACTCATCACAAGACAAAAGAAGAATATTGTGAGATTTTGTTGTGCTCTAAACTTTCTCAATATTTAATGGCCCCACTCATTCTACCAAATTATATTTTGTACTCTTGGAAATGCGCATATAAGTGGGCTAATTGTTTTTTTTTTTTTTTTTTGGATGCAAAGAGGAGTTTTATTTAAAAGTAAGACACATTACATGTTTACATAGCCAGTAGCAGGGCACCCCTTATGAGTGCCAAATTGAAAACAATCCCTGATATACTGTTCATAAACAAAATTCGAGCATGTTTCGTACACAAAAATTCTATCTTGTTGTGATTTTTTTTTTTTTTTTCCCTCCCGTCATATATTTGCAGGAGGAATGGAATGTTCTCAATGATCCCAAATCCCACATCATTCCCATTTTTAAATAAGCATCACATCTTCATGGAAGGTCACAACTCTTGTGAGAGTCATACTCCTTCACCAAAAGTCAACTCTTTGAAGATTTGTATTCTCTCTCAAGGGTTGCATCACATTGCCAAATAATAAAACCATATTGTAATACAAACCCTCCTTTCGTTCGTTCCATAAAATACAAAGAGGGTGTACCGTGTTAAAGGGTAATCACTAATCACCCTCGTTTATTTACAATTGATAATTATTTTTGCAGAACAAGTTGGGTTTCATATTATTAAGCTACCCCACTCATACCACACCATCTCCTCTAAAGTCAAACCTGCCTGTCATCATGTTGTGGTTAGTAAGAATAGTATCTTCGTACTTGTTTAATTATTTCTTGTTACAGCCTCACAAGAAACAAGATATGAAACTAAAAGGAATAATAATAAATAAATAAAAAGATATGAAATTAAAAAGAATTTACTTCCATATTATAAAGAAGTTTAATTGATAGGACAAATGGTCCCAAGCCGAAGGAATTCCAAGGCCATATATTAACAAGAAACAACTGCTACATTAATTACTTCTGAATAAAATTAATGCTATGATTGGCCTTATGGTCCCAAGCCACATATACACATAGGCAGACACAGCAACAGTAACAGCTGATGCTACAAATTTTTTCCAATGGAATTCCATGATGCCCAAATTATGTTTTACAAATTGATATCTAAAGTAACCATTTCAAGTACACATAAATAAACCCTTTAACAGCATAGCTCCTTTTCCCTCTTATTATTTTTCCTATTAACCATATAACATATACACATTTTTACCCAAAGGAAAAAAAAAAAAAAAAAAAAAAGAATTACTATATGATGCAGATCTGCATTATACTTCAGAGATAAAGAGATTTAAAATCTGAAGCCCAAAAAAAAAAAAAAAAAAAACCCAAGACTTGTAAGATTGGCTATATGAATTTAGAACGGCCTTCTTGAAAGAATTCCAAAATATGCTTGGCCCCAGAGTTTAAAGTAGAGTATGCATTACTCAAAAGTTTCCCATTGAGTTGTTACCACAAATGACTCAGAATGCCGCAATGGTTGCTGCTGCTGCAGCCCTTGCATTTGCCCTTTAGACTCCATCTGCCTCATTTGCACATGATGCTTTTGCATTGGTACACACATTTGCTTGGATGAATTTGCTGCTTGTTGCTGCCATGGGATATTACCTCCAGTGCTGCCAGGCTTTGAATTATGCAACTTCATTTTATCGAGAGTTTCGATGTGCTTCTGAACTCTCCTCACCTTTAAGAACCATTCCAAACTTAATGACCTCATTGGCTTAGTAAGGAATAAGAATTATAATAATGTGTAACACTAAAGCTTAAGGAGTAATAACAAATCCAATATACCTGCGCCTTTCTCTGCAATTTTAAATCTCCCTCAACACTAACAATTTCATCCAACTTAACTAACTTTGTCATTAACATTTCAGTCAAACTCTCCACATCCATTTTTGTGACTTTTCCACCTCTAGAAACTTTGGCTTCCAAAGCAGTGACCTACCAAATTGCAGTAAAAAAAAATGTCAAAAAAAATTTACCCAGTTCCTTTATGAATCCTTTCTATGTTGTTCTGATGTAAAATTTACCTGTCCTGCAATTTTGTCCACTTCCAAACTGATTTCTGCCAAGGATTTTGAGGCCTTTTCAACCTTTGAATTTTTTAGCATCTCAACGCACCTTCTTTCTCTACTTACAATGTCCTCAACAAGCTCGATTTTGGATCCATCTTTCACTCTTGCTGCATCAAGATATGCTTTGGATACTCTCTCCTTGTTCTTGTATATCAGCTTCTGATCAAGAGGGTGCAAGCCAGTTAGTTCTGCCAACATTTTCTTCAAATCCCCTGCAACCCAAAAAGATCAATTGCCGTTAGCAAATCCAATTCCTCTATAATACTTAAAAACTCAATAAAAATTAAAAATTCAAATTCTTATTCTTATTCAAAATCAAGAATTCTAATTACCAAAGCTTGCTTGAGAACTTATTTGAATTTCATGGCACAAAGAGCCATACTTCACTCTAACTTTAATTGTGGGAATTGAAACAGTGCCTTGATTCATATCACGCTTCTGCACCAACATTCCTCCTGGCCTAATTTCCCATTCTTCAACATTCTGATTGCCTCCACCACCGACAGAGTTGGAAAACATGCTGTTAATATTCTTTGACTTCATTGGCTTCATCTATATATATTCTCGGTTCTGATTCTAAATGGCTCAAGATAATGAAAATCTGGTATACCACAAAAAGTTTGAGTCTTTGAGGTCTGTCAAGTTCTTCCCTTGGACTAGAGGCAATCCACAAGTGAAGAAAGAATCTTTAGGCCTCTCAAAGTTCTCTTTCTTGTGATATGCAATGGAACCCAGTTATGAACCACTGAGATAAAACTAGAAGAACATGGTTTGGAAAATCCTTGGACTAAAAATACTATGCTAAAGTACCATCACAAGAAAATATAAACTTTTGTTTGTCATTGTATCATCACAGTTTTTAAGTAACTGTTTTCAAAACTAAAAGAGAGAGAGAGAGAGAATTGAGATCTCAATGAAGCATAAAGAAGAGAAAGGAAAATGAAAAAGAAAAGGAAAGGAAATGAATGGCCAGCGAGAAAAGCGAGTGAAATACAAGAATATGTGTACTGTGTATACAAAGAAAGATAATATGGAAAATATATAGTTAAGGGAAGAGGAGAGACTAGAATAAATATTTGGCTTCTTACATGGAAATAAAACAAAACCACATCGGAAGAGATGGAAATAATTTTACATGAAATGTTAAATTCTTTGTAAATATTTTAGTTTAGTGGGTGAAAAAAAAAGACGGCAGCAAGAAAAATCAATTTCCATCCTGTCTAAACAAAGGTGATACATGAGTAACAATATAATAATACTATATAATAATAGTCATTTATAAAGCCTTTTTTTTTTTTTTTTGAGAAACATATAAAGCTTTATTCTTCTATCAAACAAATATGAGTTTATATAATAACTACTGTCATAAAATTTTCAAACACGTTGAACTTTTCAATTTCATTACATAATTTGCTACATATTTGCACTCTGATATTAACAAATCTATCCCAAACATATATATATATATATATATATATATTTTTGTAGGTAATAGGATTTTTATCCCTAGTAAGAGAGACAATAGAATTTTAATCTATGACTTCTGTTCCACAATTATAACTCTTTAGTTTTTATTAAGACACTAATAAGGTTCCTTTTATGATTTTATATATATATATATATATATATATGCATTAGATGTCAATCCAGAAAAGAATGGACAAAACACACCGGAAAGAACAAATAAAATAAAAAATAGAAGAAGAAGAAGAAGAAGAGAGAGAGAAGAAGAAAATCTAGTGGGCTATCATTTTCTCCAACTGGAAAGTTTAACTTATGTTGAAAGAGGACAGCTCCGCTTGGAAAAATCTATGGCCAGTTGGCACCTGTCTGGTTGCCTAATGGACGGGTCTAAGGGAGATTGCTGTCATTTTGTTTATATAAATTCAAAATTAAAAAATTTGGAAAGTTATTGTTAAATAATTTTTTAATTCCTTCAAAATAATACCCCTTTCGTCCTTTTATTCAATTTACCATTTACGTATATTTCTTATACAAATACTCATGGTTAAGTCTTTAGGAACAAAGCAAGCCTGAGCCTATCAAAGATCCTGGTTTCCCCAAAAAAAAAAACTAAATAATGAAGGAGGTGAATGAATTATTATCATCTCGATAAATTAATATAATATATCCCTAGTAATGTTGAACAGATATGAAATATCAATATCATTTTTAAAAATCGATTCCAATTAGGTTACAAATACACTGATTGCACATGCAGTAGCAAGAATTATACCTTAGCCACAGCCAATAACATGTCTAGTTGAACTGTTAGTGTTGAAGTATTCTTTAATTTGTTCCTCAAAAAAAAAAAAAAGTATTCTTTAATTTCTTACAAAATTAATGAATTTTTTTGGAAATAATAAATTGCTTGTCCATTGCATCTAGTAATAATATTAGACTTAATCTTTGTTAATGACCTTTGAGTGACACTTTCAAGTTTGAAGCCCCTCAGAAATAGTGGAAAATGAATGTGAGATTGTGCGTTCAAATCCCATCACATGGATGAGTAAAATTAACCCAAAAAGTATTAGACAAATCCCTCACTGTCTCTGAAAATAGATACCATTATACCAATTTGGCAGCATATAATCATAATGTAATATTCCACGCAATCATTTATGGATACCATGACGTGCGAAGCCAAGAAATTCTCAGGAAATGCTGGCCTTAATTAATAATTAGCACATGATTTATCAAAATCAAACAAATTATTGTGGTTTCACTCGCGTATTAGGCCGGATTGATCTCTTAATTAATTTGACTGCTAGAGTCTTTATTGAGGTCATTGTTCATTTTTTGCTAAACTATAGCCCCTTTGATGTCATTTGGAATTTTGGAGATTGTGATGTCCTGACATGAAGAGAAGAAAAATTATACACGCAAATCGATCTTACCTTGATTAACAATTTAACACAACGTTCTACAAAAAAAAAAATATATATATATATATATATATTTACGGATTTCAAACGCTATATATATGTTTTTTTTTTTTTTTCTCATAAAAACTTTCTTTAAATGAATTATTAACAAGTGTTGTACAGCACCCGTTAACAGTACCCTATATATAGGAAAATGTTAACGAGTACTGTATAGCACTTATTGATAATCCATTTTAAGAAAGTTTTGATACCACTTTTATGGGAAATAAAAAAAGTTGTCAAAATATTAATTACTTTTTTTTATTTCCCATAAAAACTTTCTTTAAATGAATTATTAACAAGTACTGTATAGCGCCCGTTAACAGTACCCATATAGGTTCAAGTTACACCTAGTGTAACTCTTTAGAGTTACACCTTTTTTAAATCATTGGATTTAAGTAGATCCAACGGTTAAAAAAAGACCCTCATTAATGCTAATACTCTAATTATGATCTCATTAATTATCCCTCATTTATTATATTTTATATTTATCTCTAAACAAAAAAAAAAAGTGTTATATTTGACTCTCTCTGCATTTCTCTCTTTATCTCTTACTCCTCCACAATGTTCCACCTCCATAGATAGATTGCTGGCAAAAGAAGGAATAAAAATTTAATAAAAATAAAAAACCGTGAAACACTAACATTAGAGTTTTTGGCTCATATGCTTCCATATAAACAATGGAAGGTTTTAGAAACGCATTTTCAATCTCATACCATAATTGGGAATCCACAAGGTCAAGAGAGAAATAAGCACCAAATACACATCAATGATTACATTGATTAGCAAGTCAAAGATTAGATTATGCAACTTCATTATAAGAAGAATAAAGATAGTATTCAAATCCATCCGATACAGTAAGCAATTTTTCAGAATTTTCAAAGTATAAAAGTAAAAAGTAGGGAGTCAATTCAAGTTAATCTCTATATTGCCAGACTAGTAAAAAAGTCTCATGTACTGTGACTGCTATCTCTTTTGAACAAGCAATATAATTGTTACAAGTAATTAAATTTCTCATGTTATTTTTTTATTAAACATAGTAACAATTACGCAGTTTTTTATTTATTTATTAAACATAGAAACTAAAACCAGCTCCAACATTATGGCTAAAAGAGCAAATATCATTCTCTCTCAAATTGTTGTTTCAGCTTGGTTAGTGTTCGACTTGGTTTTTTTTTTTTTTTTTTTTCTGCAACCTGTAGAGGTGGAACAATGGTGGAGGAGCAATGGTGGAGAGAGAGAGAGAGAGAGAGAGAGAGAGAGAGAGAGAGAGAGAGAGAGAGAGAGAGAGAGAGAGAGAGAGAGAGAGAGAGAGATGTTTTTGGGTTTAGAGATAGGTTTAAAATATAATAAATGAGAATAATTAATAAGGTCTTAATAAAAATATTTGTAATAATGAGGGTCTTTTCTTAATCTTTTGATCTACTTAAATCCAACGATTTAAAAAAGGGGTAACTCTAAAGAGTTACATCAGGTATAACTTGAACCCACCTTATATTTAAATTTTTTTTTTTTCCTTGAGTTGTCTCATTCACCCAATTTATCTAAAGATTAAAAATGTTTAATTAACTCAAGGATAGGATAGATATTTTATTGTATTTGTTTTTATTATAAATTTTAGTGAGAGCATTGTCGCTTTTGTAATTTTAAAGGTCACCATTATTTTTTATACCCTAAGGCTCTATTTGATTGAAATGATTAAAATATGAGAGGGTATAAAAAATTTTAATTTTCCAACATGAATATTTGGAAGAATGGATAGAAAAAGAGAATGATAAAAATTAGGTTACTATTTTACTCATATTATAGTTGGAAATAATAGAGTAATAGGGACAATACCTTTTTTGAATCTCACATGCAATTTCATTCCCATTTTCCTTCTCATTTGGAAGGATAAGTTTTGGTGGGTTCAAATGAAAAACACTAATTGCACCCACCATTTTCCTCCAACCAAATGATGTAAAACTTCCACAATCCTTATTTTCCTTCCATAATTTTCTACCCTCTTTCCTTCTTCACAAATTTTGAGCTTAGGGGAAGGTGATTGTAATTTTTTTGAATTTAAAATTCAACGTCAAAAACTTCTCAAAGCATGCCGTAAAGTAAAATCATTGGTTTTGATGAAATATACTATAAACTAGTATTATTCCGCAATGTATGGGAATAATAGACTTTTAGTTGGAATAAAAGTCAAAAGGTAGTTTTTTTTTGGCTAAAAAAGAAAACATGGGTTGTTGTCTAGAATTTAAGTTAAGAATTTTTTATAATAGATTTTTAGTTTGAATAAAATTTAAATTTTTTGAAATATTTAAGTTTAGAAATTTTTTATGTAAGGGCGCGGCTTTGGATCTTAAGCCTAAAGGACGAATGGATTAAGGCCCAAAGAGCCCAATACAATAAATTTGTAGAGAGTAGGCCAAAAAGTTAAGCTTCAATGAAGTGAACAACGCCTACAATGGGCTTAAAAATAGTAAGAGAGTGGGCAAAAGTAATGAATAGACAAATGTGGTGCACAGAAATTCTTCCTCAACAATGTCCGAGGAGAGTAGTTTTTGAATATATTTCCCTTAGATTTGATTACAGTTGTTGTTCTTAATGCTACAGTGTTTCCTTTCTAGGTTTTTCAATCCCTTGTCCCTAGAAGGTCCTCTACACTATATAACTCCCTTTAAATGATCTTGGCCCTCCATTTGTTGATCACTAGGGCCACTACTTAAGTGTTTGTCCCATCAGACACCTTTCCAAACCCCTTGTGAGTCGTGCCAACTAAGGCAGCACTATTCAGGAATCTTCTCTATATAAATGTAGTCAGGATGTTTGGTGGGATGCATTAAATGTGGTGAAAACCACCATCCCTTCAGTCATGTTAGGGCTAACGCCCTCCCTGAAACTCTTTCTCTACAGTATGACCTCCTCTGGTCATGTGCCACTGGCATGGCCTTGCTATCCGAGTGTGTGACCTCCTCAACGCGATAATGACCTCTTCGGCCATGGGTATGACACGTGGCACGAATACCTTATTTAAATTATTGTGCCCCACAATAGCCCCTTAAAACTCCAATTTTTTCCTCTTATCCGAGGAGAAAAATGGAGTTTTGACTTTGAATATTAATTATGCTCGTTTCTTTGACTTCCACATGTGAGAATGTCGCTTCGTGTGTCTTGTAACTGTTTTGGAACTTCGAAGTCCGCAACGTCTCATTAAATACTCTAGGTTGCACTTTGTTCACCACATCCTACGATAAGATGGAAATCCTACGATTGGCGTTTCTCCTCAAATTTTAGGCAGGATAACTCCCATCTAGTTCCGCCCCCTATATTAGGCGCCTGGGGGGAGTTATTTTCCCCATTTTACAAATCTTCGAGCTCTCCAGACTCCTCAAACTCTCAAACTTTCTAGGCTTTCCAAATTTCTAAGTCTCCCACATCTTTCAATAAAAAAAATTTTAACTTTTAAGAAGTTCAGAAAACAACCCTTATGCTTATTCTCGTAAGTTCTTTCTACTTTAGGTTCTTTTCTCCTCGGCCAGTCTCCTTGGCCTTCTGTTCTTTATTTCCTTTCCTTGAAAATTTCTTTCACTTCACCTTAGTCTGCTTAGATGGGTATATTTGCTCACCTCATAGACTATCCTGCTGGCATGGAGGGATTTAAGGCTAAATATCACATTCCCTAGAGAGTTTCCCTATAGTACTATGCTCTGGATCATGTGCTTATCAATAGGAACGAAGAGGAGGTCATCATCCCCACGATCGCCTTCATAAAAGGAGGAATGACGCTCCCCATAGGTAAGGTAACCAGAGACTACCTAATCGCCCATAGGCTGTGCCCCTACCAGTATGCGCCTAACCTCTTTAAGATTTCGGGTAGTGTAGATGTTCTCAACGAGCAAATTGGGCTAAACCTCACATGACACGACGTCGTTTGAATGTATAAGTGCCACCTACTCGCAAACTCAGGGTATTACCTTAAGTCCAGATCCTTCATTGTCAGGCTTGTCTCTCTTTTTTTTTTTTTTACACACGGGCATTAGTTTTGCAATCTCATCGTTATCTTCTTTCTTTTAGTATTCTATTTACCTCTGATGGATGGCTTCGTTATCCTAACCATTATTTTGCTTCTCGGATGTTTTTGCAGATAAAAGACACGTAGCTCCCCACCGCAACCTCGTCAACATTGCGTGCCTTGACAAGGTGCTGAGGTCTAAAGTGTTTGTGAGTGAAGACAGGAAATTGAGAGCTATCCACCTCATCCTCAACTTCGATCCCTTTTCAAATAAGTTCAGGACATGGGCCACGCGATAAGAGCAGGTGATCCGAGGCTAGCCCGAATAGACGTATCAGTGCCTGGCTTCCTAACTTGAAAAGATCTCCCGCCGGTAGAGCTGCCCCTCCACCATTATCCTCGTGAGGTAACGGCTCCAAGGGAAGAAATAGCCTCCTCTCGCCTGTCACTTGAGGCCGAGATAGACTAATCTCGCCTCGAGGAAGAAGGAAAGGTGCAAGGAGAGCCTGTGGATATCTCAAACTTAGAGGGTAAGCTTGACAGGTCCTTCATAGTTTGTTCCCCCAGACTCATAGTTGCCTGGTGGACAATAGCTCTGAGGAGGAAGAAGAGATGGCTCTAAACAGGAAAAAAAGGCCTGAAAGAGCTCCTCGCAGAAAGGAATAAAGGCACCTTAGGGTCCCTACCTTTGCCTCCTGTCCTCCCCCCCTTCTCTTCCTATAGTCGGCTTGCTCCCCATCCCTAACTTGAAGAAGAAAAAGAAAGAGAAGGAGATAGCAGAGGAGGGGTGATAATCCCCCAAAAAGAGCCTAAATAGCAGAAAACAGCCAAAGATAGATGGCGGGCTTCCTCAGTGGAGAGTAAGGAGACCAAGCACTCAGCCGACTTGCGCCATCCAATTTGGAATCCCTAGTTGGAGTTGGATGGCGCGGCGGTGCCCTAGAGCTCCTCCATTAGGGAGTTCCAAAGAGGCCACACCCATTATGTGGCCGACGCTCTGAAGCGTCCTTTCCTGTTGCCCAAGGACATGGATGCTTTATAGCACATAAGGCAGCCAGACCTCTTCCTGTCCCTGAAAAGGGATCTAGCCCTGGTAAGTTCCTTGGCATGCTTCACTAAGAGTGTTTCTCTTCTCCATTTTTTTTAACGTACTCCTCTGATGTTTGTGTGCAGGTTATCTAGGAAGTTTTTGTGGCCGAGGAGTGGGTCAAGGATGCCAGGAATGAGGCTAAGGTTGAGTCTAACCTCTGCGCCGAGGCCAACAGGGCCCTGGGAGCTGCTGTGCAGAAGAGCCAAGAGCTCAAAGCAAAGCTGACCGCGAAGGAAAGGGCACGGAAGAGTGCTGAGGCCGGTCTTTAAAATGCTCAGGACCAAGCTGAAGATCAATACAAAAAGATCTATCATACCGAGATAGAGTTAGCCACAGAGAAACAACAGGTTGGAGTTAAAAGCAGAGCTGCAATGGCTTTAGAGCATGCATCTTATGATCGTGGGTTCAAGAAGCAATGAATAGACAAATGTGGTGCATAGAAATTCTTCCTCTACAATGTCCTAGGAGAGTAGTTCTTGAATATGTTTACCTTAGATTTGATTACAATTGCTGTTCTTAATGCTACAGTGTTTCCTTTCCAGGTTTTTCGATCCCTTGTCCTTAGAAGGTCCTCTCCACTATATAGCTCCCTTTAGATGATCTTGACCCTCCATTTGTTGATCATCCGGGTCACTACTTGAGTGCTTATCCCATCAGGCACCTTCCCAAACCCCTTGTGAGTCGTACCAGCCAAGGCAATACTGTTCAGGGGTCTTCTCCACATAAATACAGCCAGGAGGTTTGGTAGGATGCATTAAATGTGGTGGCAACTACCATCCCTTCAGTCATGTTAGGGCTAACCCCTTCCTTGAAGCTCTTTCTCTGCAGTATGACCTGCTCTGATCACGTGCCACTGGCGTGGCCTTCTGTCTGAGATTGTGGCCTCCTTGGCGCGATAATGACCTCATCGGCCATGCGTATGACACGTGGCACATGTACCTTATTTAAATTATTGTGCCCCACATTTAATAATATACTTTTAGTTTAAATTGAATTTAAATTTATTGAAGTTTAAATAATAAAATTTTATCTAAATTAAACAATTGTTAAATATTATCCCTTAATTTGAGAAAATATAGCATAACAAATAATATAAAATTAATTTACTAATTAGTTGTTCTTAAAATGTTGATAATAGACTTTAGTTGGAGTAGAAGTCAAAATATGGTTTTTTTTTTTTTTTTATAGAAAGAAAACGTGGGTTAATGTTTGGGATTTAAGTTTAGAATTTTTTATAATAAACTTTTAGTTTAAATAGAATTTATACTTGTTGAAATATTTAAGTTAAAAAAAATTTCATAATAGACTTTTAGTTTGAATAGAATTTAAATTTGTTGAAGTTTAAAAATTTTATATAAATCAAACAATTGCAAAATATTATCTCTTAATTTGAGGAAATATAACATAACATAACAACTAATCTATATATAAAACCGAAACTTCTGAAACTCTCACAATTTTCCACGTCAGTATAATATTTAAATAAAATTATCATTTTATTTAAATAAAATTATTTTTTTTTAGTCCAAACTTAACAAGAAGTAAAACTCTATCTCTCTAACAAGTCCAACTTAAACTCAAACTCATCATTATCATTTTTTTAAAACAAATTTATTTTTGTTTAATCCAAACTTAACAAGGAGTGAAACTCTATCTCTCTAACAAGTCCAACTTAAATTCAAACTCAAACATTGATAATTTATCTCTAAATTTGCAAGGTTAATCATGAACACTATAAAAAGAAAGCAAACCCCAATATTTTTTTTTTAAGCCAAGTAGAGGTATGAGCTCTTCTTATGTTATTTTCTTCTCCTCTACTTTGTTAATATATATATATATATATATATATATATATATTTTATAGTTTTTCATGTCTTTTTTAAAAAGTAATATTCGTACATGAACCACCAAAATCTCTTTAACCGTTTTTTACAAGATAAAAAAGCTTGCAGTAATTAAAATTATTCTTTCGAATGTAACTCATCTTTCTATTATATTTCTCTATTATTTAGTCATATATATTTTGTTTTGTTTCAATAATTTCTAAGTAGTGAATTATCTGATTCTTTGATATTTTTTGGTCTTTCAAAAGTTTTAATATCTAAATTTTTGAGTTATTTTTTTGCAATATATAAAACTGTCTGACAAATTTTTTTTTTTTTTTTTAAATTTTGTAAGCCATTGCACATTTAAGCAATGGCTTCTTCATCAAATTGTAACACAAATTGAAGTCATACAAGAGCAAATCAAGCAATGGTGTAGTTTCTTAAATTTTTTATAAAATTATTTTAGTCTACCTCACAAATAGGTAGATTCCCGTGCATAGCACGAGTTAGCGACTAGTATAAAATTAATTTACTAATTAGTTGTTTTAAAATAGTGATAATAGATTTTTAGTTGTAGTAGAAGTCAAAACATGGTTTTTTTTTTTAGAAAAAAAACGCAAGTTGTTGTTTGAAATTTAAATTTTGAATTTTTTATAATAGACTTTTGGTTTGAAAATTTAAATTTATTGAAATTTAAATGATAAATTTTTACCTAAATTAAACAATTGTTAAATATTATCCCTTAATTTGAGGAAATACATTCTAACAATTAATATAAAATTAATTTATTAATTAGTGAGAGTAGCCACTTAGTGCAACCACGACTTCTAAGTTCAACTTTTACTATATAGTATATAATATGATATAATATTATTGTAAGGACTGGTTTGATCTTGGATCCAAGATATGGTTAGATTCAAGCCCAATAAGCCCAGTACAATAAATTTATAGAGAGTGAGTTGAAGAGTTACGCCTTAATGAATGGGATATTAATTAAAGTAGATTTTCCAATCACTTAAGCAGAACTATAGTAAGATTATATAAGAAAATTTGTCCTCGGCACAAATCCGAGGAGCTCTATTTAGGGGTATATTGAATAATAATGACTACAAGAATGGTCTAGATTGCAACAGTGTTTTTTCTTCCAATTCTCCGATCCCCCATCCATGGAGGGTCTTACCTGTTATATATCCTTTAATGAACCATCTTGATCCTACACTTGTTGGTCATCTATGCCATTACTTAAGTACCTATCCCATCAGACACCCTTCCTAGCCCCTTATAAGTTGCGGTAGTCAAGACAGTATTGTTCAGGGGTCTTCTCTACATAAATGCGGTTAGAAAAGTAGCTACAACACATTTAATGCAGTTGTAACAGTTTTTCTCTCGATATTTTTGGGTTTCCTTCCCCCTTGTGTATTCAGGGGACACATTCTTTCAACCGTAGCTTCTCGGAGAATCACACTGATTATTAGAATACATATTTGAGCTGCATTTACCATACCTGAGGAGATATTTCTCTTCGAACCATCTTTTCATTTATACCTCAACCATTAAATCCTGAGTCTAAACTACTCCTTACGATTTGTCCGCTCTCAGACTACTCATGCTCTCGGCCAAGTCCAAAGCCCAATATACAATTTTTGGGCCCAACCCCTACAATTATAATATAGAACTTGACGAGGATAAATATAAACTATAAAAATATCATATTGTATTCTGATTGGTGTAGCCAATAGTAGTTGTGACTTATGATTCATATATATTGTTTAGTTTGTTTTGTTCTTATCACATTTTTTTTTTTTTGGTTAAGAAAGAAAAATATATAAAAGCACTAATACAAAAGACTAGGTCTATAGTAGCGTTCGTGAAACGCCACTAGAAATCCTAAAAACGCCACCATAGATCCCTTTGGGCTATAGTGGTGTTGGGCTTTTTTTTTTTTTTTAAGTTGGACCTATAGTGGCATTTTTTTATGAACGCCACTATAGGTCCCTATATTTTCTATGAATGCCACTAAAAGAACGTCGCTATAAGCAGGGTTTTTTGTAGTGTACTATACATGTAGTAAGTCTACCTATTGATTTAAAGGCCAGCTCAATATATTTTAAGCTATAAGGGAATAAATTTAAGTGATTTTTTTTATATTTAAATCTTAATCAGAAATACTTTTAATTCTTTTAAAAAAACCATTTTTCTTGTTTTTGGGATGTAAAATTATTAATAACTTTTCTTTTGTATTTAAGTTTTATTAACATTACTTTTACAATTAATAATAGTTAATCAACTTAATCTTCATGACACAATCGATTTGAAGTAGGGTTTTATCAATTTTTGAGCATATAGAAATCTAATATAATTGAAAGCCTTAACTCTGTTACAAATATATTTATATATATATATATATATATATTTTTTTTTTTTTTTTTTGAATGGTCGACTGATCATTAATACTCAATTTTACTAATAACTTAATACTTTAATTTTTATTAAAAAAATTGTAAATCATTAATCCACATAATATACTACATTATTATCAGTTTTCCACATGGTAAATTATATTTTGTAAATTTTTTATTTTTTGCTAAATTAAAAATTTGGGTAAAATACTATTTTGATTTCTAAACTTTACTAAAAATTTGTTTTTCATTCCTAAACTTTAAAAAATTCTTTTTTCTCCCTTAAACTTTGTAAAGAGTTTTTTTCAATAGTTTAAAAACAAAAATAAGGATGAAAAAAGAAAAATTTTCAATTGCTTAGGGATTAAAAAAAAAGATGTTTTAAGGACAAAAACAAAACATTTTTAATAGTTTATGGACGAAAGAAAAATTTTTCAATAGTTTAGGAAAGAAAAATGAACGTCTTAAAGTTTAGAAAAGAAAATAAACTTTTGGCAAAGTTTAGGAATTAAAATAGTATTTTACCCTAGAAATTTTATTGTAAAGAGGTCTGGGGTCCATGTCATTTACCATCTTTACCTTCAAAATGTGGAGGGGAAGATTGGAGATGGGAAGGGCCCAATAGCATTACAAAAAGGGACCCATACAGCTAGAGGGAACAACAACGAAAGGAACTGGACAACTGCTTTATATATTTGTGATGATGGAGGAGATGACCTAGTGCAGAGTGACTAATGCAGAGTTTCTAGATAGACTCTCTGATGATTGAGAGCATCACCTTCAAAGATAATGTCGTTCCAAACCCACAAATTATATGTAGAGGAGACAAGCAGGAATGAAGCTAGCTACCAAATAATATTACTAGTACATGCATAGACAGATTTACCCAAATGATCACTGCATATATATAAATATAGTAGCAACTAGCAAGGAAGGAATTTGTCTGGTCTAATTGCAACATCAAAATTAATCTTTAACCAGCTACGGTGAGGAGGGGTCCAAGAGCTATGTGCTGGTTTTTGTGTTTTGGTGGATTGTGAGGTCCTAAAGCTTTGCTTGTGCAAAGAGAAAAATCTTATGTAAGCAAGTGCTTCTTGTTTCTATGGAACCAAATTTGGTCACATGTAACAATTGCAAATCGTAAATACTTTAGGGGGCCTCTTCAAAAGAGAGGTTTAGGTGGGTACATACATGGATTTCGCATAGCTTAATCCAGTTTTTTTTTTTTTTAAATAAATAAATTTATGCACAGTTTATTGTATTGAATATGGGAAGTCTGTTTAGGTGGGTAGGCCAGAGAGGAGGAGAGCCAAACCAATTGGACAAAGGGGCATTGCGTGAAGAGATGGAAGGTTGTCTCAATATTTGTATTATAGAAGATGTATGATTTTTCTATTTATGAGGATTTAAAAAAAAAAAACAATTTTGGGGGCTTTTTTTTTCTTTTTCTTTTTTCTTTTTACTGTAATGGGAGCCTGAGATTCTTTTTGTAAATTTCTGAGTCAGCCCTGAATGATTTCCATTAAAAAAAAAAAATCCATTCGCACAATTTGTTTTATGGAAAAAAAAAAAAAAAGCAGAAGCAGTCAAAAGATGAAAAGAAAAGAAAAGAAAAAAAAATCAATCATTATCTTTTTATATATTGATAGATGAAGTAATGGAATCGAATCATGAAGAATTAATTGAAGTGTCCCTAAAAGTTTATTAATTTTTTTCCCAATTTCTGTTTAGACAGCCTTTTTGCATGTCAATGGCTCAGTGCAAAGAGAATGACATTCTCATCCGACTCCTTGTACTTGGAACCGCTATATGCTTAAAATTTATTCGTTTTTTTTTTTTTCCTCAATTTCTATTGCAGGCCAGAAATTGTTGTTATAGTTTTTTTTTTTTTTTTTTTTTTCCCTTTGGGTCAAACTATATGTTTCTAAAAAAATCTAATAACTAAAATGGCCAAAGTGCGTTTCTAATTTAAACAATTTAAAGCAAAAGCTAAAACATTAAATTCAAATGTGGAACAGGGTCAAAAGTAGTGAACTGAAAAGATGAAAAGTTCATGAATTGATGTAACATTATATTCAAAGCTGAAAACAAATGTTACAGATGATCATCAATTGACAAGGTGGAGGAGAAACCATGGAAAGCAGTTTTCTTCCACTCTCCTGATCTCATCAGACCACTCCAAAGAGAATAAAATGTGTTGTCTACCTTACTGTTCTTTCCGAGCTTTAGATCTGACAGGCTTTGCAGGTCTAATTATGTAACCTAGGAGGATCAATACTATGGGAACGATGGTTCCAATAAAATATACGCTCCCATACGAGGCGATTGTTTCGTGCAGGCTTAGTACCTGTCCAATACAAGCACATAAGCATAAGAAACTTATTTCTTTGGTAAAATAAGCATAAGAAACTTGAAAGCAACATGTTCTGGATCCTAGAAAAATTAGTTAAGTGACAGTGTATGTGAGAAAAGGACTAACCATGAAACCAACACAGGAGTAGTTCAGAACCAAAAGTGTGTAACCAAAGTTCAAAAACACAAGTATCTTCTTAAACAGACCCATAGTTGGAGGAATAGCTTGCTGCCATCTGTAAATGACTGTTTGGACAGAAATAAAATAGTGAAGGCAAACAAAGAATTAGTTCAAATATCTGAACAAAACACACAGCGAATTAAGAGTTGGGGGGAGGGGGGGGGGTGTGGAAGGTCTAATCAATACCTCTTGAACCAGCAATCATCAGTGCTGACTGAACAAAGAAGATTATGTATCCAGGATATAATCCCTGTAATTTGAAGCGACAAGAAGCATAAGGCAGACGTAAATTTGTGTTGACGTTGAAATTGAAGACAAAAAAAGGCTTACACTTCCATTAATAAACCCAAGATGAAAGAGAAAACTTCATAGAGAAACACGAACAAAAAAAAAAAAAAAAAAAAAACCTTGTTCTTTGTTCTTAATGAAGCAAAGTATGAAAACTAGTCACTGCTTATGCCATCTCTGAGATAAAGAGTGATTATATTGATTGGGTAGAGGGAAAACATAAAATGCCTAATAAGCAAGTCGCAATATTTAGGAAAAATTGTGTGATAAGGATAAAAGGCCAGGTTAAAAGTACAAGGACTCGTAAAAAAAATGGCACTATTTATGATGATTCATGAAAATGATAGTGTACTTTCTGCTTTACAGATTCTGTTATTTATAATCATATGGTTATGGCAACATTTAAGATTAAAGGATGCCTCAATCAAAGAAGAATTTGGTAATATGAAACTGGAACTGAAAGATGGCAGAAATTGCACCATGAATCTAATAATATGAAAGAAACTGCAGTATATAAAACTTGATAAGGTGAAAAGGCTCTGTAATCACCATCAGAAAGAACACCAGGTGTATCAAAAAACAAGGACATTAATTTGTTAAAAAACCTAAAAATTGGCACAGATAGTGAATAGTAAGAATGAGATACATTGGCTAGGAGATTGAATTAACTAAAAAAAATGGCACAAGTAATATCGGGGCATAACAAAATATGCAGGAGAATCAAAATATAATTAGGCTGAACTTATACTTACATGCCAAACAGCACTGACAGTCTGTGTAGCCAGCAACTGAAAGAAACCAGCCTTCTTGCCCTTCGGAACGAGTCTCTCATAAACATCTACAGCAGCACAAGATATTAGCTATTCACTTTAAACATTCATCTTTTGCTTTGATGTTCTACATACTCATATATCCATAAAGTACTAAGACCAATTTTAGAAAATCAAAGTCTGCCACTTTAGCATTCAGTAACCTGTTGTTCTACGATCGGATGGCACAAAAGACATCCAAATAGCAAACCTGTGAACTAACTTTGTTCTTTTTTAAAGAGATATTTTGAATTATAATTTCCTATAGCAATTTCAAAGGGTAAAGATTACAATGTGTCAATGAATTGGATCAAGATCCTAACAGGACCATTATAATAGGTAATAATATTTTCAGCCCACAGGATCCAATTGTTACAAAATTAAATTTAAAAAAGAATGATATGAATTACAATTCAGTTTACAGTTTACTTTTACCAGGTAAACCAAATTATCGATTCAACTCTTTTCTGATTAATTTCCTTTTTTGTAAGTTAGTTTCTGATTCATTCATTTCTGAAAAAAGGGAGGGGGGGGGGGGGGGGGGGGGGAGGGGGGGAGAGATTCGTGATTCATACATGGACTTCTTGATTTTAGTTTTCCAATGCAAAATCAATGTTTATCAGTAATCAAAAAGTATATATTTCCTTTCAGATAACCAAGCAAAACCTAGGATATAAAGGAATGGAACTCTCAGATAATGGAGAAGCTTACAATGACGCAACCAGGTGCTGACTTGGATATTCCACACAAGTGGCAATTCGACTGCACTCTTTGCAAACTCGACACCTAGAATGTCAACATTTTTGGCACGGTCCCAGCGTGGCTTTGGTGGAGAAGATTCTGTCCATCCAGTAAAACCCAGGCCAGAAATAATAATAGAGGCTTCTGAAATTGACCAGATGAAGTAATATTTCCAGCGTGCTGTAAAGCCAGCCATGAACTGGTAACTCAACCGTTTCCAGAATCCCCATCCTTGGTATATGGGATCGGTAAACCGGGACAAAGGATGCTGAGGTACCAGGTACAGATACAAGGCCATGCAAAAAGCAGCTTGAAGAAGGGCTCGAACCATTGCCCCATATGGTGATGGTGAGGGTCCATTCTCTGAATGGCTCCAAATCTGCAAAAGATTCAAAGAGAAAAGAAAAAAGTGGAAAACAATGAGAACTAGAAAAGCTAAAAGTACTTATTCTCTATTAAACAAGGAATAAAGAAGCACAAATTGAGAGCACAATAGACCTACCCCCTTTCCTTCAGTCCAGTCAAGATAATCCTTCATTTCATAAACTGGACCAGCAAAGTGACTACCACAGCTGAGGCAGTAACCAAAGTACTCAATCAATGAGGGCAACTTAATCAACTGATTTTTCTTCTGTGTCTCACTCAATCCTTCCTCTTTTAATAGCCCATCATTGTAATTTATTGCACAGGAAATGACTTTCAGTGTTAACACCATCAGGGCTCCTAAATATTAGAAGGAAATACACAATTAACCGACACATATTTACCACACATGAGTTCTTATGCATATAAATGAAAAAAGAAAAGGGAAGGGGGGGGGGGGGGGGGGGGCATTGAACATGATCAGCATAGGCGGTTATGAGCTTCAAAAATCAAGAGAAGGTTGATAACCACCAAAAACTTTATTGAAGTTATCCGTCACTAATCAGATAACTCCTAGTTTTCATTGGAAGACATTGACACTCATCAGAACCCAGGAAAAATCAGAAAATAAAAGGATGGCAATCAGTGGAAATCAGGTGCCATATAAAGGAACAGGCCCTTATCTATCAAATTTATCAACAGGAAATCTTTAAAAGAAAATTAATCCAAGAAATATAGTGTAAAGAGTAGTTATTATCATTTCACCTCTATAAGACAAAATGTGAGTTAGGTACAAAGGCTGAAAAAGTGCTTACCTGTGGCATCAATACCTCCTTCCTTCCATGCATCACCACTCATGTAATAGACATGGCTACACATGTATACAAACGGTCAAGAATCCAAGATAAAAAGGCATATCTTTAAAAAAAATTGAATTCCAACTAAAATGCACAGAAAAGACATTTTCAAATATTCTTCAGAAATTAGTTGAAGTTTTAAAATCAATTAAGACCAAGCAAAAGAACAAACAAACATAGCAATATTTTTAGTTAAAAATCTCTAGGGAAAAAAATTTGCAGCAGGTTACATGAAATCAATAGCCCCATTTCCAACATGAATATAAAAATAATAATTTTAAATGTGTTCATGCATCTAACAAGTTCAGGAATCATTTTTCCCAAATTGGGGTAAAGCTGTTTACTATCACTTCTCTCAATCCCCTGCAGAAGTGGGAACCTTGTGCACTAGGTATGAACTTTTTGTTCATGCATCCAAAAAAAAAAAGAAGCAGGACACTTTGTAGGTCACGTAGAATGCAAATTATCAGATTCATAAAGCAGAGAATACTTCAGTTTGGGCTAGATTTTTTATTTTTTATTTTATTTGTCAAGAAGTTAGCTATTTTCATATTTGTTATCAGATGATCTGCCTGACATGGCCTCCATGATTGGCAAGGTGACTCAACTGATTCTACAACTTAGGCAAAAAATGTGAAATGCTTACAATGAAATTTGGTTACATTCTAGTCTAGACAGTCTTTTTGCACTTGAGACACCTCTCAGCTACACTCTATACAAAAGGAATATTGCCTTTGCTTGCACCAAAACATGTAAGAATATGGTCACATTTGTAGTCTTTCTTCGGGCTAGACAAAACAACATTAGAAAAACTGAGGATAGGAAAATTTATTTAACCTCTTCTATGTTGAAATATGACGAAGACCCTATTTGTCAAATTTAACAATTAACTTTGTAGGGAAGCCACTCTAGTCGCCCCCTCTTATCCTTTTTTTTCATAAAAAAAATAATAAATTACCTTTGTTCTTCATCAGTTTTTTAGCAATTCAACATTTAAAAGGTTGGAGAAAGGCAGAAACAACAACATTAAACTAAAACACTATAGGGAAACGTAAATGGGAAAAAATGATTCAAATGCAGACTTTCTCAAGTTCTACTACACCGCATACCAAGGTCAATCCAATAAGCTCAAACCCTTTACTTACTATTGAACGGTTTTCCAACCAGACCATTAAAACCTTGCAAGATACAAATCCAACTAATACATAATTCAAATTGAAAATCAACCAAGCATCCAAATTTTCATATTAAAACTTGGCAATAAAAGGCAATAAACACGTCAAAATATACCAATCTTAAAAAAAAAAATTAAAAAAAAAAAAGAAAGACTGTCATTGTAACCGCAGTTTCTATTACTTTCACCAATGACAAAATAATGTCCAATATTGTAACCGCAGTTTCTATTACTTTCACCAATGACAAAATAATGTCCAATTCGATGCTTTCAATCACCATGGGAAAAGGGCAAAAAAATAAATAAATAAATCGCTTTTTGTATAACAGTGCACATTGAAATTCTCACGCATTCACATAATATCAAACTTACAAATTAAAGAAACCAGTCATTTTTCTTCGAATTAAAGCAAAACTGAGAAAGTGTAAGAATAAATACCAGCCAATAAGATAGCCAAATCCCAAAAAGAACGTGAGAACCCCACATCGCGAGCGAAATAGCACCATCGAAGCATACCCCAACAACATGGGGACCAAAAAATGAAGATTCGAAGAGAACCCAAATGAAAGATAGGATAGAAGAAAGCCTGACACGGCCGAGTACAGGTGCTTGCCGAGTCGACCCGGAACGAATCGCCAGAGGAAGCTCACGGGTATGGTGGTCACGAAGCATAGGAGGAACCTAAGCACCGGGACCGACACACCGATCGCTCCCGCCATGGAATCCAGGTGCAGCTCCATAGCTAATTACCGTTGACTCGGTCAGAAATCTGAGTCTGAGTCTGACTCAGTGAGTTGAGTTTCCCGGACTCGCTGGAACAAATCTGTGTCCTCGTAATTTTCAGGGGATATGTAAACAAAAAAACAAACCACGTTATTATGAGCCGTGAAGTGAAGGGAAACTAAAGTGGTAAAAGTTCTAAGGTGTATATATTTCGATTCAGTCATGTGAAATTACTGAAATGCCCTTATACGTTCGGATTGGCCGTTCCATAATCGTACGTTCGCGTGGGAATAACGTTTTTGGATTTGCGAGTTGTGATGATACTTTGGAATTATCGAAATAGTCTTGTCCCACTGCCTCGCCGAATCGGAGAGTTTCTTTCCTCTCCCATCAAAAAAGAAAGAGAGATTATAGTTATAGTTATACAGTGACTGTACTCGCCCCGTCATTGGAAACGTGTAACTCCATCTTTGCGGGAACAAGTCAACGTACGGTGATTTTGAGACGGCTACTAGCTTTTGGGAGTTTTGAATAAATGACGATAAATGACATGTATACCATATTTTTACAACAAATATTAAGTGATAGATTATTATTATTAGGGTAAAAAAGTAATTTTGATGTTAGGTTCAAATTTAAACTAATAATAACTAACCACTTATAGCTTGTTGTAAAAATATTGTGAACATAACTCCTCTCAGAAATTATAAGGCTTTTGTAGTAGACAAGTAACGTAACTTATTATTTCACTAAAAGGCTTCTACCTATTTAAAATTGTTGAGTTAAAAAAAAAATTTTAAACAAAAATAAATAATTGACTCGGCAATTTTAATGAAACTCTTTTAATAGAATAGTGGACAAGTGACGTGGTGGTATTTAAAACAAGTGAAAGTCTTTTAATGAAATGGTAAACAAGTGACGTGGTCTACCAGAGGACTGTATAATTTCTCGAGAGTTTGGCATCCATTTCATAACTTATCCGGCCATTTGGAGTGGATAACATGAAGTACATTCATTTAGGATATATTTTTAGAAATTTTTTATGAAAAAAAAAAAACAAAAATTGATTCTTTTTATAGTAGTTTTTTATATTCTCCATAAAAGTTGTGACAAAACTTTCTTAAAATTGTTTATTAATAAATATCTTAATATCTCGCCCATAACCTTATAAAGTAAATAATAAATTTGTTTCTTATTTGGTAAAATTGAGGTTGAAAACAAAAAATTAAACACTTTTCACCAAACAGAATACGATCAGCCGCAAACAATAAATCTTGTACAAGCAGTACTATAATGAATAATCACAAACAGAATAACTCTTGAACACTTCACATTAAAGCATCACAAAGTATGCTAATTCCAACGAGCTAAAGTAGAAACCTCATTTGTGATCGTAAATGTTTATAGGTCGGCTCTTTTCATTCATCTTACAAGTCTATGGACTCCATGGAGTCGGTCTCTCATAAGCCCATAGACCCTACATTATTGGGATCCATAAGGCTTGTGAAAGGCATGCTACATGAGATGGGCATTAATATGTCTAGATATGACTTATTTTGATTGGCACGTAATAAAGTAGTATTAGTGTTGGTTCATATATAAGTAATGTTCTACTCACATCTTATCTATCTTATGAAAAAAATTGTGACAATTTTTTGTTTTTAACACACATAGGATAATTGTAAAGATGAGCGTAGAATTTATTAAGGTCCTAGAATAACTCTTGAGCACCTCACACGAAACATCACAAAGGATGCTAATTCCAACAAGTTAAAGCAGAAACCTCCTTCGTGATCATAAATATTTATACGTCAACTCTGTGGAGTCAGCACCTTAAAAAGTCTATGGACTCCATGAAATCGATCTCTCATAAGCCTATGGACCTCACATCCATGTGCTCCATAGACTTGTGAAAGGCATGCTACATGAGGTGGGCATTAACATGTCTTGGTTCATCTATAACTTATTTTGATTGACACGTAATAAAGTAGTATTGGTCTTGGTACATCTACAATTAATGTTCTACTCACATCTTATCTATCTTACAAAATTATGAAAAAAAGATTTTGACATTTTTTTGTTTTGTTTTTGTTTTTTTGTTTTTTTTTTTTTTTTTTTTTAACGTTACTCAAACAATAATAAGTAATAACTATCTCATGTATATGCAGCATCCCCCACAATAGCATGAGCATCCCTTTTACAATCTATGGATCCCACACAATAACAACAACACACCAGATACCTTGTGATACAATGTAATAATTATCTTGAACATCATATAAAACACTCCTCTCACAACATTGTTGTTGTTTTTTTTTTTAATTAATGAAAAAAATGGGGTCTCCGGTTTAGACTCTCATTGACTCCACGTCATGTGACAACAATGGATAATACCACGTGTTTCACACGAGCTTTACTGGAGCTATCGCTCGAACCACTCCTCTTTGGGTGCTAGGACAAGAACTCCTACCAATATCTCTCATAGCCCGTAGAGCACAAACCCTTCTATATATTGTAATAATTATCTCATGCACAATTGCACATGAACATGAAGCATATAAAGTATTCCTTTCACAGTCCACAATGTAACTCAAATTCTAGCCAGGGACGAAGCCAGGATTTAGAGTTAGAGGCTATAGCTCTACTGCTCGCTCTGTGCAGCGACTCCAGCCGTTGACTCTATTGCTTAACTACTACAGATTTTTAAAAAAAAAACTTTTTGAAGAGTCGGGTAGTTTGTTTTGAGTAAAATAGGTTGATTAGGCTTAATATTTTTTAGTTTTATTATTGGTTTTTTTTTTTTTTTGGGCTTGTACATTTTATTTTAGATTTAATTTATTAATTTATTGTGGCCTTTAAAAGATGGAAAATGCTAAAACTACAAAATTTTTACAGATTGCTAATATGGTGAGTAATTATTGGTAAGTAAAAAGTGATGCAAATATGCGAACCAATAAGAATTACTACTTCAAGAGTTTGTAAAAAATGTTGTAAAAAAGTTTGCGGCTATAATATTACTCTTAAAGAATTGATGGCACTGTTAAGGAGGGCAAAGTATAATTTTATTGAATAAAATTGCTAAAATTAGTACCTATTAATATACTAATTTTTTTAAAAAAAATTTGGGAGGGGGAAGGGGGGAATTGCCCCCCCAAGTCCATATGTAGCTCCGTCCATGATGCTAGCTAGCCTTTGAGATGAATGAAATACATTTTTGTTCATTAGAACAAACAAAAACAAAAACGAAACAAAACAAAAGAATGAAATACCTTTTTGACGAAAAGACAAATATTTTTCAAGGTAAGATACAATAATCACCCTTAATATATGGGCTAATATCATGTACTACTAAGCACAAGCAACACTTAATACTGTTTAAAAGTTCCATGCTCCTCCAATGGCAACGCCACGTACAGCTCAGGGTGTTCCCAAGAACACCCTGACTTGAAATTTTTTTTTTATATATAATAAAAATCAAAAACTTATATTTGCTTTGCATTAGGAACACCCTCAATCACAAAATTAGAAACACCTTCAAATTAAAAAAAAAAAAGTATTTGTTCTACTTTCAAGCAAAAAAAAAAAAAAAAAAGCCCAAAAAAACAAATTTGAACTAAAATCTGAAAAAAAAAAATATATATATATATATATATATATCAATTTGTAATAGAGCCAAGCCCACGGTAAGCCCAACAGATTACAGACAAACCCACGGATTCTCACCCAAAAAAAAAAAAAAAATGCAGCGCCTCAGTCCCTAAAGGTCTAAATCAGAAATCACTAAAGCCTTTATCAAAAAAAAAAAAAAGAAAAAAAAAAAGAAATCACTAAGCTAACCTAAATACAGACAATGAGACAGAGCAACGCCGCTCTCAAGCCTAGTTCTTGCTATAGGTCGAGTCACGTGCTCAGTAGAGATCACTGGGTGGCCCGAATCGCTCACAAGCCTTACATCGGATCCAGAAGGACTACTGGGACTGACGGACTATAACACTGACCGTCTGACCCTGACTCGAACCCGAACTTGGATTCGATTTCTTCTGCGGTCAATTCAGTGACTCGTCGACAGTGGTCGCCATCGCTCGCCTAGTGGTAGTCGCCCTTCCGCGTTGTCATCGCTCATTGGAGGACGAAGATCTCTAGATCGGTAGATCGTTCGTGATCCAGTGCTCCCCTTCGACCCTCCCTCAAGGTATTTCATTTTATTACTAAGCTAACTTCTCTCAGTCACTCTCTTTTTCTCTTTGACTCTCTCTCAGTCTCTCTCAATCTCTCTCTCTCTATCTGAACTGAAAAGTCTGAAATGAAAATTATGAAATGACTCAGTCTCTCTCTCTCTCTCTCTCTCTCTCTCTCTCTCTCTCTCTCTCTCTCTCTCTCTCTCTCTCTTTATTCTTTAATAAGACTAACTCTCTCTCTCTCTTTTGATTGGCCGAACTTTAGCTTTATTAAATTTTGTCTGTTTTTGACTTTTTGAATTTGGCTTTATCAATTTATCTTATTCGTTAGTGTTGGTGTGTGTAATGTGTTGGTGAGATATTAATTGTCTTTTAGTATAATGTGTGATTGTGAAATTTTCTGATTGGCAGGGGGCATCAGGCATGAGGCGTGCTTGTGTGTTGAGTGGGGGGGGGGGGGTGGATGGGCACATGGGGCCGGGCTGCACAAGTGCACATTACACAACTTAAGTGCTTTATTTATTGTGCTACACATGGGATGTGTAAATAATGTGCACATCAATGGCTCTTTTAGTGCTTTTAGTGTAATGTACACATGGGGCTAAACAATATAACAAATTAAAGTAGTATAATTAATGACAAACAAATTAAAGCAATATAGTTTATTGTTAGGCTAAACAACAATAATTAAAGCAGTAAATTAATGACAAACAAATTAAAGCAATATAGTTTATTGTTAGGCTAAACAACAATAATTAAAGCAGTATAATTAACCAATACATTATAAAAGACGAACAAATTAAATTATGTTAGGCTAAACAACAATTAATAATTTTATAATTAATGAAACAACAATATAACAAATTATAATTTATTAAAAACAAACAAATTAATTAAATAACTAAACAACAATAATTAATAATTTTATTAATATTTCAAATGAACTTTTAGTTTATTGTACAGGTGACTTTGTTCATTTATTTTCTTTTCATTTTTTTTCCTTTTGAGGTTTTTCGGTGTGCAAAATGCAAATTTATTTTGGTTTTAAGAACTTTTTTTTTTTTAAGCTCAAACTTCATGTCGGCCAAATCTTGAATTTCGGCCGATATTTACCGAAACGTCCTGAAACACCCGAAATAGATCAAAATGACCAAAATTTTTCAAAGTGAAATAGGAACACCCTGAACAAAATTCCTAAATTCGCCATTATGCTCCTCTAAGTCTCCCACTTCCTTCTAACAACTTATCTTAATTGCACATATCTCACAAAAACAGTATGATGACAATTATGTACGCAAGGGACTTGTGCAACCTATAAGAGATAAATAGTTGTCCAAAATAGATAATAAAGCAAAATAGTTTTTAAACATATTAAATAATGTTCGTACATGGGATAGTTTTTGGAATATGCCATCTTTTTAACTTTATATGAGTAACATTAATTAAATTCACTATTTTTTTTTTTTTTTGTCCTGAATATGAAGACTTTAGGCAATGAGATCTTTAGTGAAAACAAACCAGATTCTTTAATGCCCGCCCCCAGTACATGTGCAGCCGAATTAGCAGTTGTGTGCTTATTGACTTATTGTTCAATTGAATGCAGCCATTTAACACCTGCTTATTGACTTATTGTTCAATTGAATGCAGCCATTTAACACCTCTTGGCCTTGGAGCTTGTCACTTCAGAGTTCAGACCCCCACACCCACCTAAAATCCCATCAGCACATCCATGCAAAAATTGGGGGTTTGTACTTGTCAGTTTGTCTTGGCAATTACATCAATTCGTGTAAAAAATTTTACATTTTACACATCTAAAACTTACTTTTTCTATTTTACACACTCATTTTTACAAAACACCCACATCAGTTTATCTATTCTACACATTTATTTAATAAAATATTAATTCTACCCAATTTTTTTATTATTTTCTCAACAACCCGCGCGCACCCCTATTTCTCTCTACCTCCATCTGTTCTGATTTATATCTCGCCTCTCTCTCTCTATTCTACTTCTCTCATTTTTTCTCAGAAACTCCAAAACCCATCTCTCTACCCAGACCGGCCACGATCAGACCTCTTCACCGGCCGATCCTTCTTCACCGGCCACGATCTAGACCCTTCACCGACCGATCGTTCTTCACTGGCCACGATCCTTCTTCACCAGCCGATCCTTCTGGACCCAGACCTCTTCACCGGCCACGATACTTCTTCACCGGCCACGATCCTTCTTCACCGGCCGATCCTTCTGGACCCAAACCTCTTCACCAGACACGATCGTTCTTCACTGGCCGATCCACGATCCAGATCTTCTTCACCGGCCACGATCGTTCTTCACCGGCCAATCCACGATCCAGATCGTTCTTCACCGGCCACAATCGTTCTTCACTGGCCGATCCACGATCCAGATCTTCTTCACCGGTCGATCCTTCTCGACCCAGATCCTTCACCGGCCGATCCAACCTCCCGGGTCTTTGTCTGTGTTGGTTTGTGTGTGGGTCTGTTTCTGTGATGATTTGTTTGGATGAGTTTGTGTGTGGGTTTGTCTGTGTGAATCTGAGGTGAAAGAAGAGGAATATGCTGAGGTCGTTGTGAAAGGAAAAGAGAGAGAAAAAATGGTGGGAATGAAAAACTATTAAAAAAATAAATAAGGGCGCTACAGTAACCGTGCATATATGCACGGTTACTGTAGCAAATGTGCATTTTTGCACAACTTTGCACCCACTGATGTGGGGAGTTTTTAGGCCAAAATGTGTAAAAGTACCCCCTTTTTCTATTTTGCAAGTTTTTATAAGAGCTGATGTAATTGCTCTAAGACAAGAAAAAAATGGAGGGTTGTCCTTCGCAAGAGACATGAAGTTGGAAATTTTGATAGTAGAAGTAAGACAACAATTAACAAGGGAGATGTGCTTGTGCTTGTGCTATTAGCTTAATTTGGACCAAGCATTATGCACCAACCCATCCATTTTAATAGTTTTTAGTGCAAAGCTGATATTCAATCGTTTCTAAATATATTTTTTTAGTCCCTTTTTATTTTTGTCTTTAGTTTAGTATTTATAATTTTTCATTTTCATCCTTCAGAGTTAACATAAATTTCAAACATAGTTCATCTATTTAGGGGTGACAATATGTGACACAATCTGCTAATATGAAACAATTATTTGTGGGTTAGAAGTAAATGAGTTTGTGTTAAAATGGGTCGACGCGTTTTAACACAATTAATAAATGAGTCAATGTCATGTCGACTTAACTCGCAAATAACCCAAAATGATCCGATTAATATAAATAAATGTCATTTTTATCTAACATAAATTTGGATTCTAAATACAATGGAGTAATTAAAAGAATTTTATTGGTTATATTGATAAATTCCTCATTAACCTCTAAAGTCCCTAACCTTTTACCTAAAACAACAGGAAAAAAAACTTTCCATTCGCTTTATCTTTTTTAAAAATTTTCTATTAAATGGGTTATGTAGTCAACTTGTTTAATAAATAGGTTGTATTAGAGTTGAGGTCCTTAAAGATTTTTGACATGATTATTAAATAAGTTGGGTTAGAGTTGAACTATGTATTCAAATACCCTTATTTCAACACGACACGAATGCGACCCGCTAACACAAATTCAAGAGAGGCTTGGTGCATTTAAGGGCCTAAGGCAAACATTGTGATGACGATACGAAAGGTCGTCAATCTGAGTGTTCGTCCAATGATGGAAGATCTGTTGCCAGCCAAAGAGATCCTGAGGAAGAACAACAAAGAGTCTGAATGGATAACACCGGTGTGGTGTTTGCCACACAAGCTCCGATGATAAAGTTAGAGAATCAAGAGGGCAAAGAAATAGTTTAGGAATTCCAATCCGAGAGTTTTTGTTTTCTTTTTTACGTACCTCCCTGCAATGTCTGACTTCCTTTATATATATACGTTCTCTTCCATTTCCTACCCGTTGAATCCATTAATGGGGACTTGAATAGGGCGTTTGTAACGCTTCCCATGTAACGGTCAGGGGAGTTATGGTGGCTCTGTAACGTCTACCTTATTTATTTACGGACCGACGATGCTTCTTCCCTCGTGCTTCTGTGGACGACAAGAGCCTCTGCGTCTATCGTCTTGCATCGGGACGAGGGTTTTTCCTGAGGAGTATGTGGTCGTCTATCACATTGAATTGACGCATTTTATTAAATATTACTTTTTAAAAAAAATAATTTAAATATTACTTAAACTCTATTCTGTTGTGTTTAGATGCAAAATTACTAATTAACTTGAACCACATAAAATTTTTGTTTTAGGAAGTCAATTGTTGGGAAATATACATGTTTGCATCGAATACAAAACATACGCAGCGGAAAATAAACGGATCTACTTCATTCGCAATCGATAACATGCACTATGTAAGTTTCAAAATATAAGAACAAGAGAGTGTACCTTGATGCGGTGAAATTCAAAAACCGAATGAAGACGTACTCGGGAAGACTTTCAATCTTCACTCCAATTCCACTTGATGCCCAAGATGTGTGGTCTCTCAATCAGTTCTATGTTTCTAGAGAGAATATGAAAGAGTGTCTCTCTTTCTTATTTCATTACCATAATTATGATAAAACATACAAACCATTTTATTCTATATAAAATTCTGTATGTTTCTCTCCACATAACTGATTATCTAATTGGGCTAGCCTTTTGGGCCTTCCCAATTGGGCTTTAGTGTGTGGCTTGGAGTGGGACCAAAAGGGAACAAATAAGACACTAGCTCCAATGGGCCTTGGGCTTTTCTGTCAACTCTTGACAAGTCCAAAGTTACCATTAATTATATTTAATACCACTATATAAATATAATTGCACTCTAGGCCTCATTAATAAATTATATCCCAAGACTTTATTATACATGCAACCCCTTCATAAAATATTCGTAGTAATACAAAGTCATGAATATAGACTGCCACTTTGTAAATTACTACATCTTAATCCTTGAGTACCCGGTTTAATCCTTTTGAGTTATTCACCATATATTTATGAAATCCAATTTCATAAATATATACTTTAGTCTTACTAAAGTGGTTAGGCCTAACTCTCTGAATAACTGTACCCATTAAACTTATCTCAAGGGAACATTTTATATCTCCGTTAAGAGACTATGAATTCCATCTTGAGAATATATGTTCCATCAACACTAAGTGTGGCTACCCAACATACTGAGGTTTTGACCGTTACTTTAGATCTCACTCCTGATATATCAAAGCAACCTACATTTCATGATCAGGTCCATTATTCTCTCAGGATTAAGAGTTCATGTGAATACAAGTCATGAGATTTATTATTCAATTGACAGTCGTTAGGAGAATAATAAATCTCACAGCGGTCCAGTTCAATATGTCTTAACTCTTAAAACATATCAACATATTAACTAGAAGTCACAACTTCCATGATCAAGACAAATCATCGTAGTTAATATGTTATAGTCTTCGCAGATGAAATGCCCAATTTCATCACCGACTACTAGGAATGGCAATGGGTCGGGTTCGGGCCGGGTTTTTTAATACCCGAACCCGACCCGCGGGTCTTTACCCGTTACCCGAACCCGGCCCGTTTAACAAACGGGTTTTTTTTTTTAAATCCAAACCCGCCCCGTCGGGCTCCACGGGCCCCGCAGGCCCCGTCCAATAGTTTCTGAGCCTAATCAAAAGCCGTGGCCCAACATGACCCAATCATAAAAAGATAAAAAACCAATTTCATATACAGAAATCACAACCACAGATTCAGCAACACAAATCACAAACCCAAACATAAACTCAAATCAGCTTGTTCTTTTTTTTTTTTTATCTTCTTTGTTAATACAGATTTTTCACTCATAAAAAAAAAAAAAAACACACACACACACAAATCATAAACTGAAAATGCAAATCTCTCTCCGATCTAACAATCCTATGCTCCGATCTCCTTCGTGACAAACTTCAACCACCACAAGATCTGCGCTCCTCCGTGAAAAACAACAACCACCACGTGATGAGAGTGAGGGTGGGTGGGTGAGTGAATGGAGTGAGGTGACTAGGTGAGGAGCGGCTGAGAGAGGTAAGGGGCGGCGAGGCAGCGTGAGCTGTGTAAGGAGGCGTGAGCTGTGAGAGGCCGTGTCCATATGCTGAGTGAGTGAGTGAGTGTGTGGCGTGAGGCAACGCACCAGTGAGGCAGCGCACCAGTGAGGGTGAGGAGGGACTGAGGGAGGCGTGAGGTGTGTGAGTGTGTCTACTGAAAGTGAGAAATGAGAGTTAGGGACCTTAGGGTTAGTTTAAGAGAGATATATATATACATAGGGTTTTTAGTAATTTTACACTACCGGGTCGGGTCCGGGTTTCGGGCCGGGTTTTTTGTAAAACCCGGACCCGACCCAGACCCGGATCGGGTTTTTTTTTTTAAAACCCATACCCGACCCTATTCCTTATAGGACTGGGTAAAATCCGGCCCATTAGGGTCGGACTGGGCCGGGTACCCGCGGGTCGGGTGGAAATTGCCATCCCTACCGACTACGAACCAAAATTCTGAGTTTACAAAGAACTTGTGATCTATATCTTCTGTGCCTAAATCACATAAATCACATACTATGCATCTCATGGACTATTTGATAATGTCCGAATATTCATGTTACCATTATTTTAGATAAGAATAAAACAACTTTATTAAACATAATATTAAGTCATACATCATTTCTCACATAATGTCATACATAATATTATACATAGCATCATACAATAGGATTTAAGGGCACATATCCTAACAATCTCCCACTTGCCCTAATGACTATTGTGCACTAATCTAACTCCCCTTCCTTCCAAATGTGACTCGAAGGTCCTTTGAGGCAAGGCTTTGGTAAAGGGATCTGCTAGATTATTCGCACTTTCAATCTTTGCAACCACCACATCTCCACGAGCAACAATGTCTCGAATGATGTGGTATTTCCTTTCAATGTGCTTTCCTTTCTTGTGATTCCTTGGATCTTTGGATTGTGCAACCGCTCCACTATTGTCACAAAACAATGTAATAGGAACTTGCTCCATTCTCACTACACCAAGATCAGAAAGGAATTTCTTGAGCCAAACAGCTTCCTTTGCCGCTTCACAAGCAGCAACATATTCAGCTTCCATGGTAGAGTCCGCAATACAAGATTGCTTAACACTCCTCCAACTTATGGCTCCACCTCTCAAGGTGAAAACACATCCTGACGTGGACTTTCTGAAATCTAGATCTGATTGAAAGTCTGAATCTGTATAGCCAATGGAAATCAAATCCTCACAACGATAAACAAGCATATAATCTCTCGTTCTCCGTAGATACTTGAGAATATGCTTTACAGCTTACCAATGTTGTGGTCCTAGATTTGATTGATATCGGCTGACCATGCCAACTGAAAAACAGATATCTGATCTAGTACAAAGCATGGCATATATGAGACTTCCTACTGCAGAAGCATAAGGAACTTGTCTCATCATATCTACTTCCTCTTGAGTCTTAGGCCTTTGGTCATCAGACAGAGGAACTCCATGTCTGAAAGGAAGTAATCCTTTCTTGGAGTTTTACATGCTAAACCGTTCTAGAACCTTATCTATATATCCAGCTTGTGATAAGCTTAACATCTTATTCTTACGATCTCGCCAAAGCTTGATCCCTAGAATAAAGTTAGCCTCACCCAAGTCTTTCATATCAAATTGGCTTGACAACCAAACCTTTACGGACGACATGACCCCTACATCATTTCCAATGAGTAGAATATCTTCAACATAAAGCACTAGGAACATTACTACTTTGTCTTGATGTCTTTTGTACACACATGGTTCATCAAGATTTTGTTCAAAACCAAATGATTTGATTGCTTGATCAAATCTGATGTTCCCTGACTTAGATGCTTGCTTAAGTCCATAAATGGACCTATTCAACTTGCATACCATATGCTCTTGGTTCTTTGCTATGAAACCTTCTGGTTGCTTCATATAGATTTCCTCTTCAAGATTGCCATTGAGAAATGCAGTCTTGACATCCATTTGCCAAATCTCATAATCATAATGAGCAGCAATGGATAAGAGAATTCTGATATATTTAAGCATTGCTACTGGTGAAAAGGTTTCCTCATAATCAATACCTTCTTTTTTAGTATACCCTTTTGCCACTAGCCTTGCTTTAAAGGTTTCAACCTTTCCATCTATCCCTCTCTTCCTCTTGTAAACCCATTTGCAACCAACAGGTTTAATGCCATTAGGCGTCTTTACAAGATCCGAAACTTGATTGGAATACATGGAATCTAATTCTGATTTCATAGCTTGGACCCAATGATGTGCATCTATATCATTCATTGCTTCTTCATAAGTGTAACGATCAGTTTCGGCCTCCTCTGAGATAGCCTCATAAGTCTCTCCAAGACCTATGAATCTTATAGGTGGCCTAACATTCCTCCCACTACGACGAGGCAATTGTGTACTAGACATCTCATGAGTAGTATCTTGTGGTGTATCCAATACAGCCACATCATTCCTAGTTTCAACCATTGGTTGTTCAATTACAGGTTCATTCATTTCAGCCAAGACAACTCTACTTCTAGGATTAAAATTATTCACATAATCATCTTCCAAGAATTTGGCATGAGTGCTAACAAACACTTTGTTATCCTTATGATTATAGAATAAATAACCCTTGGTTTCCTTTGAATACCCTAAAAACATGCATACTTCCGTTTTAGCTTCCAACTTATCAGACTTCCCTTTCAACACATGTTCTGGACATCCCCAAATGTGGAGATATTTCATACTAGGCTTGTGCCCACTCCACAATTCCATAGGTGTGTTGGGAACAGATTTTGATAGAACTAAATTCAAAATATGCATTGCAGTTTTTAGTGCATATCCCCAAAAGGAAATTGGTAAAGTTGAGTAACTCATCATGGATCTAACCATTTCTAAAAGAGTCCTATTCCTTCTTTCTGCTACACCATTTTGTTGGGGAGTTCCAGCTGTAGTCAATTGGGATACAATCCCATTTTGAGTTAAGTAATCCTTGAAATCCCCAAGAAGGTATTCGCCACCACAATCAGATCGAATGGCCTTTATGTGTTTACTCAATTGATTCTCAACTTCAGCCCTAAACTCTTTGAACTTTTCAAAGGCTTCGGACTTCCGTCTCATTAGGTACACATAACCAAATCTAGAGTAATCATCGGTGAAAGTGATGAAGTACTCATAACCTCCTTTTGCTTGGGTTGACATAGGACCACAAACATCCGTATGAACTAATTCTAGCAACTCTTGGGCTCTTCTACCTTTTGCATTAAAAGGTCGTTTGATCATTTTGCCTTCCAAACAAGATTCGCAAACTGGAAATTCATCAAAGTCCAATGGCTCTAAGAGACCATCTTTGATCAGCCTTTGAATTCTGTTTGGATTAATATGACCCAAACGCAAGTACCAAAAATATGCATCATTAGCAGAAGGAAACTTTCTCTTTAATGATTTTACATGAGAGTTATTATCTAATTCAGAATTATATAATTCATGCTTATCAGGAGTTAAAATATAAAGATCATCCACAATATTGCCAGAACAAATAAATGTTTTACCCTTCTTTATTACAACATTGTCTTTAAGGATAACACAATATCCACTTTTACCTAAATAAGTTGCAGAAATTAAATTCCTACGAACATTAGGTACATACAAACAGTCTTGCAATATTAAAACTCTAGTTTCAAAGCATAAATTAAACACTCCAATAGCTACAACTGGAATCTTACTCCCATCAGCCAAGGTCAGAAACAACTCTCCTTCTTTAAGTTTTCTGGTCTCCTGGAACCCCTGCAAAGAATTGCAGATATGATTAGTACAACCTGAATCCACACACCAAGAATCCGTAGGATTTTGTACCAAACATATTTCAAGAAGGAATGAAATTTTCATACCCTTATTGGCAGCCTTGAACTTTGGACAATTTCTCTTTCAATGTCCTTTCTCACCACAATGAAAACATTTTTCTTTCAGCTTCTTTCCTTTGTCGGCAACCCCTAAGACAATTTGTTTACCCGCTTGCTTAGTGAAGTCCTTCTTCTTCTTCTTCTTACCTTGCCTTTCGACTTAGGTTGAGAAGTAGAAGCTTCACCCACATTGGCTTCAACATTAGAAGTACCAAGGATGCCTTCCGCCTCTACCAACTCATTCATTAATTCAGACAAAGAATAAATCTTTTTGTTCATGTTGTAATTAAGTCTGAATTCCTTGAATGATTCCGGTAGTGACTGGAGTATCATATCCACTTAGGATTCTCCATCAATGTCGGCACCCAAAACTTCCAATGTATTCAGATTAGAGATCATTGTAAGACAATGCTCTCTCACTGAACTACCTTCAGCCATTTTGGTATTATAAATTTGCCTCATGGTTTCTTGCCTTGCAGAACGGCCTTGCTCACCAAACATCTCCTTCAGACTTTGCATAATGTCCGAAGCAAGTTCTACATCCTGCATTTGATGCTGTAGAACATTGGAGATGGACGCTAGGATATAGCACTTGGCCATTTCACTAGATTTCTGCCAACGATCATATCGTTGTTTTTCCTCAAGAGGAGCATCTAATGAAGGAAAGCTAGGACATGGTTGAGTAAGCACATATTTGTGCTCTTCAGCTGTGAGAACTATGTCCAAGTTTCTTTTCCAGTCAACATAATTGGTTCCAGTCAGTTTGTTTTGATTAAGAATGCTAACAAGTGGGCTAAATGATGCCATGTTCAAATCTGAAATAATAAACATGAATATAATAAGTAAACTGGACATTATCAATTTAGCATATAAACATATAATATGGAATCTTAATAAAATCATAATATAATATAATATATGCAACGACAACCCAAACCATGTCTATAATTCCTTGGTAGCAAGTTTATTATAAACACATCAATTAGTTGAGAACTATTCTCATTATTAGTGCTATCATGATAACTCTTATCAAACACTAATAATATGCCGTATTATCTTCAGCCTCTAAGTAATAATGACATAGCTCCTTTGGGACGTTAACATTAAACTTAGTCTAGTGTATACCATTATCTAGAATCATGTGTAGCCACATTTCATCTTCCTTTATGGTGTTTAAACTTGTAGTACCATAGAACAAAACACCCTCCTTTGGGATCGCGAGGCATATACGCCAAGACGAGGTCCTTGTCTACACTACTTTAAACAGGTAAGTTCAATCTTGTAGTACTATGAAGTAAACACCCTCCTTTGGGATCGCGAGGCATATACGCCAAGACGAGGTGCTTAGCCCACACTACTATGAACCGATAATGGAGGCCGTGAGATCCAACCCTTGTATCTCTCTCCCACTAGATATTTTAAATTAAAGGTTTTTATCTTTGAAACATGCATAAACTAATTATACACAACCTTGCACTTTTTCTTACAAAAAAGGCGGAAGAAAAAATAGCAAAAACACAAAATTTAAGTTTGGAAACCCTTAGAAAAATTCTGATTTTCTTTCTTTCGATCGATCGAATGTGCCCCTCGATCGATCGAAAAAATTAAACAATTCGAACTAAACCTTCTGTCTGATTCGATTGATACTCGATCGCCTCTCGATCAATCGAAAATAAAATTCGATCAATCGACTATCAATCGAAAATTAATCGATTCAAAAGGATTAGTCTCTGTTTCACTCGATCGATCGAAAGTAAATTTCGATCGATCGAAACTCGTGAAACTCGAATTCCAGAAATTCTTCTAAGGCAGTTTTCAACCGTTTTGCATGAATAAACAACCATCATACGAAAATGACAGACAGAAATTGATATCAAAACTGAAATCTATTGATGCTATAGCCTTAAAGATCAATTTAACATTCTCAAATTCATATTTAAACAACATCATAACATCAATATCAGTTTTTATCAAATCATAGTTTCAACGACCATGCAGAAATCTATCAACTTGAAACTATAATCTCTAATTCCAAAACGAACAAAACATGTTATACAGATTCGAAATGAAGACCGCTTTGATACCAATGTTGGGAAATATACATGTTTGCATCGAATACAAAACATACGCAGCGGAAAATAAACGGATCTACTTCATTCGCAATCGATAACATACACTATTTAAGTTTCAAAATATAAGAACAAGAGAGTGTACCTTGATGCGGTGAAATTCAAAAACCGAATGAAGACGTACTCGGGAAGACTTTCAATCTTCACTCCAATTCCACTTGATGCCCAAGATGTGTGGTCTCTCAATCAGTTCTATGTTTCTAGAGAGAATATGAAAGAGTGTCTCTCTTTCTTATTTCATTACCATAATTATGATAAAACATACAAACCATTTTATTCTATATAAAATTCTGTATGTTTCTCTCCACATAACTGATTATCTAATTGGGCTAGCCTTTTGGGCCTTCCCAATTGGGCTTTAGTGTGTGGCTTGGAGTGGGACCAAAAGGGAACAAATAAGACACTAGCTCCAATGGACCTTGGGCTTTTCTGTCAACTCTTGACAAGTCCAAAGTTACCATTAATTATATTTAATACCACTATATAAATATAATTGCACTCTAGGCCTCATTAATAAATTATATCCCAAGACTTTATTATACATGTAACCCCTTCATAAAATATTCGTAGTAATACAAAGTCATGAATATAGACTGCCACTTTGTAAATTACTACATCTTAATCCTTGAGTACCCGGTTTAATCCTTTTGAGTTATTCACCATATATTTATGAAATCCAATTTCATAAATATATACTTTAGTCTTACTAAAGTGGTTAGGCCTAACTCTCTGAATAACTGTACCCATTAAACTTATCTCAAGGGAACATTTTATATCTCCGTTAAGAGACTATGAATTCCATCTTAAGAATATATGTTCCATCAACACTAAGTGTGGCTGCCCAACATACTGAGGTTTTGACCGTTACTTTAGATCTCACTCCTGATATATCAAAGCAACCTACATTTCATGATCAGGTCCATTATTCTCTCAGGATTAAGAGTTCATGTGAATGCAAGTCGTGAGATTTATTATTCAATTGACAGTCGTTAGGAGAATAATAAATCTCACAGCGGTCCAGTTCAATATGTCTTAACTCTTAAAACATATCAACATATTAACTAGAAATCACCACTTCCATGATCAAGACAAATCATCGTAGTTAATATGTTATAGTCTTCGTAGATGAAATGCCTAATTTCATCATCGACTACGAACCAAAATTCTGAGTTTACAAAGAACTTGTGATCTATATCTTCTTTGACTAAATCACATAAATCACATACTATGCATCTCATGGACTATTTGATAATGTCCGAATATTCATGTTACCATTATTTTAGATAAGAATAAAACAACTTTATTAAACATAATATTAAGTCATACATCATTTCTCACATAATGTCATACATAATATTATACATAGCATCATACAATAGGATTTAAGGGCACATATCCTAACATCTATAGAGAAAAAAAATTTGACAAAACACCTGTTGATGTGGCAGATTGATAGTAGTAAGTAAAAAAATGATGTTAGTGGTGGATCTAAATGAGAATTAGTAAAAGTTTGCCAACTAAAGTGTTGTTAAAAATTGTTGTGAAATTTTTTGTGTATCGCTCTTTTTTTTTTAAGTGCTACATTTACAATATTTTTCATAACAAATTCTAGATGTTAAGTTTTACTAGTTATAAGTTGAACCCACCTTTGAAATTATTTTTTTACCCACCAATAACAGCTAGTAACAACTTGTCACTTATAATTTGTTGTGAAAGTTTTGTACAAAAAATTGTGGACATAACTTTTTTTTTTCTTATTTTTCATTTGATAATTTTTTTTAATTTATTGGCTAATATTTGTGTTTAATCAATATTATACAATGAAATAAATAACCCTATTGGTTAAAATTTGGAAGACTTTTTTTACTTGGAGCCTTAAACGACCGCCTCATTTGCCTATACTATTCGAATGGTTACTCGTATATCTATCCAAATTTATTATTTTTTATAATTATTTGTTATGTAAATAGTGGAGAGGAAGACATGAAGTGTCATTATTCATTAACCGAAAAAATCAAAAAACCAAGAACCAAAATTCAAGGTGGCAAAAATAAATGAATATATACTCCCTCTGTCCCAATTTGTTTGTCCTATTTGAAAAATTAAACTTTTTAAGAAAACATTATTTATTGTTTTGTCTGCTTTATAAAAATGTATAAGTTTACAAAACTACCCTTAAATAAATTTATCAATTTTTTTTAAAAGTTATTCTTAATGAGACAACTAAAAAGGTCCCCCAATTAGATTTTTTTTTTTTAATATTTGTTAGTTTTCTTTTCAAATAGTTTTGAAAATAAAGTAAGGGTATAATAGGGGCATTAATAAATTAATGACTTTTATTTTTAGAAATAGGAAAATATTTTGGGACATCCCAAAATGGAATAGGGGACAAACAAACTAGGATGGAGGGAGCAATATATAACCGTGAACCCTTTTAAGTGGTAAAATTAAAAACCATACTAGTTGAACGAGTAAAAAGCGATTTAAGTAGTTGTCTAATATGGTTCTAACAATTGAAACAGACAAAGAACTAAAATAAGGAATTGTTTTTTGGTTCGACTGAGGTCGAAATGATGATTAAACCATGACATCATAAATAAATAATTAATAATAATTATTTTTATAACTATAATAATTTTTTAGCTCATAGTATTTTTTGAAAATATCTAAACTTTTAAAATAATTTATATGTGATTTTTACATTTTATATTTCTTATTCTCACTAATATAAAAATTACAAACTATAATCAAACGTATTAGAAAATCAACTAATAAACCAACAATATTTTTATTATTGATAAAAATAACTAACTGAAATTTAAAACTTTTTGCTGAAAGTACTGTAAATAAATGTAAAAGTTAGTTAAAATAGTACAATGGAACCCATGAATAGTAGCAAAAATAAGCTAAATAGTAAAATAAGTTGACAAAATTTAATCATGTCGAGTCTGTTTGGATAACGCTTATTTTGCTGAAATTGAAAATTTATTGCTAAAAGTATTGTAGATAAAGGTAAAAGTTAGTTGAAATAGTATAGTGGGGCCCATGAATAGTAGCAAAAAGTGCAGTAAGGCCATGAATAATAGCAAAAATAAGTTGAATAGTGAAATAATTTATAATTTTCATTGTTTCCCAAACGCACACTAAGGGTGTGTTTAGATATTGCTTATTTGTTGAAAACTGAAATCTTATTGCTAAAAACACTGTAGCAAAATAATTTTTAAAAGTGTGAATAGTGCTGTGAGACCCAAAAATGCATTGGTATGCGCGTTTTTGCGTTTTTGGTTGGGTCGTGAACACTGCCATAGGCCCCAGCCAAAAATGCAAACGCTGGAAACGCACACTGGCCGCTACACAAACACACTATTCAACTTATTTTTGCTACAATTTATGGGCCCCACTGCATTTTTTGGCACTATTCATAGGCTCTATTTTACTATTTCAACTAACTTTTATCTTTATCTACAGTATTTTTAGCAATAATTTTTCAGTTTTAGCAAAATAAACGGAATCCAAACACACCCTAAAAGTCTAAAACAATAAACACAAGTTTTACTGTTTTCAAAAAAAAAAAAAAATAAGCACAAGTTTCAAAAGAAAATAAACATTAAGAATTAATAAAATATAAAAGGCAAAATAGCAAAACTGACCCCCTAACTTTCACTGTTTTTCATTTCAGTTCTCTAAATTTCAGTTTTGTCAATTTAGTCCTCTAACTTTCAATTTTTGTCAATGCAGGGTTTTGTTAGAACTCAATTAGTGGCTACTGTTAGAACTCCTGAAACGACGTCGTTTTGCATTTTTTTTTATAAATTCAAAATTAAAAGAAAATAAGAAAAATCTGAAAAAAAAAGAAAAAGAAAAAAGAAAAAGAAAACATTAAAGGGAACGATGACCCAATAGAGAAACATTGTCCGACCCAAATCCCTAATGTAAATCAAAACAGAGAAACATTGAGAGATCCAATAAATGTGTAATCAATGCTAGCCTCTTTACATTTCTCCAATTATTGCTAGATCTTGTGACAAATAGGGCCTTGATACTTAGCCATTGAATCCCTATACTTACGGATCCTAACCATGAGATATCTTCTAATGGTTTCAAGCATATTGACCAACGGCTTTTCTCTTGTTTCCATAATCTTCGAATTAAAAGTCCTACAAAGGTTATTTAATACCATATCACATTTTGGATAATAGGGAAAAGCGTGCCTAGCCCATTGCAACGGAGACTTACCTCTTAAATCATCACAAGCTTCCTTGCTCACTATTTCCATTTGCTTCATATCACTTTCAAATGCTACTTTTGTTGATGCCTTAGCTGCCCCCCACAATAAGTCCTTTAACTCCTTTCCTTGATGGTTTTTCTTGAAGTTAGCAAACAGATGCCTCATACAGAATTTAATGTATGCGTTTGGGACCACATTAGCTAAAGCAGGAATTAAACCTTTTTGTTGGTCTGAAATTAAGCACCATCCATAGTCTCTCACATGCCCTATATCACCTATTAAATTCTCCAAAAACCATGTCTAAGTCTCCTTATTTTCTGCCTCAGCAACAACATAAGCAATTAGGTACATACCATTGTTTCCATCTATACCCACAGCTGCTAGAAGTTTGCCAGCAACTAATCCCTTCAAATGACGAGCATCTAAGCTTATCAATGGTCTACAATGTCTAACAAATCCCTCTTTACATGCAGCTAAGCACACATAGACCCTCTTAAAATTATGACCAGGGACGGTAACTATGACTCTAGCTATGGTACATGGGTTAGATCTTCTCAACTTCACACAATAACATCTGACCTTGGTGTATTGCTCACAAAAGTCCCCTCTTACCATGCCTCTAGCAATGTCTCTAGCTCTATATGCCTTCAACAAGGCAAGCTCCGCAGTAACATCCCACCCTATTGCTGTTACCAAATCTTTAGCTTTAAATTCAATATTAGTCCTAAATTGATCAACATACTTTTTTGTCACCCAATGTGCAGAAATTTATCTGCTATGGAAAGATCTAATACATGTATAAATATCATACAAAGCACTAATCCGGAAGTTTGCCTCCTTATCAATACCTGTAGACACTTTCCAAGGACAACCTTCAACACATTTATACCTCACCCTAGACTTCTCATTCTTTGACAACTTGATGCCATATCCATGCTTGAATTTGTAAGCTCGTGTAAACTCTTTGAACTGCTTGTTGTCCCTAAATGACATCCCTAACACAAACTTAGGATCCTTTAAGTATTCACTTCTGAATTCAGGTAATTTTTTCTTTTGATCACCATCAGAATTGTCGGGAGAATGCAACTGGTCCGAGGATGCATAGTCGGACCCACTTGGAATTTCGTCTAACGGCCAATTAAAAAGAGTTGGAACTAGATCTAGGTGGGATAGTGATTGGTTTGCAAAATTAGGTGGGTGTGACAATGGATGGATGGCATTTGTGAGTTCTTGTGAGGGCTGATTGTTATAGGTTATGGTAGGCTAAATTATGTAATCATCAACCTTATCCACAATAATTTCATATAATTGTTCATTGGCTGGGTCATTATAGTTAGAGTCATACCATTCATAATCCACATCTCCCACGACACCATTCCCATCCTTGCCCCTAACATCATTCCCTTCATCGACCACATTACCACCCTCCTCAAACTCATCATCAGCAAGTGCCTTATCCCCATCAACTACATCAACATCCGTATTCTCCACATCAACTTCATTATCATCACAATCACCATTAATGTCATTAACACCCACACCCTCCACACCAACACCACAACCAACCAAATTTGTAGCATCAATAACACTGACATCCCTAACTAACAATTGTTTCTGAACAAGGGTTGCATGTTCTACATAAATGTCTATTTTAAGATCAATGGGGTCAAGACACTTAAATAGTTCATGAGTATCAGCATCAGTAGACAAATATCTTAGGCCATTATCAAGGTCCAACCCAGACACAAGATAATAAAACTGGACATAATCCAATACCCCCAACTTTGCATAATAATTCTTAACCTCCAAAACAGAAAAGCAATCCGAATCCACATTATCATAAACTTTCACCTTACCACCTATATACTTCCTCCTCTTAACCGAGTGGTGCAATAGTCCATTGTAATGAAAAACTAACGTAAAATTCTGACCAATCATCTTCCCTCTGAAAGTTTTAAATAAAAAAGTCAGCACACAACACAAGTATTTTAGTCGACAAAGACAGTGACAAAGACAATTTTAAATAACCCCACACACACCATTTGCTCAAAAGAAAAATAAAGTGCTGACAACTAAATACCCCACACAGCAAACAATTCCTCCAAGTGGGGACAAGTTGTTTCGAAACAATAAAATTGCATGTGAATATGTTCAGCAAACAGACAAAAAAAAAAATATATATATATATATATATATATTATCCACTAAAAAAAGAAAAAAGAAACCATAAAAAGTAGTTCAACGCATTTAATCTCACCTATTAGTTAACAAAGTCCAACATAAACAAACAAAATGTAATAAAAATATTCTTCAACAGAAAAAGTCACAAGCTTTATATAACACACAACTCATTGTTTTGCTACTACCTATACCAAAAAAAAAAAAAAAAAAAACACACTAAAAAAAACTGGGTTATCATCACTTACCAAAAACTATTCTCAGCCGGAGCTGGAGCTACGAATGTATTTGTGAGAGAAGTGTTGGTGGGGATGCAACAGCTAGTGATAAGTGAGAAGACTTCAGTCACCTTCAAATCCAATTCAGTCTAGTGAGAAGACTTCAGTCACCTTCAAAACCGATTCAGTCACCTTCATCTCGGTCTCTCTCTAATAATCGGTCTATCTTGAAAAACTGATTTAGTCTCTCTCTCTCAATCCAACTCAACCTCTCTCTCTCAAATGGACTCGGTCTCTCTCTTTCAAACCGTCGACCCTAAATTCCCTCTCTCTCAAATCCGACTCGGCCTTTCTTCCTTTTCCCCAAATTCTTTACGTTAGGGATTTTGGTCTCTCAATGTTTCTCTATTGTGATTTACATTAGAGATTTGGGTCGAACAATGTTTCTTTGTTTTGTTTTGATTTTAGGGGAAGGGAAACGGTCTCGTCGTTCCCCTTAATTTTTTTTTTCCTTCAGTTTTTTCTTATTTTCTTTTAATGTCAAATTTATTCTTAAAAAAAAAAACATGCAAAATGGCATCATTTCAGGAATTCTAACAGCATCCACTAACTGAGTTTTAACAGAGCCCTACATTGACAAAAATTGAAAGTTAAAAGACTGAATTAACAAAATTGAAAGTTAGATGGCTGCAATAAAAAACGATAAAAGTTAAAGAGTAAGTTTTACATTTTTGCCCATATAAAATAAAAGAGATTAAAAATTTAAGTGACGCCCACCGCACCTACCTACACAGTACACACTACGGTTAGCCCCTTGCATTAACCAGTAGTTTATTTCGGCAAAGAAAACGACACCGTTTATGCTTTTTTTTTTTTTTTTGAAGGAGACACCGTTTATGCTAATGGCTAAATCCTAAACCTTTCTCATTCACTGTCCTCCATTACTCTACAGGGGAAAAAAAAAAAAAAAAAAAAAACGCCGAGGCCAGAAACGCAGCACCGGCGACACTCTTACACGTACTCTCTCTCTCTCTCTCTCTCTCTCTCTCTCTCTGAGTTCAATGGCTTATTTTCATGATTTGAATGGCTTAATATTTATTTAATTTTTATTTCACTCATTTTATACTGTAACGAAAATTAGGCTATTTCAATTTTTAGGGCAAACGAGAAAGGAGAACCTGATTGATTCTAAATGCTCAAATTGAAGAAACCCGATAATCCGGTTGCCATTGCAACCAAAACCAAGTTCGAGGACAGCGATGAACACGAATCGTCCTCTTCTGAACATGTGAGAAACCCTAAACACCTGCGCTTTTTTTTTTTTTTTTTTTTTTTTTTTTTTTTTTTTCAATTTGCCAATTCAAAATGTTTCAGGTTCGATGATTGTAAAAAAAAAAAAAAAAAAAAAAAAAAAAAAACAAAAAGTTTCATTTATAAAGCTTTGAATATTGAAAAAGTGTTTTTTTTTTTTTTTGAATAATAGGAAGATAGCGATGAGCATGAACTGTCATCTTCGGAAGATGTGAGTAACCCACACAATTTTCAAGTTCAATTTTTGGATATTTTTTTTTCTTTTCAATTTATGGTGCTTTGAATTATAGGAGGAGCAAGAGATAGAGCGGGAGTTGGCGGATGTGACATTCGAACAATTGCAAAAGGCACGTTCAGATGGGTCGCATTCAGCGTATAAAATGCCAAATCAAGAAAAGAAATCTGGGCGGGCAAACAAGAATAGGTATATGATATTTTTGTTTGTGGCTTGGTGAAATTTGTTATTTTGTTTTTAAGTAGTGTGTGTGGAAGTAGTGGGCTTATTGTTGGAATTGTGTAAAGGCCAATGGAGGTGAGTTGCAAGAAGCCGGTTGGAAGGCTTAGAGAGGTGGTTCAAATTCCTAAGAAGGTGAGCTTGACGAAGTTAATGTTGTTTTTTTGTGAAATATTTGTGTTGTTTTATTGATGATATTGTTGAGGCAGTGTTCAGTTTTATGTTTATGTTTTTGAGTTGAAACTGAATTATTGAGATTTTTTTTTGCTTTAAAATTAAATTGGATATTTTTCTATTAAGTGCTCTGTGATTTGTTTGGCTGCCAATGCTTTTTGGAAGAAAAAAAAAGGGTAGAATGCAGGCACTTTCTGTGCTTGAATTAGAGGCTTTATACATTCACCTGTGAAATCTGACAAGCAAATAGGGCTTCAATTGAATGTGTTTTAATCTAGGATGCATGGATGCTTGATTTGGGGTGTTGTACCCGTGTAGTAACGGTGTCCTATTTGCCGTGTCATGTTACAATTTTTTCAAAACTTGCTTGTGTTGCCATATTGTACCCATACCCGTGTCCGTGTCCGTGTCCGTGTCCGTGTCCATGTCCGTGCATCCTAGGTTTTAAATGACAAATTGGGCACATGGATTTCTAATTAAATGGAATCAAATGCTTTTAAGGACTGAAGTTGTTATCCTTGGTAGAATAACTTTGTGTCGATGGTAAGTTTCAGCCAGCAGCAACAGGGCATGCATGTCTTCCATTGATCTATGGTTATTCAAGATTGTATATTCCTAAATAGCTAGTAGGCAGCCAATGGATTGTATAGTTCCTTGTTTTTTTGTTTTTTATTTATTTTTATTCCTAGATTCTGATGCTCAATTTTTAGCATGTTCATAATGATACATATTTTACGCTTTTGTGTTTCTAAAAAGGGTATTATTCTCCCTTTTGCTATGATGGGACTGGTCAAAATTGGTAGTCTTGGAATATGACATGGAAATCACATCTCTTGTTTGACTAAACATCTTACCAAGAGCCTTGTAGCTCAACTAGCACCTCGTGGTGTTTCCAATAAAGATGTTCATGGTTCAAATCCCCCCTCCCCCAACTATTGAGCTATAAATAAATCTTTTAGTAATCTTAGTAGCATGTTTATATAAGCTCATTACTATTGATGGGTATGCCAGATGACATTGGTATTTCATTATTTTCAGGTTGTACGTGACCCCCGTTTTGAATCTTTATGTGGTACATTTGATGATAAGCAGTAAGCACCCCCCCCCCCCTCTCTCTGTCTCACTATGTGTGTGTGTGTATGGCTTTGTGTTCATATTTTGTTCCAATACTTCATGATATTTTATTTTCCCTCTCCCCCCCTCTCCCCGGTGGCGGGCAGTTCATTGATGAGGTTCTAGTTAAAAATTACCGATGTGAGGTTTTCAGTACTTGCCAGTTTTTATTGTAGATCATGACAATGAGCTCTTATTCAAAGGACACCTTCTCCCCTTGCAAGAGCAAGGTGGAGTTCGTGTATTCAAACCCCTTGGTTGTTTGTGTAATTACGAGTAAATAAAATATTGTAGATCATTTGCATGTTGGTTGTCTTCTTCCAAGCTATGGCTTTTCTGACTAAGATGGAAATCTACATTTTTCCAGTTGTTTCTTTAATGTTTCTATTGCAAGAACTTTTGTTGTATAGATAATATAAATTGGATCTTACAGGTTTAGGAGCAAATATAATTTTCTGTTCAAGAAATATCTTCCTGATGAAATAAAGGTAATCTTTTATTTATTTATGAAGTATGTGTGACTTTCTTTTAAATCTACTAATTACTCTTCTGTGAAACTTTTTTTTTTCGGTCTAACAGGAAGAAGAGAAGAAATTATCCAAATCCAAGGATCCAATTGCCGCCAACAGATTTGAACACAGCATCACTTGGATGGTAGGTGCCTAACCCTTTTGGAAAGAAATGTAGCTCTAATTCTAGTTATTTTTCTCACCTTTTTTTAGGTAAGTAACTCACTCCATAATACTTGATTCAATGACCTTGCCCACCACCCCATTTTTATGGGTGGTGGAGTGCCCTTTGAACCCTTTGAACTAAAGGCCATTGGCCTGTCATTTATCTTGCCATGTTTATTATATATTCCTCTAAATTTTTATTTGTCCCATACAGATGTTAGTACATTTACTAATGTTTTCTTACTGTTGATCTTGTGCTGAAAGAGAGGTAATCTTCCCGCTGAAAGAGAGGTAAGCTTTTGAATTTATGAATTATGTGATTTTTGTTTACAGTTTCTCATCCTTGTGTGTTAATTTCTTTTTTCTGAACTTTATTTTGGGTATAACAGAAATTGCGGAAGCAATTAGCAAAATCAAATGATCCAGAAATCGTTGGTGAATTAAAGAAACACATCTCTTGGATTGTAAGTGCTCCCCCTTTTGGAATAAAAATGCACCACTGATTATGGTTTCATTTCGGAAATTTGTAATTCCTTTAAATTTTGTTCTCTCTAGAAATATTAGTGCATTTAAAAAAATTGCTTTTCTTTATGGTTTGTGCTGCTTTTTGTGTCCTCTGTCTTTTCAGGATAAGCAATTAAAGTCCGAGTCCAGTCAGCATACTGATTCCACAATTCTGGCTGAGCACAAGAAGAAAGAAAGAGAAGCAGCAAAGAAAGGGAAACAACCATTTTATCTCTCAAAAAGTACAGTCATCCTTCTCAATCCCTTCCTCTCTCTATCTCTCTCTTTCTCTCTATGTAAATACATGTGTGTGTGTGTGAGCATTTGTCTATACTTTTTGGAAGTATATCTAATGCAGTCAGGAGTGCAATGGGACCAGGATTCACTTTAGTTGTACATTGAAGCATTAGTTTCTTACAAGGAAATAGAGGAAAAACCTCTTCTTGGGTTCTTAAGAGAACTTATAAGCCAAAAGCTAACTTTTTTTTTTTAATTGATAATAAAAGTCAAGATGTTACATGAATCTCATAATCTTCCATCTATAAGGTCAAAACCCTAAAACTCTATAAATTATTAATCATAACCCTTTATTTAGACTAATCCTATCGATTCATACAAAAAATAAATGAAGAAGGCCCAAATACTATTATATAACCAAATAAACTAGGCTGCAGTACCACTACAGAACCTGTGAACATTTGTTTTGTTGTTGCTGTTGCTGTTGTGTTTTTTGTTTGTTTGTTTTTTTTTTTTTTTTTTTGGTGTCCTGCACTAATGTCCCATATTGAGGAGAAGCAAATTATTCACAATCTTTTTAAAGTGATGATCTCTTGGTCTTAGTTATGTTAATAATCCATTTTAGGAAAGTTTTAATACCACTTTTATGGGAAATGAAAAAAGCTGTCAAAATATTATTTTTTTCTTTCTTTTCCCATAAAATCTTTCTTTAAATGGATCATTAATGAGTGCCCTTAGGGCACTCGTTAGCATTTTCCTTAAATTAACCCCAAACACTAGCCTTAGATTACATGGCACTTAGGCCTATGTTTTAGGCGATTGGCTTATGTTGATAATTAAAGCTTGTGAATCAAAGTGCTCAGACTGGTTAATCTGAACTCTTCTCTTATTTATTGCTGAGAAATACAAAAGTTCGATGAAAATGCATGCTGAGCATGGTTGAGTAGTGTTGGTGCTCATGCTGGTCTGTTATTGGTATTGTGGGGCATTGCATTGATGGTCATGGTAATGCTAGAGGTGTGGTGGTTGAGATATTTATTGTTGCAACAATTTGTCTGGTTTTCGAAAAGTGTATGTGTGCTTGGGGATTGGTGATGGTAGTAAGCTGTGCCAAATGAATAAGTTATGTTTTTTGAGGCAATTATTCATGTAGTATGTGGAGAGAAATTATGTGGTTGTGCTTAGGTATTTCCAAGGTGCATTACCATACACTTGTATTTGTATTGCCTTTGTTTCTATGTTAACACTTCTAAGATGCTGTGCTAATGGCGTGCACCAAAAGGAATAGCCTAGCCTACCAGTGGTTCATTTAACTTGACTTGGGTCTGTTATTTGCAGGTGCAATCCGAAAGCAAAAGCTTATTGGAAAATTTGAAGATCTCAAGGTTCCTTTTTCACTTCTTGTTATGATGATATGGAAAATTTATTGTGTGAACTACAACTGGTTTAGTTTACTAATGAATATTTTTATATTTGCACAGGCTTCTGGCAAGCTTGACTCCTTTATTGAGAAAAGGAGAAAGAAGAATGCTGCAAAGGACCATAGATACATGCCATATCGCAGGTCCAACAACAGTGAGCAACAAAATTAATGGTCTCGCAAGTTTTGGTTGGTTTAGAAATACATATGTATATAGATCCTTCCATCTTGTTTAAGGTGCCAAACATCTCCACTTTGCAGGGGCAGTTGGGTTGAGAGTTTTTTGGTCATCTGATGCTCCTTTTGGGAGTTGTACTGCTACATATGATTCCATATTTTTGTCTATGCGCTTTAGATTTCCTTTTGCTTTGTAATTTGGACATGTTTGTATTTCTATGATCTTGTTTATTTGGTTCTCATCACAAGTTAGATTGATCAAAGAAGCATAATAAATTTTATTTTAGAATTTTCATTTTTCCATATTTCAATTTTGAGTTCATCTTCACTAATTTTCTTTTTGAATTTGGTCTTTAATGCTGTGGAGGATGTAATTATGGCTTAACGTAATCTCTAAAAGCTTGAATAGCATCTATAAAAATATAGACAAAGTTTAGCTACAAAATTGATTGTATCCTTAAACTACAACTTTATTTAATATTTTGTTATTAGAAGTGAATTTTGACAAATTCATCATTAGATTACATCATCTTATATCTTATATGCTTGTAAAATTTCTAGAAAATTAAAGATCAATAACTATGTTATTAATAAATTGTTTGATGCAAAAAATCCATTTTCGTTCTTATATTTTCACACGATTTTTACTCGGGTCCTTAACTTTTTTTCTCACCGCTTTTAGTCCCTATCCTAGAAAACGGGTCTCGTTTTCGTCCTTGCTGTTACATGAGAGACAGAAAATATACACATGGCAAACAGAGTGCACTGTTGGCACACTAAAAGCTGACATGGCCATTAATTAAAATAATAATAAGAAATGTTATTTGGCATTAAAAAATGCCACGTCAGCATTTAAATTAAAAAAAAAATTAAAAACAGAATTAAAAACTAGAAATAATATGAATTGAGATTTAAGTGTGTCTTGAACAAGAACACAAACTCAGATTTAAGACCACAAACCCAAAAATTAAAAAAAAAAAAAAAAAAAAGTCTAACCGAGCTTTGGGAAGTCTTGTGTTGTATAAGAAGATCCTATCAGTCAATGTGTGTAAATCTTCGAAACCCTAGGATACTCCTGAACTTGGCGGCTATATGGGTAGCTTTTCCAATAGCAATTCCGAGCGTCGACGGAGTAACCGACTGGCGGCGAGTAAGTTCGAGGAGCAAATTAGTAGGAAGGAGTGTTTCTCGACGATTCAGGGGGAGTTTGAAGAGGAGAGACTTGTTTGAGAGATTTTGGCGGCGAAAGCACGGCTCTGATCTTTAAAGGACGGTTGTTCATCGACGAAGAAGAAGCGCAATTGTACTCTTCAATAGCATTCACCAAGTCCTCGTCGGAAGTGATCGAAATTAGGGTTTCCAAGTCGCCAGTCGGCAATTGACATTGGAGATTCATCGATGAGCCACAGAACTCTTTAAGCTTCACCATCAACTCTGTAACAACAAGAAACAAACAAATTGATTAATTATTCACAAAAAAACCAAACGAATTCACAAAAATCGAATTTGAAAATGGAAGAGCACACAAACCTATGAAAGAAATAGAGCGATCGACGGCGAAGACAAGTGTCAGGCCACCGACGTAACGAAGAGTGCCGTCGGTGTAGCGAGGGAGGATTTTCCCGCCATAACTGCAGAGGAATTTGACGTTCTCTGTGTTTTTGTTGTTGTTGGACTCCATGAAAGTTTTTGAAAGTTTTTCCACAATAGTTTTGGAGGTTTTTTTTATTTTATTTTTTATTTTATTTTATTTTTTTTATTTATAATTTATGAGTTTGTGTTCTTAGATCTAAGATTGTGTTCTTGTTCAAAACACATTTAGATCTCAATTCATGTAATTTTTGGTTTTGAATTCTGTTTTGAATTTTTTTTTAATTTAACTGCTGACATGACATTTTTTAATGCCAAATAACATTTTTTATTATTATTTTAATGGCCACGTCAGCTTTTAGTGTGCCAACAGTATACTCCGTTTGCCACGTGTGTATTTTCCGTCTCTAATATAATAGCAGGGACAAAAACAAAACGCGTTTTTCAGGATTGAGACTAAAAGCGATGGAAAAAAAAAAGTTAGGAACCAAAATGGGAATCGCGTGAAAATGTAGGGACGAAAATGGGTTTTTCGCCATTATTTAAATTGCAAGTTTTTGTAGTTTAAAAGTATACATAAAATATAAACTTATAGATTATATAGTAAATAATATTCAATTGACATAAAATTTCGTTGACACGTATCTATGGTCCTCTCACCTCTATCAACTTCTCAAAGTTTAGCATTTTTTTTTTTTGTTTTCTTAAATAAAATTTTATTGCCTTTCTTCTCTTTATGTTTTGGGTTCATATTTTGACCTCTTTAATACTTTTATTGACGTTGCTTTGAATAAATATTTTTCCCGGACAGTGGAAAAATACAACATTTCGTTTGGGCTTTAATTGTTTTGACTTTTGGCTAGAAAAATGGTTATTTGGATGCTGAAAAAAAAAAAAAAAAACTATAAACTCCAGTCAGTGGAGCCTGATATAATGGCATAAGGTTTTTTATTTGATTTATAGGAAAGTTTGAGGAGAAGGAAGGACGTTAAGAATGCAAGTGATTGCAGTGAAGAGTCGAACTGTCGTCTTTATCTTGTTTGTTTGTTAATGGCATGTCGCACAGCTATCATCCAGTTATACTACAAATCGTGCGAGATCAAGTAACTGAAATTACTGCAAGTCGTAAAGGAAATATAATGTTATATGACCCAAGCCGAAAAGACAAAACACCCTTCATGCTTCAAATATCAAAGCATTGTGAAAAAAATTCCTGGAGCCGCCACTGCCGGCTGCCGCCAATGCGTATAGAATAGCAGAATTGTACAAGTAAATTATTAATAGAATTTAGAGTTGAGAGTAATTAGATTCAGTCAGTTAAAGCAGTTAGGAAGCTTTTAGAGGTCAGTTCAGTTTGTTAGAGATTAAGCCGACAATAGTTTTTTCGTTTTTTGTTTTTTTTTTCTTTCTCAATTCTCAGGCCAACGTTGATGTGTCAACTCCACCCCACCAAGCAGAAAGAGTCAATTCCCAACATTCTCAATCTCTATCTGTCCAAAACTTGACATCAAACAATCCCAAATATTCTGTCTTTTATTCAAGATTGGTCTGATATCTTGTGTTCCAACCTTTAAGTTCAACTTGATCTCAATCACTAAGCTTACCCACAATCTGAGCTGTTGCATCATTTTCTTATCTAATTATTGTTTCATACAGGACCTTTTGCTATGGAGGATGATTGGTCTGCGTAAAGAGAGAGATGGTCTATACATTCTGCAGAAACTAAACTTTGCTTACCCCACTGCATCATCAATTGTCACTGCACAAACGCCTGCTGTGTTTGCTGTCAACAACTCATCCTTAGTCTTTGGCATCGTAGATTAGGACACCTTCTTTTTCTAGAATAGGCCATTAGAGCATCTTCTACCACTTGCTCATGATTCCAATGATGAGAATTCTCATTGTACATTTTGTCCTTTAGCGAACAGAAAAGGTTACCAATAACAGATGGAGGTTGAGGATAGAACATGTTCGGTGCCTTGCCCTTGTCTCCTTTTCCGGAGACTGCAAATGATGGGAATCCTATCAATTAAGAAGTGGCATGGGCATCGCCTCTCGATCCCCCCCCCCCCCCCCCCCCCTTCTTTCTTTTTTACAAAAATTCTGGTTGGTTTAGTGTTATGTAAAATTTTGTTAATGGAGATTATTACTATACCATGTTGTGTGGATATATGTATAATTTTTCAAAGTTGGTAAGTAAATGTGTGCCATGATGTTGAGGTTTAGGAATATGAATTCTTTTAAATGAAGGCTATGAATTCCCGCTCATGGTTTTGTCATTCCAGATCCTATTTTCAATGTCTTAAGTTTCTTGTTTTTGGATAATTTATTATTTTTTGTTTTAAATTGATGGGTAGTTCTTAGATTTTGGCTTTCTCTTCAACTTTATTTTTTGTCACTGTTTGGTGTCAATTCCATCCTTCGTATGCTTTCGTTGTCAACTTGTTCCTGTGGCAGTGTGTGTTAGGAACCTGCCCTGGTATCATGGTGCATTAGTGTGCTGTGCTGCTGCTCAATGGAGGTGCTAATTATGTTAATGCTACTATCATGGCCAGTATTGTTTTGGCTACTGAATTGTGTAACCTGCTGTGCTGATGCCTGCTGTACTGGAGCTGAAATGCTTGGCATTGAGTATCCGGCTGAGCTGATACCTTTTGCAGATATGCCACAAGCATTAGGTTAGGAGACTTAACACTTGAGAGCTGCTGCCTGCCCTATCTACTGAGTCTTGTGGTGGCCGTACTAAGCTGTTTGGAGAAGCTAAGGATGAGAATGCAAGTCTGCAAGGGTGTGCATGAGTCTTGTAACAGATTAGCATTAGGCCATGTGTGTAACTGATTTAGCATGTGCTGTATTAAAGGGCTGTTAGGTAATTAGTGGTAGTTGTAAATCAAGGAAGGGGTTTCATAAGCAAACTAGCATTATTAGATCACTTAAAGTTTTCCTTCCCTGATTAATTGATAGCACATATCTATCTTTTGGTCTAGGCAGAGGCATTTTTGAAATACTTCCTAGACTTAATAAAATTACATTTGATAGTGTGATTGATGAACTATTGTTTCTCAATTTTCCACTTGAGTGTAGATTGCCTTCTGGGTTGATGATGTTGGAATAGGGAAAAACAATTCAAGAGAGTGTCTATGAGCTACTGCATGTTCATGAGAATCAACTGCATATTATTTACACTCATGATTTGAAGGTGAGTCAAAGGCCACTTCATGTGAAGTCGGTTTATGATTTGTATTCTTCATGTTGCACTGGTTCAATGCAAAATGCTATATAGGGATGGTGCTGTTTGTATAGCCTCTATTTTTTTGGTCCCTCCAGATACTATGGAAATCTTGTTTGCAGCGTCATGAAGAACTTTTGCCCAAACATTTGTTACGTCTCAGTTATTCTTGTGCACTTTATTTTCCTGTGTGGTTCTATGTTATCCCTCTCGACCTTCAAATATGTCATATAATCCAATACTTATTCTTCTTATCAGTGACTTTGGATCTAATGATCATGCTGTAACTTAATTCTTAATACATGCCCTGGTTGCAGACCAATCAGTTGATTCATTCTGCACAGAAGTATCAAAACAACAATAATGGTAGTGGAATTGTTGGTGTCACCAGATGATTTACAAACAAATTGTAACAAGTGAGAACTTAATGTTGGAGAAATTTTATGCATTATGACCAGCCTTACCAGTTGTGTATGTCATTTTTTGTGCCTTTAGTTGAAGGACTATTGATGTTTTAATGTCGTCTTTGTTAAATAAGAAGTTGATAGATAAGTTACAGAGATCAACAATTGTGAGAATTGGATTCCAAAAAAAGGCTTTCATGAGACAATAAGAAACCTCATTTTATTCTGTAAAATTACACCTGTATGTTTCTAGATACTGCAGCGGGCAAGGGGTAACTCTTGACAATCATGTTATTCAGTTTGTTCTCTTTATAATTGAACCTGGTGACCTTTTGAAATTCAGTTTGACAGTCATGTTATCTGTGCATGGTCGGCATTGTTGACCTTCAGAAATTTATAATGTTAATTGAATAGTTGTAAGTTCAAATTATATATGCTGCTTAAGTTATGCTAGAAATTTGAGCTTTGAGAGAACAAGGCCGTGGAAAATTAGTTGTCATCCCCCTCCCCCCCCCCTCTCTCTTCTTTATTACCCCTTCCCCCTCCACTAATTAGGAGATAAATGCAATTAATCATGAGTACATCTTGTTCTTGATCACTTATCTTTCTGTAGGTTCCTGGCGATGGGTTGTCATCTTGCAAGAACTTTGGAGTTAAAGCTGGTTGAGGACAGAGGATTTTCCAGAAGATACACATGGTGTTTGCAGGTATATCTCAAGTCTCAACAATTCATTTTGCTTAAGTTTGAAAATAATTTCCATTATTCTGATAGGTTCATAATATATTCCCATTATAATTGTTTAACAGATTGCTGAGGTTGTCAATAGTATGAATGATTTAATGACTTTCTGCCGGAATAATGACATCAGGCCAATGGGTAAGTAGTTCTCACATCACATGCTGCAGTAAAAGCATGCAATACTGTCCCCTCTCCCCATGAATTATGGATCATTACTTAAAAGAAAAAAAAAAAGGCACACACCCTTTTAGATTGTTTCTTGAGTTCTTCTCCCCATTGGCCTTCTTTTCTATTGATATAATATCAATAATCAATTGTAGAGAGCTTGAAAAATTATTCCTGAGAAACCACCACAACTAAATCTCTGGGAAAAAAAAAATAAAAGAAAAGGTGGGTATAAGGTGTGCTCAATGCTAGCCAACTGAAAAAGATAAGTTGATGGCTACTTTTACTGCTCTCGCCTCCCAGCAGTTATGTGAATGATAGTCTAAAGATGATCAACTGAGGACATTTGACTAGCTCAGAGCAGGCAGCATCAGTACTGCCAGGTTATTGCAACAATTTTCTAAGATATAACTCCTTGGCCTCAGAGTAAACAGGGTAAGGCAAGAGAGTTCTTCAAATGTGTCTAACCACGGTGTACCTTGTTAAACTGTATAAAGGCCCCAAAACCTCAGCTCAGGACTAATCCAAAACTCACCAATTGATGGCTTGTCAAGCAATCTCAATGTTTCTATTTATTTCTTGGAGAGCCGGAATATACATACAGGATCATACCATCCAAAAGACAAAGCAGGAGATGGTCAACAAAAGATGAAAAGCGAATGGGAATACTGTGGACAGAGTCAACCGCTAGATCAACCGAAGTACAGTTGTTGACTTGCCAACAAGAAGCAGAGTGATCGATATTTTTCAAAGCAGCTAAGTTCTGGGAACTGTACAGCAACTGTGGCTGCCCCAGGAAATGCATTGCGTAGTAGTGCAGGGAGGATCAGCAGCTAGGAGCTATCTTAATAGTGAATTTCATGGCAACAACTTCAACAAGAAGAGAGAACCAGAGGTCCCAGAGAAGCATCTTCTGCCTGAAGCAATTCTGAACATTATTCCTGATTGTCATGAAAAAGGAAAGTTCAGTAGCAGCAGTGGGGGTGATATGTACCATGGATGGAAGGCATAACCATTTTTGGTGTTATTTTCTTGTGGATAAGACAGAATGTTGGGAAGTAGCTTAGCATGTACAGGGAGTCCTGAAGCAGTTTTTATGGGCCCTTTTGATAATATCACCTGAAGTGAAGATCACTTCTAAGCTACTCTTAGAGACTTTTGAGTACCATGAGTTGGTAAGGTCTGCAGTCTGCACCTTGGTCATATGATCAATGTTTACCCGTGTAATTTCATACCCTCACAATCTTAAATAGCTTTGATGATATATATGACGTCACACCATATATCTTTTGGAATTGTATTCATGAGATTTAAATTATACTATAATATTTGGACTTAAATATGTAATAAAGGATTTGAGTAGATGGTACTGTTACTTGAACAGACAAAACAGGACAACTCCATTTCATGCATGGGCATTGGGCAAGTAGAGAAAGGCCTTCAGTAAACTATTCAGACTAAAATTCCATGTTCAGAAGAATAAAAGCAAGTGGAAGTAACATTCCTTCTTTTGAGCATTTTGTTATACTCTTGCCCTTATATAAAATTTTGATATCTGTTCCTGGAGTAGGGGCCTAGGACTCTAGAATTTCACGTTTGCAATACAACCATAAAACTAGCAACTACAAAGAGCACTAAAATGCTGCTCAAGGCCAAAGAAAAATGCAGCCAAAAAATTAGAGGTTAGATCACTCATATACATTAATGAGCTTTAACGGAAATAACATATCATCTTCCTCTAAAACGTTGAGGGTGTGATGGAGAGTGTAAGACTAATCAGAACTACGTACTAGAAAAAACGTTCAGAAGATTTAATTAACACTTCCATTAAACAAGTGGGGCGTACCAATATACACATTGCCTCATTTGCATACAAATTCTAGGCTTAAAAAAAAAAAAACCATTCAGTATTTGTAGCACACTCTTTTCCTAACTCTATATAATACAGAAATTCCTATCTATCGAGGTTAAGTGCTAGTCAAAAATGCGTTAACCTCTCTCTAAATTCATTCGGGTATATAACTACAGTGTCTAAACAGAGACCACCTTTAGTATGCGTACAATCAATCTGGGTCATAGAAAATTTAATTTTGGTTGATGCATTAGAGCTATCAACAACAAAGGTCCCAACGTGGTAGTAATTCCATTTTCCAGTTTCTTTCAAAAAGCACTTTGATGCAGCATGCTGACCATCTGAAGTCCATAGCTGAAACTGCACTGGCTTAATGTCCCATCCATGAACATGCTCTGAATTACAAATCCGCCGACCAAATCTCTTGGATGCCCGTCCAAGCTGCAGCTTGAAGAATACGCTATATGACCCTGTTGGAAGTGGGAAGTCCACCTCCCCATCAACTTCAAACCACCAAATTTGTTGAAGGTATGCAACTGTGCAGAATCTACAAAGCATGAAACAGGAACTCCAAGTCAATTCCAGTACTCCATTACACTAAGAAGGAAAAGAAATGATAAAAAACAGCTATTCACATGTATTTAATCATGACATATTTAGTAATTATGTGCCTTGTGTAGATGATTTAATGAATAATACGATTTAATAGATGCGGGTGGTCATCTAAATCACTATGTAATGTAATTGTTTGGCAGATATTCCTTCAAACAAATTTGGCAGAAAATTTGTCCAAGAAATAAGGCAGCATATTCTAGCAGATACAGTTGCAAAAAGAGCACCAGAACAGATGAAAAGCTTTGCAGTTCTCCACTGTTGAGAAACTGAAGCACCACTTCAAAAACCAACAAAAGCTTTTTAATTTCTCAAAGCTTTTCTAATCAATCTAATGAATCACAAAGTCAAGAAAAAAACAAAAGTTAGCATCTTGTTATATTTTAATAATTTTCCTCACACTTTTAATAGCAATTGAAAGACTACAAATGCCCACTTTTGGATCAGCCCAGCAACAATGAAAGAAAAGGAAAAATGGAAAGTTTGAAGGGAGGATTTTCAGGCTTGTCATGATTCTTCTCATGGCAATTAGTTTTTAAAGGATCAAATGTGTTAGTCCAACTCAAAGACAGCATAACTTCGAGTTCAATAATATGATGGTCATTTTATTACCAATAAGAACTGCCTTAAACATTAAGATCTTCCAAACAAACTCAATGGTATTGGACATCCTTCAAAATGACCACATCCTTCAAATGACCTGTATCTATTATTTAAGAAAACTTGCTAATAAAGTTATAATGATTTATGAAACCACTTGCAATTATGATAGCATCACACAATAAATTTTAAAATTTCAATCATAATTGATAGAAAAGAAAACAAAAAAAAAACCTACTCGGACAAATTCCAGCAAGGGAATTCCACAGTTGGCTGGAGTTTCGACCGTCCATCTAAAACATACATGACAAGAAAAATACAAATTTTCTCCCATTTTCATTGAAAATCAATACATAAAAGCTAAAAAAAGAGGGTTAAAAAATTGAACGAATCTCACCTAGATTCTTCAGTTGGGATATGATTCCAATATCTTCGATCATCTATCCCGGTGATCGCTAACCCTTTTGAAGCAATGGACAAACAAACACCACCCGTTCTTTTATGCAGCCAAACTCTCTGCATAAAGCCAATTTTTCAACAAATCCATCAGAAACAGATCCATATCAAGAAAATCATATGATATGAATAATCCAAACAGGAAATAAGCCAGAGAACCATATCAGGGAGGTACCAAAACTTTATCACAACAAAACCAAATAATTTTATTCCCCTCTCAATTAATTAAAATAAAATCTAAGATTTCTAAATTAAAATTTATTTTCTTTCCCTCATTTTCTCAAAACCGAAACAGAGTAAAACTAATAAACCCCAAAACATATTTTCAAATCTAATCACAGGGCCGTATTAAACCCCATCACAAACAATCAAAAACCATATTAAAAAACTTGAAACTTTTAATTTTCACACACTTTCTCAGCACCCAAACAGAAAACAAACACACACACACACAGAGATAGAGAGAGATATACCTTAGTATCCCCATCGAAACTATTAGCTCGACAAAGTCTTTCATAAATCTGTCGCTTACCCAAATTTTCAGGCACATCATCGAACACTTTCCGAAGAATTACTTCATAATTCGAGGGCAACTTCGATTCCCACACAAAATCAGCCCAGGAAGCGCCACGAAAAGCTCGATTCATAGTCGCCAATTTGCAAATCTCTGGGGGATCAAAGTAACCCAGAATCAGAGCCACGCAGTCTTCTGGTAAATCACCCAAATTGGGTTTTGATTGCAAAGCCAAATTAGACCCATTAGAACAAGCATTAGAGCCTTCTTGGCCAAAGAACAAAGCAGAGAAATTCGCACCCATGAAACAGAGCCAGACCCCCACAGAGAGAGAGCCTAGGATGATAGGATATTCCGAAAGATTGAGTTTTTACTAATAAAGAGAAGAGAAGAGAAAAGGTTATTGAAACAAATAAATAAGAAAGGAGAGGTTATGTTATGTTGTTTTGTTAGTTTTGTTTGTTTCTCGAGAAACAGCGGGGAGGACAGCGGAGATTGGTATGGACGGAAAGCAGAGAATGAGGTGTGTGTGTGTGAGTGGATCAGTGGTTTTTCACTTTTCTAATTTAATTTATATAGTGTAATAACCCATAGCATAATAACATACATGCGTGCCAGTACAGAGATCAGCTTAATTCTTGCATAGTATATAGATGCTGTTTTTGGAACATAAGCAGATCTGGTGGATGCTGTTTTGTACTTCGGATTTTTGTTAGGTTTAGATATTTAACGATTTCATTCTCAAAAAAAAAAAAAGAAAAAAAAAGAAGATATTTAATGATATTTATTTCCCATTACGGTTTTCTTTTTTCTTTTTATGTGGTGATAATAACTCCTTTTGATTCTTTAAATAATAAAAGGGATTAAAAAAACGATAATATCTCTTCTTCTTTTTTTTTGGTTGGTTTATTTATTTATTTTTTATCTACTTATTTTTTAAGGAAAACTATGAGCAAGATAATAGGATAAAGGCCAATAAATAAAACCGGATTAGGAAATTATCAAGATTTGGGAGGGAGTTGTGTGGGATCCCAGTTGTAAAAGTGAGAATACATAATTACATATATTTAATGTATGAGATGATTATTATCTATATATAGAAAATAACTTAGCTTAAAAGAAATTAGAATTCAAGCATTCTTCTCTCAAAAATTATGAGAACACAAAAATAACTACAACTTTTGTTATAATTGTCCACATGGTATACTATGAGTAGTGGAAAAAAAATTTGTGAATTAATTTATGTGAAAATGATGGTATGTAGAATAGTTGCTGCAAAGTTATGATTTTTTATGTGATACTAAAATTACTCCCACTCCTCTACTGTTTTTTCTCAAATCTCTCCTCATTTATCTATATTCTAAATATATCCTAACTACTAACAGATTCTTTAGCAACATAGCTCGGCTATTCTTATTTATCGGTATTCTAAACATATCCTTACCACCAATATATTCTTTAGCTGCATGGCTAGGTAATTCACCTTTGTTGCTTTACAACTCTTAAGTAAATAAAGAAAAATTATGAGGATATTATAAGTTTTATTACATAAAATTTATAAAGTGATGTAATAGGGAATTTGATTCATAGATTTAACCACTTACAACTAGATATTTGAATTACCTCTTTATGATTGGTAACACATTAATTTATAAGCTCAATGTAGTAAAAAATACAGTATTTGTAGCACTACTCAGTAAATAAAACTGCTTCCAGCATTTATCTTAAAATTTGACCATTTTGTTGGATAAAATATGGTAATGATTTTATTGATGATAATACTCATCCTATTGGTATTTTATGATAAGGGTTTAGGTGGTGAACTTATAGGTCTGGTTGTGACGTAATATTTGGAGGTTCTAAGTTTAATCCACCGTACTGTCAATTCATTGGATTTCTAGGTTATCTTATCTCTTATGGGTAGGGTGTGGATAATATGACCAAAACTCCTTCCTCATGTAAAAAACACAAGGTATTTTTACAATAGAGTAAATGAATGTTTATCTTAAAAATTTAAGTAGTGTAAAAATATATTTCATATTATGAATTTATAATCTCTCAGACATAGAATAGGGGTGTACAGTTGATCGAAGAAATCGACCACACTATTTCTTTGATCACACTAACCATTTCACTCCATTCTTTCTGACTCCCTCGTGTAACTTTTATTCTTTTAACATCAAGCATGGTGTGGTTTAGTGAGTGAAATGTGTTGCCGAATGTCGGTAATCATTACCAATGTAAAAATGGCATCAACTGAAATTTGTTAACTCCAATGCCTCTGTTCCCTTCGTCATCACACCATTTTCCTCAACTTTTCCATTTGTTGTCTATGTTCCCTCCTTCCCATAAGCTACTACTCCAATGGGCATACCACACACAAATGTGCATGTCGCCATTTTGCCTGCACCAAATCGAATCAGGGTGGATTAGGCGTGAGTGTGGATATTTGTGGGTTGGGCCTAGTCCATATAGTATTAAATAAGATTTCATTCTATGTTTACTGCAAATTAGTGTTTTAATCTTTTAATTTTTTGTGTGTGCATGTTGTTGATCACTATGAGAGGCAACGTCTATTTTGAAGACACAATGTCGACCACTAGCTTTGAGCAATTTCAAGTTTATCATTATGTATTCATTCAATTTGTGAGTTTATTTATTTGTTGTATTTGATGACATATCTAATAAATTAATATTTTATAAGTCGTTCTTGTTAATTACAACACTCTATTATACACACATGAAAAAACAACTAAAATTAGTTTTAATTGACCTTTCATGTATATGTAATTGTGTGTGTAACAACATTTTCCCTTATACAGTATACCCAACATGGAGACCAAAGCAAGAGTAATGACTCTAATGGTTATTAGCTAAATTTTTTTAAAACGTGAGTTCCCTGGGCATGTAGGGCTGCCGCCTGCCAAAATGATGCAATCAATTACTAGGGGCAGCGTATGACAAAAAACACCAATACCTACCTACTCTGAAAAGATAGTTGGATTATTTAATTTATTTGTTAACCTTAGCAAATTCTTCCATGAAAGTCCATAATAAGTAGGACCATAATTGGAATGTGAGACAAATGGAAGTAAATAGGGCTGTACATGGTACGGTGCAGCCGGTTTTGGGAGGCTTTTTTGCACCGCACCCTACAGGGGCGGTTTCTCCTTCTCCCTGACCGCACCTTACATAAGGAGAAGTGGGGATCGGTCTACACAGGGTGCGGTGCACCATGCCAGTTCGGTGCGGTGCGTTCGGTTAAAAAAAAAATCAAACCACAGCAAACAATCCATACAAAATCATCAAACAACCTAAACATTCATTAAAAAAACAAACAAACAAACATATTCACTATATTTCTCTAATACCCACAAAAAGATATCTCAAAGAAATTCACAATCATTCTAAAAAGTATAGCAAGACAAAGCATAGTTAGTAACCTAGATATTGAGCATCAAATGAATTTACATACCTAGTAGAAGAATGAGAAGCATAGTAGTCCTAAGCATTGACCATCAAAACATTCTCTATGAACTTCCAAAGAATAGCTAGGGAAAAGAAGAAAGAGGAGAGGAAGACACTTGGAGAATGGTGGCACTGAGCAGCGGAGGATGGCGGCAGCTAGTGGCAGAGGCTGGCGAGAGAGAGAGGGGCTGTGATGAGAGAGAAGACGAGAGAGAGGGAGAGACCGGAGAGTGATATAAATGAGAAATTATAAATTTAACCTAGGATAAAATGATGTCGTTCCATAATTTTTTTTTAAGTCCAAAATGACGTCGTTTTAGAATCAGAAATTTTAAAAAATAAAATACAAAAACGGCATCGTTTTATATCACATTACCTAACCCTATTTAACTTGTTCTTCTTCCTCCTTCAGATTCAATGCACCTCTCTATCTCTCTCAGTCTCTCACTTAATCTCCTACATTAGCTTCTTCTTTAAGGTTCTCTCTATCCCACTGAAACATAAATAAATAAATAAATATATATATATATATATATAGGCGGTGCGGTGCGGTTCTCGTCGGTGGGCAAAACTCACCACCGCTCACCGCACCTGTTAGCTTTGGTTCTTGGAAAACGATGTCGTCCACCGCGCCGGACACCTGCAGTGGAGCTCTGAGTTAGTCGGTGAGGTGCGGTAATATCGGTGGTGGTCGGTGGTTGAACAAGCCTAGAAGTAAATGTGTGCACATTTTTTTGTCATCAATTTAATTGGAACTTCAACATAATTGTTCAGTGTTTTGTAATTATTATTAGTTTGTAACAACTAGGTCTTTATTCCTAAATTATAGGGTTGGTATCCAGATTTTAATGAATTAAACAATTAGAGTAAACCTTAAAAAATAATCTAAACTTCTCACTTTGAGGTAAACGTTAAAAAAAAAAAAATGAAAACAAACATGTCATTAACTAAAAAAAAGTGCAAAATTATATCTACATTGGTGCTAGCCAAATACATCTATTTTGCATGATGTCATCATTTTTGTATGAAGGAACATTGGCGTCTTTAGGATTTTTTTTAAGGTAGATATTAAGAAATTTAAATTATACGAAAATCTAATAAAGAAATAATTTGAATATATTGTCACAAAAAAATACATGCAATTCATGAAGTATTACAATTTCTTTTTACTAATGAAGAGAAAAAGGAAAAAAAAAAAATTTTAAGAGATAAAGTTGAAACTATGAATGCTAAAATGAGAGTAATAAAGTAAGGGAGAGAGAGTCTAAAATGATAATAGAAAAAGAGAAAAAATAAAGAGAGAGAGAGAGAGAGAGAGAGAGAGAGAGAGAGAGAGAGAGAGAGAGAGAGAGAGAAAGAGAGAGCAACATATGATATTTTATGTAATGGGTTGAATGAGTTACAAATTTAAATGATTGTAGATTTTTTTTTTAAAGGATTTTTATTGAATGATTTGTTCATTTGTTGTTGTTTGGTCTAGTCTTTTTTTGTTTGGGTTATTTTTGGTATTGTTTATTATTTAAGCCTCTTATTTTTTTTTAAGGGGTTAAAGATTATTTTTGGAGGCCAAAATTTGTTTTTTGGTGTAATGTTATGTCCATAACATTTTCACAACAAATTTTATGCGACAAGTTGTGTTATTGGTAGGTGAAAAGTTATGCTAGTATTGAGCCCAAATTAGAATCAGTGACAGCTTATCATATAGGATTTATCGTGAAATTATTGTAAAAATATTGTGAATGCAGCATTACTCTTATTTTTGTTGAACTCAAATTCTTATGATTCTCAAGTTAGAGGATTCAACATTTTTATTAGAGTGGTCAAAATATGTTAGTTTAGTGTATAATTTTTTTTTCTTCATAAATATATATTACATTTTTTTTTTTAGATAACTAATAGAAATATTTATTGATTGTAATATCCTTTGTATACAGAGTAAAAAGGAAGTGGAACCACTTGACTCATGCTAAAACATTTCCTTGTACCAGTGGAATAACATGTACCCCCCATAAAACCGTGGACCCCTTGTCTCCCCATCATGTGTTTTCTTGAGTGGCTGTGAGTGTGTGATATGTAGTTAGTAGATCTATAGAGCTATCCAAAATCGTTTGAGGTTATGTCTGAATCTTTTCAAAGTGAGCTCTATTCCTTGCGTTCCAAATAGCCCACATTGTAGTAGCCCACTGTTCAAGTTCCTTCATTGTCAATTTCTCCTCCAACACTCGGAATAGCTGGAAAAAATCCCATGCTTCGTTCCTGCATTTCTGCATTTTCCCACTAGACAGAGACCAAACATTGCGAGCAAATGGACACTCCCATAGCAAGTGTGCATTTGTTTCAGGTTGTTGGCAACAGAAAATACAGTTTCTATCCACGTCCACTCTTCGCCGGTGCAGATTGTCACGAGTTGGCTGGATATCCGCACAAGCTCTCCACATAAACGTTCGGACCTTTGGTGGGACATTGAGTTTCCATACTTTTTTCCACAGCTTCCCATCCGCCCTTGCCTGTGAGTGTTCCGTTACTTCCTACTTGCTTAGCCGTAGAGCATGGTAGGCCGATTTTACTGAGAATTCGTGCTTCCAATTTTCCTTCCATATCAGTGTGTCTTGGGTGCGTTCTCTATTGAGCAGAATTGCAAGAATTTCCTCACAAGTTCTGGGAGCAAAAATTTCCTCAATCATTGTCCTCTTCCTCTCCCAATCTTTGTCATCAATCAGGTCTCCCACCCGCAGGTTTGGCCATTCCTCCCTTCTAAAAATTGGCTTATGGGACAGCCAATTCTGTGACTCTGCCCAAATCTGCCTCTTATTCCCTACTCGCCATCTAGATTCTTCCATTATCACATCTCTAACAGCCACCAAACTCCGCCACACAAAAGATAGGTTATGTCCACTCTCTGCCTCCATGAAGGAACAATTTGGAAAGTACCGTGCTTTGTATACACGATAAAAGAGGGAGTGAGTATGGTGTATCAACCTCCATGCTTGTTTAGCTAACAGAGCTAAGTTGAATGCTTGTATGTCTCGAAATCCCATTCCTCCCTGTTTTTTTGGTGTGCATAATTTCCTCCAATTTATCCAGTGTATTTTCTTCTCATCCTTTGTTTGTCCCCACCAATATTTTGCTAGTGTAGAGTTGATAGAGTCACATAGTGCTTTTGGGAGCTTAAAAATGCTCATGGTATATGTGGGAATAGCTTAAGCAATCATTTTGATTAATATCTCCCTCCTTGCCTTGGAGATAAATTTTTCCTTCCATCCCATGACCCTCTTTGATTTCCCACATGCCATTGGGAGACCAAGGTATTTTTAACAATCAGTCATAATCCTTGCCCCCAACATTTGTTGAATGTTTTGTTTTACCTCTTCCCTTGTGTTTCTATTGAAGAACAAGGATGTCTTTTGCCTGTTTATAGCTTGGCCTGATGCTGCTTCATATCGACCTAGGATGTCCATTAGGCGTTGGCATTCCTCTACTGATGCTTCACAAAACAAAAAGCTATCATCAGCAAATAATAGATAGGATATACACACCCCATTTGGACAAGATAATACCCCATGGATCTCCCTATTTTCCACAGCCCTTCTTATCATTTTAGACAAACCTTCAGCACACAATAAGAAAAGATATGGTGATAAGGGGTCACCCTGCTTTATACCCCGAGAAGGTTGGACAAAACCTCTAGGCTCTCCATTTATTAAGATTGAGTATGATGCTGTACAAACAGTCTCCATAGCCAAATTCACCCATCTTCCATCAAATCCCAATTTTAGCATCATTTGTCTAAGGAAACTCCACTCCATCCTATCATATGCTTTACTGATATCTAGCTTCACTGCCATCTGGCCCTTCTTTCCACTCCTCTTATTCCGCATCCTGTGTAAAACTTTAAAAGCTACAGTTGTATTGTTAGTGATCAGCCTACCTAGTACAAAAGCACTTTGGGCATCTGATATTACATTAGGCAAAATCATTTTCAACCTATTGGCAATAACTTTTGAGATAATTCTAGCTACCACATTTTCTAGGCTAATAGGCCGAAAATCAGACATATACATTGGTTCATTTTTTTTTGGGGATTAATACAATATGTGTGAAGTTCATTTTTTGTAGCATAAGACCTGGTCGGAGGACGGATAGTACCGCATTTGTGACATCAACACCCATAATATGCCAAAATTTTTGGAAGAAAAAAGGCGACATACCATCGAGGCCCGGAGATTTTGAGGGATGCATTTGAAAGAGAGCATAATGAACCTCCTCGGCTGTGTAGTTTTGGAGAAGACTTTGGTTCATCTCCAGGGTTACCACCCTATCCATTGAATTCAACACATTATTCATATCTGATGGGTTTGCTGATGTAAATAACTCATGGAAATAGCTCTCAACTGCCCTTGCTATACCCTCCTCAGATTCATGCCACACCCCACCTCCATCAAAGATACCTGAGATATTATTTTTCCGTCGTCTTTGGCTTGCCCTCTGATGGAAAAAATTTGGGTTTTTATCTCTTGCCTTCATCCAGATAGATCTAGATCTTTGCCTCCAATGTAGCTCATCATGGTACAAAATGGTATTGATTTCATCCTTTACCTTTCTGATTTCCTCCAAGGGTGCTGCTGTATGTTCTCTAGTCAATTCCTCCAAGATTCTATGCTTTTCTTGGAGATTATTTTTTGATTGACCAAAGGTGGCCTTACTCCATCTCACCAGGGCATTTCTACAATTTTTAATTTTCTCAAAAAGGCGGTACATAGGGCTGCCCTGTTCACTGTGTGATTCCATGCTTGTTGAATAACAAACTCACAATCTGGATGCATCACCCATTTCTCCTCAAATCTTTGTGGGAATTTTTTGGGTCGAACCTAGTGGCTTGCTAGGTGTGTAGTGAGTAGGATGGGCACATGGTCAGAGTAAGAGGCTTGAAGATGGGAAACCCGAACCTGTGGAAATAGACTCCTTCATTCGACTATTGCACAAGCCCTATCCAGTCTCAATTGAATAAAATCATCTCCCCCCCCTACCATTATTCCAAGTAAACATATTCCCTGTAAATCCCAAATCAATCAAACCGCAGTGTAACAATGTGCTTCAGAAATTATTCATTTGTCTAATTGGTTTGGGGTGTCCACCGTCCTTCTCCTCCGATGCCAAAATCTCATTATAGTCCCCAATACACAACCATGGGGTTGAACTCCTTGATTTGAGATGCTTGAGCTGGTCCCAAGTTTCATGACAAAGCTGCTCTTCTGGTTTACCATAGAACCCGGTAATCCGCCACGAAGAGTTACGATCTGTAAAAATAAGGGCGTCGATATGGTTTTGTGTGTAAGTTTGGATATGCAAATCCACGTCATTATTCCACAACATAGCAAGGCCTCCTCTTCTTCCCAAACATGAAGCTGCAAGCATGGAATCATAATGCAATTCGCCTTGAACCCTTCTCATCTCCTCAACAGTCTGTTTTGTCTCCATTAGAAACAAAATATTGGGAGCTTTTTCCCTCACTAGGTGAGAGAGAACGTTGACTGCGCGTTGGTTCCCAAGCCCCCTGCAGTATTAGCTTAAACGATCATTGCTCCCAACGGGGCTGAATTTAAGCCTCCGCCGATATTGTTTGGTTATTGTAGCTCTCATCCTGAATTTTTTGTTTCTTCCTGCTTCCAGTCTTCGTACTCTTTCCTGCTTCTTTCTGCTCCCCACTCCCTTTTTTCCTCCCTATTGCCTTTGAGATAGACAAATTATCTTTCATTATTGTGTTTGTGGTTCGTTGAAATTTTTTCCAAGTCCCCACTGTGTTTCTGCTCTTCCCTACGACCTTGTGCTATTTTTCTTTTCTTTTGTTTGACTCACTTAAGGTTGCACGTGCAAGAGGTGTGCCATCAGATGCAAGGTGATTAGGATTTTGTTGTCCGTTAGAGCCTTCAACAAATGCAATTGGAACGTTGAATAAATGCTCCCCTTGATTCTCGGCTTGGTCTTCAATTCCTGCCCATTGTTGCTCTCCCTTCTCCAATAATGTGTCCAGGTTCATTGGTGTTGTATTAGTTATTGAAGGAAATAAAATTCCATCCGTAACTGTTGTAGTATTAGGTTGCGTATCAATGAGTGAATTTAATACCATAACCGTTCCTTGATTTATGGGGCTGACGTGGACGTTGCTTTTCGTTATTGGTGCTGTTTGACTTTCCAGCCTCATCTCCCTCCTCGGTGGTTGTCCGTGAGTGGTGTTTCGTCCCTGAACTTCCACCCTCCGGTGTCCCGCCTTCATCCATTCTCCATACTGGTTTTCCTGCGTGTCTGAATCCCACAGTGAATCACAGTTTCCGACTTCATGGCTAAGTACTCCACATCTGAAACAGAAGCTTATCAGTCTTTCATATTTAAAAGCTACCCATACGACATCGCCCTCTGGTCCCCTGATCTTACTGCCACGCCGAAGCGGTTTCTCCAATGGTACCTTCACTCTGATTCTTAGGAACTTTGCTTGATCTGATGCGACACCCTTGCAATCCACTTCCACCACCGAACCAATACCTCTCCTAATGTCTCTTGCTACATCTTCACTAAAGAGTTCAAACGGTAACCCCACACTTGTACCCACAGTGGGCAACGGGTAAACTTTATCGTGGCAGCATTCATTCCCTTTTCCCATCGCCTAAGCAACAAGAGGTAATTATCAAAACTCCATGGTCCGTTGTTGAGTACCCACATCAATTACCTTTCCATAGCAAATTTGAACTGGAATAGTCCTTCACCCACGTCGATAATCTTAAGGTCCGAACCAATCTTCCATGTAGTGCGCAGAAGGTTCTTTGTTGCTCGTTGATTGAACGGTCTGTTCGTTAAGAATTTTCCAAATAGATTGAGTGAACATTCTTCCAAGATTTTTTCCCTTTGGCTTGGGCAAACTTGGATAATCTCATCCTCTTCATTTGTAAGTTTAATTCTCTGCATTCAAGTTATGATGATTTGTGACCACCTGACGTATGAACTCTAATGCTTATTCAATAATACAAAGTCTAGGGCTCAATGACATTCGTTTAGAGGATGGGAGTACTAACTACTATTAGATCAATTGCCATAGAGCTAGTTCACTAAAACTAGTTTAGGGGAGGACCTACATTGTAGCATGGGCCCCAAACTTCTTGAAAATTGAAATCCTTTAATTTTTCCTTATATTTAATGTTAGGGTCAATTGTATTGAGTGTTGGCAAATTTGTATTCAAAACCTAATTTTATTGTAATTGAGTTGTAATGTTTTAATGTCTAGGTAGTACTTGAAGTTTTGCATTGAAGACGCAAAGAAACAACTCAAGAAACTACTCAAAATAAAGAAGTTTTGTTGCCTCTATTGCAAGCCTAGCTATAGGTCAAATGATCGACATTGTTAAAACTTGACTGCAGTCAACTGATCAAGCTTTGAGGTTTTTGTTTTCTCAAATTGCGGCCCAAGATGACCAAAAGACGTAGGGATCCATGAATTAAGATTCCAGAACATTATTTAAAGTCATATTAGGTCATCATAAAGATGAAGAGAACACTTTGTGAAGTGAAGATCGTGTTGAGATGGCTATGCGCTAAAGGTTTTGTACCAAGCATCATCTCTAGTTCCATTCAAGATCAATGAGTGTTCCATAGAAAACCTTGAACCAAGACTACTTCAATCAAACTGTTTTGTGGTGAGTTAGACGCAGATTGGGTATACATGCATCAAAGAGATTCATAAGATAGAAGAGTCTAATTGAATTAGAGTTGCGTGTGGTCACGTAAGTAAATTCTAGTGTAGGTAGCAATACTAGAAATTGGTATATTCTGTATTGTAAACTTCCATTCTACTATAGTAAATCCTTCAGTTAGAGGTAAGCTACAAACCACTTGTATTTTTCTCGTCAGGATTTTCCCATCATGACCATATCACCTATGCCAAAATTGATTTTATGCCGCATTTAGTTTTTATGATATGATTGTACCCACCCTAAATTGAATTGGACCATTGCATAATTTGATAATTAATTAACTTGGATAATTGATTAAATTAACATGGTCTAAATTTCCCAACATATAAAAACAACTTTAGTGTATGCGAAGCCTAAAGAGTATCAATTACACACATAACCCTAAGCCCCTTCCCTCTCCCTTGTGTGTGTGTGTGTGTGTGTTTGTTTCTCAAAAAAAAAAGGGTAATTGTCCCACATTACTTAAGAGAGTGTGTTGTGTGTTGTATAACTTGCCTCACCCTCTTTTAAAAGTTACCATAGCTTTTGAGTGGAGTTGTAGTGTGTTTTTGTGTTTGAACCCATTTCCCTCTCCCTTATGTGTGTGTGTTTGTTTCTCAAAAAAAAAAAAAAAAAACCCTATAATGTTTAAATATAAATATATTATTTTATTATTTGGTCTCAATTATATAATCCTAGTTTCATCTCTAACTAGATTGGGTATAATATTTCAATTTAATATTCATTTATATATTATTAACTTTTAAGTAGTTAGTTGTAGATAGATTTTTTTGAGAAAGTAGTTGTAGATAGATTGATGTTAACTAAATTGAAATTCCGATAGTCTAATGAGTTGTAAGCATAATTATCAACATTGTACTGAGCATTGATCTGTCAAGAGACTGCTATGATGGTTCAACGATTCAATCGTTGGATCATTAATTTACCTATTATTTATGTGTGTCTATATATATATATATATATATATATATGAGTTGAGTTGAATTTAAGTTACATTGGTATAACTCTAAGCAATGTTATACTATCCAATAACTTGTTATATAATTTATATTTTAAAAATCTCACAATTATATGTTCTATACGTTCTTAACATTGATGTCATTTTTCATGTCAATTAGATGTTATTTATTATTCAATCAATAAACTCATCTTTTATGTATTATTTTAAATTACAAAAACTTAAATTTAAACAATTGATTGATGAAATGACTATTAATCTTTAATCACCTTGAAATTTTACAAGTATGTAGAATATACGAAGATAATGTAATCTAACAATGGATTTATCAAAATTCACATTCAATTATAAAAATATTGAGTGGTGTAATATTGCCTAGAATTACCTCAGGTGTAATTTGACAACTTGACATTGATCCTTTCTTATTTATTGTCCCTTTAATTATATAATTGCTATTACTATATATTGGTCCGTTTGGATACCACTAAAACTGAAAATTGAAAATTGAAAAATACTGTAGTAAAATAATTTTTAAATATGTAAATAGTGTCGTGAGACCCAATTTTAATAAAAAAATTGCTGAAAAGTGATATTTGTGAGTCTTGTAAACAGTAAAAATATGTTGAAAAAGTTAAAAGTTGCTGCTACTGTTTATAAACAGTAATTGCACAGTAAAAATGTCTGCAAAACGCTGAAACAGTAAAAATAAAAAAGACAGCTAGTATTCAATTTAAATATAAATAAGTAAGTATACCAAAGATAAAATTAATAGAATATTATTTGAAAAGTAACTTTAGACCCGTTTATTGATTTTACAATAGAATTGATAAGCTTGTTAAAATATTAATCAATTATATAATTCAGGTTGTTACCAGTTAATCACCATGAACATATGCACATAAAATATAAAGTAATAAACAATGAAACATATAACACAAGATATTGGTGAAGAAGTGGAAAACCACTACAAGGGTTCCCAAATGTTGAAAAAAAGTCTGTCTTCCTAGGTTAATTTTAATTGATTAAACTTAAAAACTATGTAAAATAGGAGGTTGAACCACAGTAAGTTTAGCGAGATATAATTTATAAAAGAGGTGCTATTGATAGGTCAATATAAAAGTAATGACATTATTCCAGCAAAAACTGCCATCTTGACAAGTTTGAAAACAATTTGCATTTCTAATATTGCTAAATCGATATAAATTACAAGAAAATTGTGTATATCGCCCTAATCTCTTAAGATCATTACTTGATTCAGTGGCCTCTTAGCAAGAATTTTAATTAGTCTTCCTTTTTTTCACATTGTCAAAATAATCAAAGGCTCAAATAAGATGCTCTGACACTTTCTTTTAATTGACATTCTTCATGTTACTTAAGTATTTTGTTTTTGTTTTGTTTTGTTCTTTTTTTTTTTTTAATATGGTAGAATTTAATTAAACTTGTAACATCTATTCTATAATGATTACTCTAATTCTCAAGTTAAGACATCAATTAGTTTTTAGTGTAGGCAGAATTTGAATTCCAAATCTCTTATTGGATGACAAAATACTTTACTAATTAAGTCTATCCGTCCCAACTTTATACATTTATTATTATTATTATTTTGATTTCCTTAATTTCTTGATACCAATTATTCTTCGCTCCTCGATCGTCATCTTCTTTGCATCAACTTGGTGCCGATATCCATTTAAATAAACAGCTAACAAGCAACGCGACTTGGATGGTTGACCTATTTTTAATGAGGAAAATAAATTACATCAATGAGTAACCATTTTAAGTTATATATTGTATATTATGGACACATTACTGTTGGCATCATAATTAGATTAGACAAATCTTTTGTGCCATTTATATAAACAAGTGGCTGTGGTCTTCCCTTTTGAATTCAAAATTAATGGAAAAAAAAAAAAGTTTTTTGACAAACAGAAAAAGAAAAAAAAATGTGGACCAATAGAAATGTGTACAATCAGCAAAAAGTTCAGCCACCTCGACGTGGGTATGAGTCAGCACCAGGATATGGCAACCACACCACATATCCCGGTAATGTCCATCTTGGAACACCCGGCACAAAGTCAGCTTTGTGACCTTCCAAATATTGTAGATAAGGGAAGAAGCACACGGAGTGGAAAGAAGATAGTATAGGGCCGAAAGTGTATGATATGTTAAATAATAGAATGATTATGTGTTGCCAATTCAGCCAAAGAAAAGGTTGCAAATGGGAACACGATTTTTTTTATTATATAGGGTTTCATTTTAACAAACGAAGAAGATTTTTTTTTTTTTTTTGGTAGATGTATACAAAATAGAAATTCTATTCTAACTTAATCTATATATATATATATATGTGTGTGTGTGTGAAACTCCCTTCTGAAAACTTGAACCCTGACTCTTACCTCCCACACCCCACAAGTATTTATACTTGTAAAGTGACCATTGCACCAAAAGTATGTGGTAGTTTTAGTAATTTGAAATTATAACACATTCTTTTTTTATCTATTAATTTAAAACCTAATAAATAAATAATTAAGGACTGCCTAGTTCAAAGAATTTTTTTATATAGAGATGATGCATAGCCTCGCAGCTGATGGGATATATTACTCATTCATTACGAGACATCCAATCAATGCATACATACTATTGTTACTATTGTAGCTTCACACAATCTATATATATTCTCCTTTTTATTGGAAATAGGTTGAAAGGACTCTACAAGGAAATTATGAGACTCTTCATTCTTTGCATTTTTCACGCTCTGCAAGTGTTCTCTGTATTCAAAAGTTGATGGATCGAAGTTCTTTAAGACTGTAGAGCTTGAATACAAGCTTTGATAATTAGGATTCTTGAAATTTTTGAGGTGTTGAAATTTTATTTGAGTATAACTTCAAGATTTGAAAGAATTATATGAATAAGCACTCTTCGAATTTACTTCAAATTTGAAGACTTGGGTATGGAAGTTCTTCGTGGTTTTAGGGCTTGAATTCGATAAAACTTTGATACTTTGAGATCTTAAAGTTCTTCGAGGTTTTGGAGCTTGGTTCCAACAAGTTTTTCAAAAATTTAAAACTTTCTAGAGAATGACTACATGAGACTAATTAGTATGTCTATTTATAGGAGTATTGAAGAAGTTTAATAACACATGGTTAATCTTGATTGACGACATGTGCCATAATTTAACTGGAGACTTTTTTGTCTTGTTCTCAAAGGGCACATAACATTACTTAATCTGTTAAAGCATTTAAATTTTAAATGACACATGACAATAATTAATTTAATTACTTGTATCTCCACACGCATTCAAAAGCAAAATGTGGTGAACATATGTGTCCATATTATGTTTTCACATAAGAAGATGCAAGTTATATCCTTTTCCTTTCAAGTTACAATTGGATTGGCTAACATAGGACAACTTATATCAGTTTGGAAGTGATTCACAAGTAAATTCTATAGTTATCAATCATATGACGAATACACTTTCATTTGATGTTGTGTAAAAACAAAATTCTATATGAACATATGGTCTCTGATTAAAGGCTCTTGTAGAGGTAATTACATGTTTTAAAATTTGCCAAGTTTTTCATTTGAGTTAATTGCACTTTTTCTCATATCTAACTATAGTGCAGTTATAATGTTTCTATAAACTTCAAAATTGAGCATGTTTCCCTTAAATATTGGCAGTAAGTATTTTGCCCTCTATCATTAGAATTTTTAATAAATTTTATGAAAGAGTCAAAATGGTTTGAATAATAGTAAAATAAAAATTTGAAATTTTAGTCAAAATTTAAATAATTAAGTAAAAAACAGCCCAATTAGGGTTTATCTTGATTAAGCCGCCCTGTTTGTAAAATTTATGACTGATTCCTCAATTTCAAACAATACCAATACTAACTTAGGTATTTCAAATAGGGTTTGGTTGAAATGAACAAGTTGCTTCACTATACATAGACAAAGGGCTCAAATTCAAAGCCAATCAACAAAACATGAGAAGTTTGACTAGTAAATTAGGGGAAGTAGGGTCCATTTCATTGAATACCGTGCAATCGTCGTATTCTCAAAATGAAATTATATATGGCAATGAAAGATTGGTTGCAACTGTATACCAAAAAAAAAAAAAAAAATTGGTTGCACCTCCCCTAAGCACATTCTAGATCTATAGGGGTAGGTGGCATCTTCGATTTACATTTGGTCCACCTTGTTGCACAACTAATAAAATAACAATTTTAGTTCATGAAAAAAGATCCACTTGTTGAGTCATTGTCCCAAATTCCCATCAAATATGTGTCTACTTTTGATCCAAATATATATATATATATATATATATATATATTTTTTTTTTTTATAAAGTAGAGGCCTAAAACTTCTTTGCAAATGGTAGTTGGGAAACAAAATTACTTAAGTGCACAAGCGAAACACAAGTGCATAACCCACCAAATGGTTCATTAAAATTGTTTGTCGCTGGTAATAGTTGTTAAATTGTTATTATGTGCAAGAAGTCCACTTTGGTGCATATACAGTCAATTTGGAACATCATTTTAGTGACAAAGCATAACATAGCAAACCATATATTTCCCATTAAATTCATGAAGGCAAAAGAGAGAGACGTGAAGGCAATGAAAAGAATCACCTCCACCATTCACTTATATGGAAAGCACTCTTATTAACGCTACATTACATTTGTTCAAGCTATTTGCTCCAAAACGGAATCCAAATCAAATACATGCAATTAGTAGAGGGCAAAATATTACTTTCTTATAAAATATATATATATATATATATATATTGATCACTAATTAATAATTACAACATATGCCTCAAGACCATCACATTATATTAGTTTTAACACAAAATTTATCCTCCTTATTTGGCTAAATTTACTTCTTCTTCTTCTTTTTTTTTTAAGTTTCCCATGTGATGATTTTTAATAAATAAAATTACAATAAAAACTGCAAGAAAAAAAAAGTGTAAAACTAGTGTTAAAGAAGTGATTAAATTTAGAGTCATAAATGAACCAAGTTGTTTATAAACAACTCAAGTTTAGCTTGCGAAAAAACTTATTTTTGTTCGTTTGTTTTTTGTTTTTGTTTTTTTTCTTTAAGTCAACTGTTCAAGCCTTAAGTTTAGTTTCGAATATTAAACAAGCCAAGTTCAAACATAAAAATGTATTCGTGAACAAACTCGTAAACATAAGGGTTCGATTTTTAACTATATAATATATACACACAAGCGCGCGCGCGCGCACACACACACACTTGCATAAAATATGTATAAGAAAGAAAATAATTTAATCAAATAGCTCGTGAACAAGCTCGAGCTTGCTTGACAAAAAAATAATTTATTTTGTTTGGTAATAAGCTCGAACTTGGCTTGTGTTCAAAAAATTATTTAAATAAACAAATTTGAACTTTTAATACTCGACTCGGTTTCTTTACAATCTTATATTTTTATGTTTAATGCTGTTACTTTACGTTTTAAAATAATTTTTTATAAGTTTTACTAATGTATGCCCTTAGGACATATATTAGTAAACCATTTTAGGAAATTTTTTTTAAAAAAAATGAAAAATTGATTAACTGTTTTGACAGTTTTTTTAATTTTTCATAAAAACTTTTTCAAAATAAATGATTAATATATGCTCTAAGTGCATACATTAACCAACTTTTTTTTTCTTTTTTAGTTTCTTGACCTCATATTAGAGGTTTTTTTTTTAAGTATTTCTTCTCTTATAATTCATTAATTCTTATTCTTCATTGATGTGATTTTTATTTTTTTGGTTTTTTGTTTTGTTCGGTGTGGGTGAAAGATATGACACACTCACCAATCACCGTTAGCCCGATGCCAGCTCTTTAATAAGTTCTACGGTTCTACCACACAAGGAAGCTGGTAAAAAGGATTACAGGGCAGGTGAAATTCATCTTATAATAATCTTGCATATGCCTACTGTTATTAAAAAATCCATTTTCAACTAACCTTTTTAAAAAATTTGTGAAAATGAAAAAAAGAAAAAGAAAAGTTAGGCACCGCCTTTTTGCTTTTGGTAACTGATGCAACACTGCCTAAATTATTCTTAAAATAAATTCAGAAAGAGATGGAAGACCCTCCCTTCACTGAAATGCATTTTCACTGGATGAGAAAAAATATTAAACGTATTATTTTGGCTAAACAATTGATAAGGATGATATTTTCATCTTAATCAAAGATCATGTTGCTTAAAAAAATAATTAACAAGAGTCTCCATCTTATAAAGGTTCCGGACTATATAGTAGTATACTCTTCTGGTTTATAATTTGCTTTAATAAAGCAAGCATAGGTCGTTACGTTCTTGAGGATGACAACCATGAGGGTGATCCAAAAGAAGACAAGAGAAATATCAATGTGGCTGATGCAATTTGTCAAGGATTTGATGATTAATAGGGACATTAGCGGCAAATTAAGAGGTAGGTATGCCATGCACAGCAAGTTGACCTTCCTATGCTAAACATTATGCAATAAATCGTTGATGACCCACAAAATATATATAAAAAAAAAAAAAAATATATATATATATATATATATATATAATGAATAAACTTTTCAATATGAAAAATCCACACCTATTTGGATTTCAAGAAATTCTCAATTAAAAAGATGCTCTGTGGAGGATTAGTAATCTCAACAATAGGAATATTGTTATTGTAGCTCAAAAATATTTTTGAGTCTATTTTATATGAAAAGAAAACAAGTTTAAATTCTCTTCTTTCCGTTTGTTGTAACAATTAAATTATTTATTAAAAAAACAATAAAATAGAAACAAACAAACAAAGATCAAAAAACAAAAAATGAATTACTATGTACTAGAAATCCTCTAATTATTTATAAATTAGCTCCGATCATATATATGTTACAGAATATATTTAAATCATCTTCCACAATTAAATATTACATATTAGCAATATATAATGTGTCATCTCTTTGAAAGATAATTCATTATTCCACAAGCAATACTTTATTCTCTCATATAAATAGTGAGACTCATTGATCTCTCTTAGAGAAGAATCAAATTTCAAATCCCCTGACAATTTTGAATTATAACGAAAAAAAATTAAGAAGATCAAGTAAAAAAATGAGATGAGAAATAATACTGATGATGCCAAGAATCAACTCAGTGAGCCGTAGGGACTTCGCGTGCTTCGAATAAACCTGCACAAGTAAAAAGAACCTCAAAGGGGAGTACCGGCGTGGTACCGGCCAACGATCCTCCGAAGGTTAAGTTAGTATCGTTCGCAACTCTAGAGTGCCAGAGTCGGGTAGGATCATACGTACCTCAATTTCGGAGGATTCCGAGGTATTTATAGCAGAAGGGGAGGCCCTCAGCCAAAGGTGTGCTGGAGAAGATACCATTCTACCGGAACTGCCCCTGAGTAGCGTGGAGCGCAAGATACTCCTTAGGCAACCAAGTGTGTTAGGCAAGATATCCTTCGGGAGCAATCGTACTGCGCAAGTCATCTGCCCAAGTAGTAGCGTACGCAATAAGATTCTTGATCTCTTGGAAGCGTACATCACAAGACGTATTGATTCCCTCAGCTTTGCCCCGTCACCCATTCATCTCGTCGAGACGTGCAGATTACACCGTCAGGAGGTGCTGGGGAGTCGACCTGGGATGACGGAGGAGACGGGCCGTCGCCCTTTACCATGCCGTCGCCCAGGTAGAGGGCGACGACACCCCACAGACGGCACCTTCTCCATCAGTTACCCCCTACTCCTTAATCCCGTCGGTCTCAGCTGACGAATTGGGGAGTACAGTGTGTGGCAGACAAGGCATTAATGGCTAGTCACCTCGAGCAGCCCTAGTGTCAGAACACGTGTCCTTGGCCGACTGGCATGTAGCTGGACAGGAAGGTCGCTTCGTCTTCTGCGCCCCAAACCTCCTATATATATATATGCTCTGCTTTCCCTCATTTTTCTTTTTTATTCCAGTTCTGCTGATCAGAGAGAAACTGTCAACTCAAAGAGATTGCCATTGCATCTTGGTTCCCGTTTGCTAGTAGATACCGTCAGTTTCATCAGAACCTTCCTTACAACTTGGTGAGTTACTTTTTTACTCTTAATCTCTCTGATTTAATTGCATACTGAGCTTTTGGAAGAGGTTTCTAGAAAGGTCATCACTCAGGTTCTTAGACCACCCCCGTCGCTTGTAGGTAGTAAGATGCCTAGGGAGACGTCGAGTGAGCAGTCGTCAGTCTGCGATGGGGCGGGCTACGACGAGGTCTTCCAGTCGGGCCACGAGCCAGGGGAGGACTCTTCTTGGTCGTCAGAGGACGGATCGTCGGTATAGTTTTCTGACGAGGAAGTGGACCAAAGGGTAGTAGTGAGAGGTGGAGATGACGACCAGGCGAGGGAGAGTGGGAGTGATGGTAGCTTGACGGGAGGTGATGACTTGGAGAGCACGTCGGGAGGTTCTGGGGACGACCGTCCATTCATCCTTCCTAAGGAGTGGACGGTCAACCACTTTTTGCCGTCGATGACAAATAAGGTTTTTAACTCGCCGCGAGCTCGTTATCAAATCCCAGACGATATTCCAATTCGTCTTCCCTTGGAGAGGGAAAGGTGTTACTCCGGGAAGACCGCAGACGTTGGTATGTATGATGCCATGTTTGCGGCAGGATTGAGGTTGCCTCTGACGGCGCTTCACCGTCAGCTGGCAAATTACCTCAGGCTATTCGTCAGCCAGATTGCCCCCAACGCCTGGAGGGTGTTCATTGGCTCTGAGATACTGTGGGGGAGTCTAAATGGGGGGCACCGTCAATTAACCCTCGACGAGTTCTTTTGGTGTTACCATCCACACCACATCGCCTCGTCCCAGGCGATTTACCATTTCTCCGCGAGGAAGAAGGAGCTGAGGTTGGTGTCGGACATGCCTGACTCCAACAGGAATTGGAAAGACAGATATTTTTTCGTGGAGGGGACAAATTGGGTGTGCCATGAGGAAGAGTGGGGGTCGATTCCTCAAGGATTTGACAACACTTGGGCTTTCGTCAGGGAATCAGGTCGTCACCGTCAGCCTAGCTTATTGGTTTATTTTATTCCAAGGTTCTAACCCGTCCGTTTTAACTCTTTTTTTTCAACTTTCGCCTGTCCGGTGATCTCAGAGGAGCTGGAAGCCTTTATCCTCAAGGTGACGGAGATTCCTTTGGAGGAAAAGAAGTGTCGCGACCTCATCACACCTGACGCCCTCCACACCTACTGTGGGGGACCCGAGCCAACAGAGGAAGCACGTCGTTTAGACAAGTTATCCCGTCAACGTAAGTTCAATTAACCCATTCATTCCCGTCACTTTTACTTAGCATTTTCACATTTGGTCTTTGTCTCGCAGAGATGGAGTCAGCCAAACTGAGGGCTCAAGTCAGGGCCGCCGCTGCCCGTAAAAAGGAGGAAGGAAAGGGTAAAGAGGGGGCGTCCACGTCCCTCCCGAAGGCTGTCGAAAAGGGCGCGCCCAAGAGGAAAGGCGACGGGACCGAGGGTCGCCCGGCAAAGAAATTGACGGTCGCCCATAGGGATCATTCCACGAAACCCCCATCACCCAAACATGGGGCCGGCAAGGGGTTAATGTCGGCCCAAGGTCCCGTCACTCCAGAGGACGAGCGCTGCATCCTTACCCACAAGGGGTATGCCTTAGAGCGGTTGGACTCCATACTTGGGAAGAGGGAAGCTGATTCTTGCGTCAGCCAATCTGTGCAGGAGTTGGGGGACTCAGGCCTCTTCGATCTCGCCAGGGTACGCGTATTTTTTATTACTTGCTCCGTCTGCTTTTTGTGTTATCGTGCTGACGGAAGTTTTGTTTCACAGGCAATGGTTCGTATGAGGGCCATGCAAGTCAAGGGGGCGAAGAACGAGGAGTTGCTGGCCCGTCAGAAGAAGCGCATCACAAAGCTATCTGACGGCTTGGACCAGTACAAGGAAGCCTGTCGAACTTTGAATAGGGAAACGAAAGAGCTGAAAGAAAAACTTAAGGAAGCAACCCGTCAGCTGGGGAAGGAGACGGATGCTAAGGTGACGGCGGAGAAGGAGCTGTCGTCTCTCTTGGGCCAGGTGGAAACGGCGAAGGCTGACGCTGTTGCCGAATTCAAGACATCCCAGACATTCATCAATGCCTGCGCCGAGTACTATGGTGACGGGTTCGAGGACTGCCTTAAGCAGGTGAAGTCCCTCTTCCCTCACCTAGACTTGTCGAGGGTGTCCATGGATGATCCGGTGCCATCGACTCCTGTGGGCGACACCGTCATGGTGGACGATGACAATCTCAGTGAGTCTGGGATGCATCTGAAGGATAACGGTATCATCCTCGCCCAGCCAGCTCTTGATCCGTCTGGCGCTCAAACGGTCCCGTCATCCGATCCTTCTGGCTTCGAAGGCTTTCCTGCGGTCTAAGATCCCCCTAAAGGCGACGAGGTCGTGCCGGATGCTCCTGCAGTTTGATCCTTGTAAAATTTTCCTTTTTTCTTCCTTTTTTTTTTTTTTTTTTTTTGTAAATGGTGCCCCGTCATTTTGAGGGTTTTTGTAAGAACAATATTCTCGTGATACGACAATTTATCTCTCCCATTTGTAATGTGTCATTCTTATTCAAAGTCTTGTGTATGGTTTTCTTTTATTGCTTCACGGTAGTCCAATTTTGGACCTTTGATGCTTTTTGTGCAAAATCATGACCTTCCAACGGGGTCGTCAGCCTTCACGTTCAACGGGCTTTAACGCCCTTTTATATGATAGCATAGGGCCGTCAATGTGTAAGCCGTCGTCGGTTTTGTACTTGGCATTTTTGCTTAGGATAACACCGTTGCATGTCGTTGGTTTTGATTCGTGGGTTTTTATGCCTTACCCTCTCAGGCCGTTGTCTTTTTATATCGTCAATTTTTAGGCCATTGGTTTTTATGCTTGCCCCGTTTTTAGGATGGGGCCGTCATCTTCTAAGCCTTTGGCTTTTATGGCTGATCGGCCTTCACGCTTATTCTTGTAGGGTTATTGGCCTTTTAACCTTTTGGGTAGTGACGTCGCTTTGAGGCCGTCTGGTTTCTACGCGATCCCTTTAGGGTGAATCCGTCAGCTTTTGAGCCGTCGGCTTTTAGCTTGACCGGTTCTTATGTGATCCTTTTAGGATAGAGCCATCAGCCTCTATGCCGTTGGTTTCTAAGCTTGACGGGCTTTTGTGCCTTGTAGGTTTTAGGATGTTGGCTTCTAAGCTGTCAGCTTTCATGCTTGACGCTTTTATGCCTTGTAGATTTTAGGATTTTAGCTTCTAAGCCGTCAGCTTTCATGCTTGATGCTTTTATGCCTTGTAGATTTTAGAATTTTGGCTTCTAAGCCGTCAGCTTTCATGCTTGACGCTTTTATACCTTGTAGATTTTTAGGCCGTCGTCGCTTTGGTACACCTGTTTTAAGGTCCAACACTTAACACAGTATAAGAGAGATTTAATAAACTTCTGAACCTTGCATAAATTTTAAGAAGGGGAAAACATGCCCTTTGGGTTCCCAAAATACATTTAAGCAAACTTCAAGTAGGAGCTGCCACTCATTTCTTATTGGTAGTACTTTCGTAGGTGCTCGGCGTTCCATGGATGAGGTAGTGTCTGTCCTTCCAACGTTTCCAAGTGGTAGGTGCCTCTTCGATGCCATGTCGTGACTCGGTAGGGTCCTTCCCAGTTGGGGCCGAGCTTTCCTTGGGCAGGGTCTCTGGTGGCGCCCATGACTCTTCTTAGAACAAGGTCTCCGACCCGAAAGTTCCTGTGCTTGACTCAGGAGTTGTAGTGCTTGGCCATGCGATCTTGGTATCGCGCGAGCCTTTGCTCAGCCACTGTTCTGTCTTCGTCAATTAGGTCCAGTTGTAGGCGCAATGCCTCATCATTTCTGCCTTCATCGTGGCCGTTCACCCTGTAGGTTGTGAGTCCTATTTCGGCCGGGATGACTGCTTCGCTTCCGTAGGTTAGCCGGAATGGAGTTTCTCCTGTTGGGGTCCTTGCTGTCGTCCTATATGCCCAAAGTACGCTTGGTAGTTCCTCAGGCCATATCCCCTTTGCCCCCTCGAGCCGAGTCTTAATAATCTTAAGCAAGGATCAGTTCGTTACTTCTACTTGGCCGTTGGCTTGGGGGTGGGCAGGGGAGGAGTAGTGATTTTTTATCCCCAACTGTGAGCAGAACTCTTGGAAAGGGCCATTGTCGAATTGTTTGCCATTGTCCGAGACTAGGACTCTGGGGATCCTGAACCTGCATATGATGGATTTCCAGACAAAGCTCTGCACATTCTTCTCCGTAATGGTGGCAAGAGCTTCAGCTTCTACCCACTTTGTGAAGTAGTCTATGCCTACTACCAGGAACTTCAGCTGCCGCATAGCCGTTGTGAATGGTCCCGTAATGTCTAGTCCCCATTGAGCAAACGGCCATGGGGCTGTCATGGGTGTCAGCTTTTCGGGCGGCTGTCTGACGATGTTGCTGAACCTTTGGCATTTGTTGCAGGCTTTGACGTAGGCTTGGGCGTCTTCTTGCATAGTGGGCCAATAATACCCCGCCCGAATCAGCTTGTGCGCCAGCAACCGTGATCCTGAGTGGTTTCTGCAGACTCCCTCGTGGACTTCCCTCATGACATAGTCTGCTTCCTCGGGGCCCAAACACCTCAGGTATGGGCGAGAGAAACCCCTTTTGTATAGGATGTCCTTCATTAGTACGAACCTTGCAGCTCGGACCTTCAGCCTTCTAGCGGCTTCTTTTTCGTCCGACAGGGCGCCATCCTTTAGGTAGGAGACTAGTGGCGTGGTCCAATCACCCTCGGAGCTTATTTCCTGCACACTGACAAGGTCTATTAGTGGCGACACTTGCACAAAAGAAAGCACATTGTTGGGGGTGGTCATGTGTTTTGAAGAGGCGGCTTTGGCAAGGCGGTCGGCTTGCTCATTTTCTTCCCTAGGTATTTGGACTATTTCCTGCACACTGACAAGCTGTCACCTTTACACTCGTAGTCTCCGCTAACTTGGTTGACGACGACCTGGGAGTCGCAGTAGGCTACTACTTTTGTGGCCCCTACTGCTTTGGCGAGGTCGATCCCGGCTATCAACGCTTCGTATTCCGCCTCATTATTGGTGGTGGGGAAATCTAGGCGAATCATGCATTCGATCTGATCTCCCTCGGGGGAGCGAAGTACGACACTTATCCCCCCGGCTCGCCGGGTCGACGACCCGTCCGAATGTAAGGTCCATGAAGGGTGCTTGTCTGCCCCCTGGTCTTCTCTGCTGGTGAATTCGGCGATAAAATCAGCGACAGCCTGCCCCTTGATGGCGGTGCGCGGGCTGTACCTGATGTCGAACTCAGTCAATTCGATCGCCCACAAGGCCAGGCGACCGGCTGCTTCGGGGTTGTGCATTGCCCGTCGCAAGGGTTTGTCGGTCAAAACAATTATCGTATGAGCTTGGAAGTACGGCTTAAGCTTGCGTGCTGCAATGATCAAGGCGAAGGTAAGTTTCTCCATAAGCGGGTATCTTTCTTCTGCTCCGCGGAACGCCCGGTTGGCGTAATACACAGGCTTCTGGACCTTGGCTTCCTCTCTGGTTAAGGCTGCGTTGACTGCTGCTGGGGAGACAGCCAGGTATAGGAAGAGCGTCTCCCCCGGTTGCGCGGGACTGAGTAACGGAGGAGAAGAGAGATACGCCTTCAGTTCTTCGAACGCTTTTTGGCATTCGTCCGTCCACTCGAAGGCTTTTTTTAGCATGCGGAAGAAGGGAAGGCACTTGTCCGTCGACCTCGACACGAACCGGTTCAGGGCGGCCACTTTTCCGTTCAAGCTCTGTACCTCCTTCGTGTTTTTCGGAGGGGCCATCTCCATTATGGCTCGGATCTTGTCTGGGTTGGCCTTGATGCCCCTTTAAGACACCATAAAGCTTAGAAATTTTCTCGCCATTACTCCAAACACGCACTTTGCCGGGTTGAGCTTCATGTTGTAGGAACGGAGGGTGTCGAATGTTTCTTCGAGGTCCTTCAGGTGGTCTTCCTTCCTACTGCTTTTTACTAACATGTCATCGACATATACCTAAACATTTCTCCCTATCTGGTCGGTGAACATCTTGTTCATGAGCCTCTGATACGTGGCACCCGCATTCTTCAGTCCGAACGGCATTACCTTGTAACAGAAAAGGCCCTGGCTGGTAACAAACGAGGTCTTCTCCTGATCTACCACGTCCATCCAGATCTGATTGTACCCCGAGAAGGCGTCCATGAAGCTTAACAGCTGGTGCCGGGCCGTAGAGTCTACCAGTGCATCGACTCGAGGGAGGGGTAGCTGTCTTTGGGGCACGCCTTGTTCAGGTCCGTGAAGTCTACGCACATCCGCCACTTCCCGCTAGCTTTCTTGACCATCACCACATTGGCCAGCCAGTCGGGGTAGTATACTTCCCGAATGACTCCTGCTTCTCGCAGCTTGCTAACTTCCTCTGCTACCGCTCGGTCTCGCTCTAGGGCGAACACCCTCTTCTTCTGTCGTACTGGCATGTAGGTGGGCAACACGTTCAGCCTGTGCACCATGACGGACAGGTCGATGCCCAGCATGTCCTCATGACTCCAGGCATATACATCTTGGTTTTCCTTGAGGAAGGCCACGAGCTCTTGGTGAGTCGCGGGGCTGCTGAGAGCACCTATCCTGGTGGTTCTGTCAGGCTTGGATTTGTCGAGCATGATTTCCTCGAGCTCCTCCACGGGTTCTGCCCCCGCTCTCTATTCTATGTTCATTGTTTGTAGTTGGCTGTTCATTTCTACCATCGCGACGTAGCATTCTCACGCGGCCACCTGGTCTCCCCACAGCTCCCCTACTCTGTGCTCGGTAAGGAACTTGACCTTTAAGGCATAGGTCGAGGTTGCAGCCTTCCAGGCGTTGAAGGTGGGTCGTCCTATTATTGCGTTGTAGGCGGAGGAGCAATCGACGACGAGGAAGGTAACGTCCATAGTGACCTGCCGAGGGTATTCCCCGACAGTGACAGGCAACGTGATCAAGCCGAGGGGATATACTCTCGTTCCTCCGAACCCGGTGAGCGGGGCCTTGGTGAGGACCAAGCGTTCTTTGTCGATCCGCATCTGTTGGAACGCCGGATAGTAAAGGATATCCGCTGAGCTTCCGTTGTCGATTAAGACCCGGTACGTGTTATAGTCTCCTATCCGAATGTTGACGACAAGGGCGTCGTCATGCGGATGATGGAGGTGTTGGGCATCTTCTTCTGTGAACTCCATGGCGGGGCTGTCGACTCGCGATTTCTTTCGCTAAGTGCTCGCATTCTGGACATTCTGAACCGTTCTGAGGTAGGTTTTCAGGGCCTTCTTCGTTGAGCCGACAGTTGCCGCACTCCCCACGATCATCCTTATGTCCCCTATAGGGGGTCTGGGACGCTCGTTGTCCCGGCGGGGAGCTTGTTCCTGTCGAGGTGCTTCTGTTCTTTCTCGGCTAACGAACCTTTGTAACTTCCCTTACCTAATCAGGGCTTCAATCTGCTGCTTCAAATCGTAACAGTCGGCGGTGTCATGACTGTGGTCTCGATGGAAGCGGCAATATTTGTCTTTAGGACGTTTGTCTGGGTTCCCCTTAAGCTTTCCCAGAAACGTCAAGGACCCGTCGTCCTTGATCTGCATCAGGACTTGATCAATTGGAGCCATCAACGGGGTGAAGCTTGTGAACTTCCCGGTAGGGGGTTTCGGGCGTCTATTGTCTCGGCCTTCTCCCGTCCGGGGCACTTTTTGCCCCCTTGTCTTTCCGTGCGTCCTCTTGCCTCTCCCTTTTCTTGGGAGGTTTCTCTTCCCGGGCCTGTAACGCGTCTTCAGCATTCATGCACTTTGTTGCCCGTTAAAATACATCCGACATAGTCTTCGGGTCATTCTTGTATAGGGAGAACAAGAATTTACCCTTCCTTTGCCCGTTGGTGAATGCGGCAACCTGTATCTTATCGTCCGCTTCGTCGATCGAAAGTGCCTCTCTGTTGAAGCGGGCTATGTAGGATCTGAGCATCTCATCCTCCCGCTGCCTAATGTTCATCAAGCACGCGGTGGATTTTTTGTACCTGTGTCCCCCGATGAAATGCGTAGCGAACTGAGCACTCAACTCTCTGAAGGTACTGATAGAGCCGGGTGCTAGCCTGCCGAACCAGGTCCTTGCGGAGCCTTTTAGCGTCGCCGGGAAGGCCCAGCACATGATTTCGTCCGGTACGCCGTGCAAGTGCATCAATGTCTTAAAGGACTCCAAGTGGTCTAGTGGATCCTTGGACCCGTTGTAGCTTTCTATCTGAGGCATGCGGAACTTTGGCGGTGTGGGGAACAAGATGACGGGTGCGGTGAAGGGAGAGTCTGTACGGTGGATGAGGTCGTCGAGGTCGGTGGACGAGGTCGTCAAGGTTGCTGGGCACTCTTCCCTTGAGGGCGTTCATCATAAAGTCCATACGCTCCCTCATCAACCGCATCTCCTCGGCAACGCTGTGCGGAGCATTGTCAGCGGCCGACAGACGGCTCGTCCCTTGCCCTTCCGGTTGGCTCAATGCATTGCTGCCTTCTGGGCCTTCACGATCTCTCTCTTAGGCGTTGTTTTCCTCCTGATTTCTCCATGGTTGTCAGCCGTCGCATTCCTTCGCAGCAGCTATTCTTCCAAATCGTTGTTACGTTTTGTGAGGCGTTCCACCGCGGCCGCTAGAGTCTGGACCTGTCTTTCGAGAGTCGTGGTGCGTTGGTCGTTGCCTTGATCATTCATGGTGGTAGCCCTTGAGCGCGTAAATACCATGCAACTCTTTGTCCGGAAAGCACGGAGCACAGTCTACGTTGCCTTTTCCCACAGACGGCGCCAACTGATGATGCCAAGAATCAACTCAGTGAGCCGCAGGGACTTCGCGCGCTCCGAATAAACTTGCACAAGTAAAAAGAACCTCAAAAGGGAGTACCGGCGTGGTACTGGCCAACGACCCTCCGAAGATTAAGTTAGTATCGTTCGTAACTCTAGAGTGCCAGAGTCGGGTAGGATCATACGTACCTCAATTTCGGAGGATTCCGAGGTATTTATAGCAGAAGGGGAGGCCCTCAGCCAAAGGTGTGCTGGAGAAGATACCATTCTACCGAAACTGCCCCTGAGTAGCGTGGAGCGCAAGATACTCCTTGGGCAACCAAGTGTGTTGGGCAAGATATCCTTCGGGAGCGATCGTACTGCGCAAGTCATCTGCCCAAGTAGTAGCGTACGCGATAAGATTCTTGATCTCTTGGAAGCGTACATCATAAGACGTGTTGATTCCCTCAGCTTTGCCCCGTCACCCATTCATCTCGTCGAGACATGCAGATTACACCGTCGGGAGGTGCTGGGGAGTCGGCCTGGGATGACGGAGGAGACGGGCCGTCGCCCTTTACCATGCCGTCGCCTAGGTAGAGGGCGACGGCACCCCACAGACGACACCTTCTTCATCAAATACTATATACTAGACTCCTATAGCTTAGCTATAACTTTGTTCCAATAATATATGTTGTGCATAATATATTTAAATCGTCTTCCACAATTAAATATTACATATCCACAATAAAATGTGTTGCATCTCCCCAAATATTTTTAATTATTTCTCAAGCAATGCTCTCTCCCCTCTTATATGAATGATTAGTCTCTTACTATAAATTTATACCGCGGATCATTATTATGTGAGAAGGAATATTCTTATTGAAATACTAAATAATTATTTATCTTCCCTAGTGGCCTCATCAAAATTTAAATCAAGATTTCTATTGGTGTTTTGAAATCGAAATTTGATAGTAATTCTATAATCAGGGTTGCACTCTTGAAAAGCTTGTTCAACTTGTAAATCAATGTCTTTCTCAATCAATTTTAGATCAGGCCAATGGTATTATCAGTGTGGCATTGCCTATGGAAGCTTCAAGCTTGATAAACTTGGAGTCCAAAGTCCCTTTTCATCAGCACTTGAGCTGCAAGGGTCTAATCTTAGAGTAGACCCATATGCCTCGTACCAAAAGGAGTTCTTGCAAGTTTCTCATATAGAATGAACTTCCTTCTGATGCACAGAATGCACTAAAGCATATGATTTTTGGTTAAACATTAGCATCTGGTTTCTAAAAAGTATCATATTTTACCATCTTAAAAGTTACTTTATCTATTATACTATACTATTTTACAATACACCCAACATCCCAACTTTTATTTTACCATACAACATATCAAGATAATATATTTACACAATAAAATAATATAACCCAATATCCAAATAAAAACCCAAAACTCTATAAAATATTATTTTTTTAAAAATACCATCTTGCTACAGTACCAAAAATTTTTAGAATTAAAAGTGTGGGTAATGCAAGATTTATGGGGTTTGATAGGGATGAATTGTCCAAGGGAATGCTGACGGTCCACTTATGCTAAAGGATCAGCCCAAGCCGATGACCCTCCATGAGGATAAGGCCCGCATGAGCTGAAAGGTCAACACAAGCCGACGTCCCTCCATAAGAGAGGTGAGGTGGACGCCCTTTTAGCTAGTTGACAAGTGTGCTGCGTGGTACGGGATAAAAGCAAAGCAAAGAGCGCCGACGGGACGACCAAAACCAACGAGACAAAGCTGAAGAGGCAAACGTAACTTGTCCTACACACTTCTACATGGTAAGGCATCTTGTCGCATACGCTTGTACCCGAGCAGATATCTTGTCCAGCATGCTTATTCATAAAGGAATATCTTACGCCGCACGCAAATGGAGAATAGTTCCAGTAAGGAAGTATCTTCCCAAACACGCCACGAATATCAATTCCATACTATTATAAATACCCCCAAACCCTTATAAACGAAGGTATGCATAACTCTCCCTAACTCTGGCACTCTAGGGTTGTGAATATTACTAACTTAACTATCGGAGGGTCGTTGGCCGGTACTACGCCAGTACTCCCCTTTTGAGGTTCTTTTGACTTGCATAGGTTGACTCGAGTCCGTGAAGACCTTGTAGCTTACTGAGGAGATTTTGTCATCATCAATTGGCGCCGTCTGTGGAGAAGGACATAAGAAGAAACTGTACTTTGTGCTTTCTAGACAAAAAGTTGCATGGTACTCACGTGTTCGATGGCAACCACCATGAACGATCAAGGCGACGAACAACGCACCACGGCTCTGGAGAGGCAAGTCCAAACCCTAGCAGCCGCGGTGGAACGCCTCACAAAGCATAATCACGACTTGGAAAAAGAGTTGCGATGGAAGGATGCGACGCTTGATACCTAGGGGGAAAATCAGGAGGCAAGCAGCGCCGAGAAAGGGAATCTTGGAGGTCCGGAAGGAAGCAATGCCTTGAGCCTACCCGAAAATCAGGAGAGATAAGCCGCCCGTCAGCAGCAGATTACGTCTCGGCCCACGTGGTCGCAGAGATGCAGATGATGAGAGAACGCATGGATTTCATGATGAACGCCCTCAAGGGACGAGTATCCAGTGACCTCGATGACCTTGTCCAGCAGACGAACTCTCCCTTCACCACATCTGTTAATTCGTTCTCCCTTTCGCCGAAGTTTCGTATGCCCTAGGTGGAAAGTTACGACAGGTCCAAGGACCCACTAGACCATCTGGAGTCCTTTAAGACACTAATGCACTTACAAGGCGTAGCAGACGAGATCATGTGCCGGACCTTCCCGATGACATTAAGGGGCCCCACAAGGATCTGGTTCAGCAGACTGACACTCGGCTCCATCGGTACCTTCAAAGAGCTGAGCATTCAATTCGCCTTGCACTTCATCGGGGGACACAGGTACAAAAAATCCACCGCATGCTTGATGAACATTAGGCAACGAGAGGATGAGACACTAAGGTCCTACATAGCCCGTTTTAACAAAGAAGTACTTTCAATCGATGAAGCGGACGATAAGATACTTGTTGTCGCGTTCACAAACGGACTGCGAAAGGGTAAGTTTTTATTCTCCATATATAAAAATGACCCAAAAACCATGTCAGAAGTGCTTTACAGGGCGACGAAATACATGAATGCAGAAGACGCATTACTGGTCCGAGAAGAGAAGCCTTCCAAGAAGAAGGAGAGGCTAGAAGACACACGACAAGACAAGGGACGAAAGGTAGCTCAGACGGGAGAGGGCTGAGACAACAGGCGCCCAAAACCCTCTGCCAGGAAGTTCACGAGCTTCACCTTGCTGACAGCTCCAATCGACCAAGTCTTGATGCAAATAAGAGAGGAAGGGTCCCTAACGTTTCCGGAAAAGATGAAGGGAGATCCTAACAGACGACCCAGAGACAAGTACTACCGTTTTCACCGAGACCATAGCCATGACACCGCCGACTGTTATGACTTGAAGCAACAGATCAAGCCTTGATTAGACAAGGAAAGTTATAGAGGTTCGTCAGTCGAGAGAGAGCAGAAGCACTTCAACAGGAGCAAACCCCCCGCCGGGATAATGAGCATCCCAGGCCGCCTCTAGGGGATATAAGGATGATTATTGGGGGTCCAGCGACTGTTGGCTCAACCAAAAAGGCTAGGAAATCCTACCTCAGAGCGGTCCCAAACATCCAGTCTACTGGCGTTATCTAGAAGAAACCGCGAGTCAACAGCCCCACCATTGAGTTTACAGAGGAAGATGCCCAACGTCTTCATCACCCGCAGGACGACGCGCTTGTCGTCAGTGTTTGACTAAGGGACTATAACACGTACCGGGTCTTGGTCGATAACAGAAGTTCCGCAGATATTCTCTACTACCCAGCATTCCAACAGATGCGGATCAACAAAGAACGCCTAGTCCCCACCAACGCTCCACTCGTCAGGTTTGGAGAAACGAGAGTATACCCCCTCGGCGCAATCACACTGCCTATCACAATTGGGGATTACCCCTGGTAAGCCATTAGGGATGTTACTTTCCTCGTCGTTGACTGCTCCTCTGCCTACAACGCCATCATAGGGCGACCCACCCTCAATGCGTGGAAGGCTGTGACTTCAACCTACCATCTAATGGTCAAGTTCCCCACTGAGTACGGAGTGGGGGAGCTGCGGGAAGACTAGATGGCCACACGTGAATGTTACGTCGCGATGGTAGAGATGAACAACCACTTACAAACGATGAACATAGAACAACGTGCGAGGGCAGAACTCGTAGAGGAGCTGAAGAGATATCCCTCGACGAGTCCAGACTAGATAGGACCACAAGGATCGGCACCTTCACCAGCCCTACGGCTCGCCAAGCACTCGTGACCTTCCTTAAGGAGAACCAGGACTGTTCGCCTGGAGTCATGAGGACATGCTAGGAATCGACCCTTCGGTTATAGTACATAGGCTGAATGTGTCACCTTCCTTCCTGCACGTCTGACAGAAGAAGCGAGTATTCGCCCCAGAACGAGACCAAGCAATAGCAGAAGAAGTTGGCAAATTACAGGAAGCAGGTTTCATCAGAGAAGTATACTATCCCGACTAGCTAGCCAATGTGGTGATGGTCAAGAAAGCTAGCGGGAAGTGGAGAATGTGTGTAGACTTTATAGACCTGAATAAAGCGTGCCCCAAGGATAGATACCCCCTCCCTCGAGTTGATATGCTGGTAGACTCTACGGCTCGACACCAGCTATTGAGCTTTATGGACGTCTTCTCAGGGTACAATCAGATCCGGATGGATGAGGCAGGTTAAGAGAGAACCTCGTTCGTCACCGGCCAAGGTCTTTTTTACTACAAGGTGATGCCGTTCAGATTGAAGAATGCGGGCACCACGTATCAAAGGCTCACGAACAAGATGTTTGCCAACCACATAGGGAGAAATGTTCAGGTATACGTCGATGACATGCTAGTAAAAAGCTGAAGGGAAGAGGACCATTTGAAGGATCTCGAGGAAACATTCGGCACCCTCCGCTCCTACAACATAAAGCTCAATCTAACGAAGTGTGCATTTGGAGTAACGGTGGGAAAGTTTCTTGGCTTTATGGTGTCTCAAAAAGGTATCGAGGCCAACCCAGACAAGATCCGAGCCATAATAGAGATGGCTCTCTCGAAAAGCGCAAAAGAAGTGCAAAGCTTAAACGAAAAGGTAGCCGCCCTGAACAGGTTCGTGTCAAGGGCGACGGACAAATGTTTACCTTTCTTTCGCACGTTGAAGAAAACTTTCGAGTGGACAGACGAGTGTCAAAAAGCGTTTGAGGAACTGAAGGCCTATCTTTCTTCGCCTCTATTGCTAAGTCCTTTGTAACCAGGGGAGGAACTTTTCCTCTATCTAGCCGTCTCCTCAGCAGCCATCAGCGTAGCCTTAATCAGAGAAAAAAACAAGGTCCAAAAAACCCGTGTACTATGCCATCCGGGCGTTTCGCGAGGTCGAAGAAAGGTATCCACCCATGGAAAAACTCGTCTTCGCCTTAATTACGGTGGCCCGCAAGCTTAAGTCGTACTTCTAGGCTCACACGGTAGTCGTCTTAACCAACAAGCCCTTACGGCGGGCAATGCACAACCCCGAAGCTGCTGGTCGGTTGGCTTTATGGGCAATAGAGTTGAGCGAGTTCGACATTCGATACAGCCTGCGCATCGCCATCAAGGAGTAGGTCATCGCTGACTTTATAGCCGAGTTCACCAACGGGGAGGACCAGGGGGCAAACGAATGTCCTCAGTGGAATATACATACAGACGGGTCGTCAAACAAACGGGCCAGAGGAGTAGGTGTCATACTTCTTTCCGTTGAAGGCGACAGGATCAAATGCATGATCCGCCTCGACTTGCCCACCGCCAACAACAAAGCGGAATACGAAGCTTTAATTGCGGGGCTCGATCTCGCCAAAGCAGCAGGAGCCGCAAAAGTAGTAATTTACTACGACTCCCAGGTCGTCGCCAACCAAGTAAACGGAAACTACGAGTGTAGAGGCGAAAAAATGAAAAGATATCTCGATCAAGCAAAGAGAAGGATGGACGAGCTGAAGGCAGAAATCATCCAGATCCCCAGAGAAGAAAATGAACGAGCCGACCGCCTCGCCAAAGCCGCTTCCCTCGCCAAAGCCACTTCATCTGAGCATATGACTACCCATGACAACGTGCTCTCTTTTGTTCAGGTTTCTCCGCTAATAGACTCTGTCAATGTGCAGGAGATCGGCTCCGAAAATAATTGGACCATGCCGTTAGTCTCTTACTTGAAAAATGACGCTCTACCGAACAAAAAAGAAGCTGCAAGAAAGCTGAAGGTCCAAGCGGCACAGTTCATTTTGATGAAGGACGTCTTGTACAAAAGGGGTTTCTCTCTCCCATATCTAAGGTGCTTGGGTCCCGAGGAGGCGGATTACATCATGAGGGAGGTCCACGAAGGGATCTGCGGAAATCACTCGGGGTCGCGATCGTTGGTACATAAGTTGATTCGAGCGGGGTACTACTGGCCCACAATGCAAAAAGACGCTCAGGCATATGTCAAAACCTACGACAAATGCCAGAGGTTCAGCAACATCATCAAACAGCCGTCCAAAGAGCTGACCCCCATGACAACCCCATGGCTGTTCGCTTAATGAGGGTTAGACATAATGGGCCCGTTCCCGACAGCTATACAACAGCTAAAGTTCTTGGTAGTGGGCATAGACTACTTCACAAAATGGGTAGAAGCTGAAGCTTTGGCTACTATCACAGAGAAAAACATACGAAGCTTCGTCTAGAGGTCCATCATATGCAGGTTTAGGATTCCTAGAGTCTTAGTCTTGGACAATAGGAAATAGTTCGACAATGGCCCATTCCGGGAGTTCTGCTCATAATTAGGAATAAAGAATCATTACTCCTCCCCAGCCCACCCTCAGGCCAACGGCCAAGTAGAAGTGACGAATCAATCCTTGCTTAAGATTATCAAGACTCGGCTCGAGGGGGTAAAGGGCATATGGCCTGAAGAACTACCTAGCATACTATGGGCGTACAAGACAACAGCAAGGACCCTTATAGGAGAAACACCGTTTCGACTAACTTACGGAAGCGAAGCGGTCATCCCAGCCGAGGTAGGAATCACAAGCTACAGGGTGGACACCCACGATGGAAATAGGAATGATGAGGCTATGCGTTTACAGCTCGACCTAATCGACGAAGTCAAAGCAGTAGTAGAACAAAGGCTCGCGCGGTATCAAGACCGCATGGCTAAACATTACAACTCCTGAGTCCGACACAGAGACTTCCAGGTTGGAGATCTTGTTCTGAGAAAGATCATGGGTGCTATCAGAGATCCTGTCCAAGGAAAGCTCGACCCCAACTGGGAAGGGCCTTACCGAGTTATGTCATGGCAAAGAAAGGGCACCTACCATTTGGAAACACTGGAAGGACAGAAGCTACAACATCCATGGAACGCCGAGCATCTACGAAAGTACTACCAATGAAATGAATGGCATGAAAGACAACGACCCCCTACTTCTAGTTTACCTCTAATGTATGCCTTTGGTTTTCCAACTTTAGCTTTTGCCACAGTAGCTCTTTGGGAACCCAAGGGGCAGGTTTCCTTCCTTCTTGAAACTACTTTGAAAAATTTAAAAATTTATTCGGGTCTCCTCCATTCTTTGTTAAAGTGTTCCATAGAAAAGCCAACTTAAGCATAAAAGCTGACGGCTTAAGCAAAAGCTGACGACTCTACCCCAAGAGTACGTAAAAGCATAAAGCCAACTTAAGCATAAAAGCTGACAGCTTAAGCAAAAGCTAACGACTCTACCCCAAGAGTACGCAAAAGCATACAGCCAACTTAAGCACAAAAGCTGACGGCTTAAAACTGACGACTCTATCCCAAGAGGATAAAAGTCTAAAACTAACAAGCCTAAAGTTGACAACCTTATCCCAAAAGGATAAGACCTTAAAGCTGACGACTCTATCCCAAGAGGATAAAAGTCTAAAACTAACAAGCCTAAAGCCGACGACGTTATCCTAAAAGGATAAGACCCTAAAGCTAACGACTCTATCCCAAGAGGATAAAAGAAGTCTAGAACAAGCTTATTTAGCCCACAGAGCAACTATTAAATGTCCCTAAAATGGACGATGCTATTAAAATCCAAAGCCGACGACCCCAAAGTGAATGACGACGTCCCAAAATAGTCGATTTGATTATTTAGTCCATAAAATGGACAACCTCATCCCATGAGGTTAACTTTCCAAAGTGCATAAGACAGACAAGGTCTAATGAATCCACTAAATGGACGGTACTATATCAACGGCGGCTACATACCATAGTAGACGGGCCCACGGAGCAGACGACCTGATTGCTCAGCTCATTAAATGGACAACCTCACCCCAAGAGGTTGAGAAATCACTAAAACACATAAGGTGAACTGTCAAGAGACGACGACGTTATTAAACGATAAAGCAGACGAGCTTGTCGAATCTATGAAGCTACGAGGTCATTCAGAAATGATGACTTTATAAATAAATAAAAAAGAAAAAAAAAAGAAAAAAGAGAGAGAGATAAAAAGTATATACGAAGCACAAAGTGGACGAACCCGTCACTCAAAGTTGGCAAAAACGCCTCAGCTTATTAAAACATTATAATAAACGTGCATGTAGCAAAAGCGACGAGAACAAAAATAATATAAATGTTTTTACAAAACAAGGCCTACATGGCAGAGAGGCAATTGAATCATCCACAAAAATATGTATACACAGCAAGTTTACAAAGCCAAAGCAAAAAGATGACGGAGGCTAGAAGGCCGGAGGGTCCTGTGGAATCCCGTCAGTCTGAAGAGGCTGGCTATTTATCTCTTGAACATGAGGGTCTTTAGCGAGAAGGTGCGCTGACGGGGTCAAAGAGATGACGAATTTGTACAAAGCAGGTTGGGCGAGAACAACACCGTCGTCTGCTGGATTCTTCCCTGACTCGGTAAAGTCCTTGTCCTCCCCAAGTGCAGTATCACCCGCCGGTGTCGACGGCAAAGGGTCATCCATTGAAACCTTTGATAAGTCCAGGTGGGGATAAGTAGACCTAACTTGTTTAAGACAGTCTTCAAACCCGTCACCATAGTACTCGGCGCAGGAATTAACAAAGGACTGCGATGTTCAGAATTCCTTCACGGCGTCAGCCTTGGCCGTCTCCACCTGTCTTGACAAAGCCATCAACTTCCTTTCCACCACCTCCTTAGCCTCCAGCGCCTCCTTCTTCTGACGGTGTTCCTCCTCTAACTTGTCCCCGAGCTCCTTCACCTCCCGATTCAGGGTACGGAGGGCCTCCTTATATTGGTCTTACCCGTCAGTCAGGTTCTTAATACGCCTTTGCTGACGGGCAATTACCCCTTCATTCGTCGTCCCCTTAATTTGCAGAGCTTTCATGCAAACCATTGCCCGCAGGGTGAAACAACCGTCAGCTTGCTAACATGACGATAAAATGAGCAAAAGAAAGAAGGGAAAACACGTACCCGGGCAAGGTTAAAGAGGCCTGAGCTCCCCAGGTCCTCTAGAGATTGACTAATGCAGGGGTCAACGTCTTTCTCTTGGAGGATGGGCTCTAGCATCTCAACGGCATACTCCTTGTGTGTAAGGAGACGATGCTCAGAGTCTTGGGTGACGGGGCTCAGAGTCGTCATCAGCCCCTTTCCAGCCCCGTGTTTTAGAGGCGAAGGTTTCTTAGGGTCCCCCCCCTAGGGTGACGGTAGGTTTTTTCGATGGACGGTCATCCCTCCCGTCATTCTTTCTCTTTGGCACGCCCTTGATGATGGCCTTAGGAAGAGAAGAAAATGTCCCTTCCTTCTCCTTTCCCTTCCCCTCCTCCTTCTTGCGCGCGGCAGCAGCCCTAACCTGCTCCCTTAACTTGGCTACCTCCATTTCTACAAAGCAAACGAGCAAAGGGCATAAAAGATAACAGACGGTCTCAAGTAAACCGATGATAACGAAAGGATCGTTAAAACAAATAACTTACGCTGACAGGAGTAATTGTTTAGGCGACGAGCTTCCGGTGTAGGCTCAGGACCCCCACAGTAACCATGAAAAGCGTCGAGTGTGATAAGATACCGGCACTTCCGCTCGTCCAATGGTATCTTCGTCACCCTACGAATGAAAGCTTCCTGCTCTCCTGTGATGTTTGGACGGGCGCTAGCTGAAATAAAAAAGATAGAGAAAGCAGACGACATTAGAACTTTGAAATCATAAGCTTAAAGAAAAGCTGATGGGGTCGACCTGATTCCCTGACAAAGGCCCAGGTATTGTCAAAGCCATGGGGCATCGTCTCCCATTCTTCCTGACGGCATACCCAGTTCGTCCCCTCTACAAAAAAGCACCTGCCTTTCCAGTTCCTATTGAAGTTAGGCATATCCGACACTAGCCTCAACTCTTTCTTCCTCGTGGAAAAATGATAAATCCCTTGGGACAAGACGATGTGGTGAGGACGGTAACACCAGAAAAACTTGTCAAGAGTTAGCTGATAGTTTCCTCCACTTAAGCGACCCCACAGAATCTCAACCCCAATGAATACCTTCCAAGCATTGGGGGCAATTTGACTGACGGACAACCCCAGGTAATTGGCCAGCTGACGATGAAGTGCCGTCAGAGGCAACCTTAATCCTGCTGGGAATATAGCGTCGTACATGCCGTCGTCCGCGGTCTTCCCAATGTAACACCTCTTAGACTCTTTAGGAAGATGGATCGGGTTGTTATCAGGGTTCTGGTAACGTTCTCGCAGGGAGTTGAAAACTTTGTCCGACATCGTCGGAATAAAATGATTAACCGTCCACTCCTTAGGAAAAATGAATGGACGGTCGTCCCCGAGGCTTCCTAACGTAGTCTCTAAGGCCTCATCGCCCCCAATCAAACCCTCATCACTCCCACTCTCTTCCACCTCGTCATCATCGACCTCGCCCCCGCTAACTATTCTACCTTCTTCGTGGTTTTCCATATCCTCGTCAGAAGATTGGACTAACGATCCACCCTCCAGCGACCATGAAGAACCCTCCTCGGGCTCATGACCTGGTTGGAAGACCTCGTCGTAGCCTGCTCCCTTGCAGACTGACGATTGTTCACTCATCGCCTCCCTAGACATCTGACTACCTACAAGCGACGGAGGTAGTCTAAGAGCCTAAGTGACGACCTCTCTAGTAAAATTTCTTTCAAAATAAGCATACGAATGAACAGAAAGTAATAAAAGCAAGAACTCACCAAGTTATAGAGACGGTTTCAAGGAAGTTGACGTTCTCAAAAAGCAGACGGAGACAAAAGCGTGTTGACGATGACGACTCTTAAAGTGACGGTTTCTCTCTAATCAACAGGAATGAAATAAAGGAGAGAAATGGGGGAAGTGAGACATATATATAAGGATATGTGCACAGAAGACGAAGCAACACCCCCGTCCGGGCACAAGGCTAATTGACCAAAGACACATGTTCTGACATCAAGGCTGCTCGAAGAGACTAGCAATAAATGTCCTGTCTGTCAGGCAAAGGTATACTCCCCAAATCATCAGCTTTAAGCTGATGAAGTTGTGGAGTAGGGGGCAACTGATAGGGATGAATTGTCCAAGGGAATGCTGACGGCCCACTTGAGCTAAAGGATCAGCCTAAGTCGACGACCCTCCATGAGGAAAAGGCCCGCATGAGCTAAAGGGTCAGCACAAGCCGACGTCCCTCCATAAGAGAGGTGAGGTGGACGTCCTTTTAGCTAGCTGACGAGTGTGCTGCGTGGTACGGGGTAAAACCAAAGCAAAGAGCGCCGACGGGACAACCAAAAGCGACGAGACGAAGCTGAAGGGGCAAACATAACTTGTCCTACACACTTCTACATGGTAAGGCATCTTGTCGCATACGCTTATACCCGAGCAGATATCTTGTCCAATACGCTTATTCATAAAGGGATATCTTGCGCCGCACGCAAATGGAGAATAGTTCCAATAAGGAAGTATCTTCCCAAATACGCCACGAATATCAATTCGATACTATTATAAATACCTCCAAACCCTCATAAATGAAGGTACGCATAACTCTCCTCAACTCTGGCACTCTAAGGTTGTGAACATTACTAACTTAACCATCAGAGGGTCGTTGGCCAGTACCACGCCGGTACTCCCCTTTTGAGGTTCTTTTAACTTGTGTAGGTTGACTCGAGTCCGTGAAGACCCTGTAGCTTACTGAGGAGATTTTGACATCATCAGGGTTTGATGCTAAATTTTAGCATATTTGGAGTTTTAACATGCCTGATACTGATGCTCTTTAGATCAAGAGTGGAGATTAAAAAAAAAAAAAAAAAAAAAAGCCAGAATCTTCATTTACCCAAATGGGGAAAGGATTTGTATTAGCCACAACTACACTATGTCTAAATGGAATAGAAATTCCCGTAATTGTTTATATAACCCAAATCAACCTAATAAATGCTCTTTGTACATGCTGCTCATTATGCAACATTCTACTAATTACAGAATCCAATCCATACAATTCAGTATATATTTGGCCAAATTGACCTAATACACACTTGTAGAATTCAACTCACAAGCATGATTGCCTTCAAATTCACATAATTGGTGATATTACATTGATTGTTTGTTAATGCATGTTAGCCTTGCTAGTTTTGACTAGCAGATTAGTGACTGTTAGTTCGTGAGCCTGATTCTGTATACGGTGCTTACGCTTGATAAAGATAACATGAAACTTCTTAATCATGATAAGGTATGCAATATTGCTATTAGTGGAAGTAGTCTGATAGAACGGAGAAGTTTCTTTCCGTAAAGTTGATGAAAGAAAATAAAGAACACAAGACGTGAAAGCAATGACAAAAATATCAGTCCCATTAAGTACTACTTTTGATTTTTAAAATTTTTGAGAATTACTTATTTCCTGTAACTTATTTGCATAGTATTTATAAAAAAAAAATATATAATTTTTGGTAATTTTTATGTTAAATATGTTACAAAAATTTTTAAAAAATAATTAAAAAAATAAAAGCCTAATTATTTACAAAAGATAGATAAATAAATAAATAAATAAAAACTAAGCTTTTTCAACAATTCCCAAAATGCACACCTTAATCACATAATTGGCCTTTGCTCAAAAACAAGAATTCAATCTACTACCAATAAAAAATTACATGGATTTCGTAATCATTTCATTCTTATAATTAAATAGCTATTAAATATACAACATACAGGTAAGATGATCATGAAATATATTAGCGTGACATGAATATATTAGCTATTTATTAGGTTAACAAATAAAAGTGCACTAGAAATCGAAACCAAAAAGTGAAAAGGTGTGGTTAAACAAGTGTTAAGCAGTGTTCTTTTTTGATAATTGGAGATGTATTCTTGTTTAATTTAATTTAATAATTGTTTGTTCTAATGATCCCAATTAGTCCAAAAAATAATTTCACTTGGCAAAGCTGGCACTCACTTCGCTTTTGGTAATTGATGCAACATTATATATAGATTATAGGTCATTCATTCATTATATTCTCAAACAAATTTTGAAAGAGATATGAAAAGAAAAGATCGATCCTCACTGAAACCCTCTTTTAGTGGATGAAAATTGTAGGATGTATCAAAATTTGATTGAACCAAATCACTCATAAAAGACGATGGGATATTTGTATTTCATTTTAAACCTACCTATCATCTTGTTCTAGAACCAGACAAAAATCTCCTTATATACCAAAAAAATCTTCCAGGACTTTCTTTACTTAAGCAAGCAATTCAAGATGACATTGACAACTATACCGTCTTTTTTTTGATGAACACACAACTATGTAGTCGTCTTAGTCTATGAGAGTGATGCGAAATAAGAGACAATGGGATTTAAATTTTCTTCGACCTAAGGATGTGATAGGGACATTAGTGGCAAATTGATCATAGTTTAGGTTAGGTATGCCATAAGTGCCACAAGTTGTACTTTGGCCGGGTTTAGATAGCAGCAAACCGCGCATTTGCATTTTTTTGGCTGGGTCCCGTGCACTGTTCACGGGACCTATAAGTACGGAAAACATAAATCTAACTTTAAAACTGGGTCCCATGGTACTATTCACACATTTAAAAATTATTTTGTTATAATGTTTTCAGTTTTCAGCAATAAACGGTATCTAAACAGATCCTTTGTTTTCTAAACATTGGTGGTGTAACGAATACTTATCATGAAATTTACTCTCTCTTTTTTTCCCTTCATTAAGGATTTATTACATTAACAATCCAAAATATTAAACAAAAAGAAATTTATTCATTAATTAATTTCTCATTGAAGAAGGTCTAGAACAAAAAGAAATCAATGGAGATGATAAATAATGCTCTCTAATAGAAACCCTAGTTTTTCTATTACTTCGTCCTAATCATTTATAGATGAAGGAATAGTTTTGAAATAATTTCAACGATTCTATTGGTTAAAATTATATATATATATATATATATATATATATATATTTTTTTTAAACCATACAATGAAAGTACTCTAGAAATTGTGGCTTTTAGTTTCAACCTATGTTAAAACTAATTTCAACCTATCACTAATAAGTACATATAATCAATAATCAAATTACACAAAAACCAATTGATGTGGTTTCTGATGGTTGAATAAGAGATTTAGAGTTCAATACCTGCCTACACCAAAAACCAATTGGTGTCTTGGACTAATAATAAAAAGCTATTATCAAGAGCAAATGCTATAAGTTGAAATTATCTCCCAAAAAAAATACACGAATTTTATAAATGCTGAGTTATCAAAATATTATTGATTATTATATGGCTCACTATTAACACCACATTATTATTTATCATTAGCAACTTATCATTTTGACATTTGTGAAATTTGTTGTGACTTTAATTTATTTTTTTAAGAAGCGAAATATTATCTCCACAATACTTTCACAAAAAATTCTAAGTGACGGGTTATTATTAGCTGTTACGGGTGTGCAAAAAGGTAATTTAAGTGGTGGGTTCAAATTAGAACCATTACCACTTATTACTTAGGATTTGTTATAAAAATGTTGTACAAGTGTCACTTTGCTTTTAAAAATATCTATTCATTATGACAAGTATATTAGATTTTATTATATCATTTTTAAAATTTGATCCACTCATTTTCATATTGGATGAATAGGTTTCTGGTAACTTCAAATTATTGAGGATTATCAACTTGAGCTTTTAGTTTTTATTGTGATTGAATAGCTAAATTTTTGACATTCCTAAATTTGGCTCAAACGATATGGTTAAGGGATGTGTGAGTTTGGTTTAAGTACAAATGTTGCCCCATAAATTACAGAATTAAAATTTTCTATCCCACGATAAATATTCCACTTTATATTCCACCAATCACATTCTACTACATCTTGTTTTTGTTCCATATAAAGTAACGAGAGTTTTAAATGAGTAAAAAAAAAAAAAAATCAAATTCATGGCATAGCGTTGATGGAACATAAAATAGGATAAGGGGTTTTTATTCTTTTTCTAAAATATTCATAACAGATGCTCATTGCCTTAGTAGTTAGTAATGATATTAACACCGAGCACTTTCTCAATATATATATATATATATATATATATTAACACAAAGCACATGAGAATTTTTTTTATCACCTTATCAAGGCTGGGACATTTATCATTAAGGGTAAACTTTTGGTATAGTTCCTTAGATGTTTTATTTTAAGTTTTTGAATCCAACTACATAATTGTATTGATTGAAAACTAAAAGGTGAAAGAAGTGTTTATCTTTTTTACAAAAACAATTAAATTATTCTTTTCTTCTTTTTGTTGAGAAAACAATTAAATTATTCATATGTTTCATCAATGAATACAGCCATATGGTAAAATTCAGTTAGGGCTAGGGATGGCAATGGGGCAAGGTGGGCCGGAGGATGGGATCTTCATCCCTACCCCACATGGTTGTTGACCTTCCCCGTTCCCGCCCCGCCTCGGGGTGCGAGGCAAACTACCTTGCCCCATTCCTGCCCCTTGGGGCCCCGTGGGGACCCACCTCGCCTCGCCCAGCCCCTAATACAATTATATATATATATATATATATAAATTTTTTGCTACAATAATATAAATCACAACAAAACAAAATGTTTTAAAATCCAAGCATTTAAATAAATTAAGTATTTAAATAGTCTAATACGTAATAACATAATTCAAAATTTCTTATAACAAAATAAACATTGTCTTTGCATGAATAAAATCATCAAGAATAATTGACTAGTTTTTTAACAAAATAAATGTTGTCTTATAACTAATAAAAATTGAGTAATTCCTTAAGAATAAGTTTCACTTTTTCCCAATGTAGTGATACCAATTTCTTTTTTATAGATTCAGTACTATTACAATTGCCCTTGATTATTTCTTTACTATAATAGCAATTAAGATAGCTTACTAATATGATAAGAAACAAACCTACTACATACTGGAAGCACTACGTGACCAGCCTTTTTTCCTTCCAACTGTGTTTCTTCAAACTTCAATAGTTATAAACAAAAATATCAATTTTAGATATAAAAAAAAAAGAACCAAAATTTAAATTGAAAAAAAAAAAACTGATTTAGGAAACACTAAAACAAAAAGAAGATAGTGAATGAGATGAAACTAAAAAGTAATGTCTTGAACTTGGAGTGAAGTTTGGCTTGAAACTTAAAAAACACGTATAGACTATAGAGCAAAGGGATAGGTTAGAGGACGGCAATAGCATTAGGGTTTTAGAATAAAAATATTTTATCTCATGTCTTGTACTCTTGTGATTCATTTTAAATATTAGTGATTTAGGGTTTACTAAATTTATAATTATAGTCCTTATTAGTGTTGGTGGGGCGGGGCGAGGCGGGGATAAAAATACTAAACCCATCCCCACCATGCCTCGAGGTGTGGGGACAAAATATTGCCCCATCCCCGCCCCACCACCTTTGCAATGTGGGGTAGGGAAAACCCGCATGGGGTGGGGTGGGGCGGGGCGGGGCGGGACAAAATTGCCATCCCTAGTTAGGGCACCTAAATATATGTATAACAGAAACATGTCTCTACTGCAGCATGCATGCTGTGCATGCACGCATTAGGATGGGCTGGATCGACTGGATGAACATGTTCATATTCAAAGGAAGCCCAGTTCCCGGTTAAGGCTCCTATTACGCCGTTATGTGAAAATTTTGAGGCCCAAATTTCCAAGTCCATTAGTGCTGGGCTAACTTGTTCTGGTTTGGTTTGGCAAAGTTTATATTTCAAAGGAAAAACCCGTTAAGACCAAGGCTTACTATGCTGAATAAAAATTCCACAACTTTAAGCCCAAAAAAAGAAAAAGAAAAAAGAATAATAACTTCAGATATGTTGACCTGAATAATTAAAATGGTGCTATTATTGAGTGACTGTGAGTCATCTGAAAATGATATTACTTTAGTCAGAACTTACATCCTTATTAATCTGAAATTGGTTTGCCAAGCATTAGAATTGGCTTTCCTTACGGGTATAAATTGCTTAATTCCTTTACACTTGAGGCACCTTAAGATTCTATTGTAATGATTCTTCATTCTCCATCTTACTACCTGTTAATCTCTCTGTTCAACTTAAATCGAGGTATTCAAACTCATCGCCATCCTGCTAAAAAAACAATAAAACAATCAACTTGTACTAGACATGTATCCAAAAAGGCTTTTAGGAAAAATAAATAAGAGAAATCAAAATCCTTGTGTTCTCTTTAAGTTTAATATCTATATAATATCTAAAAGTTGAAGTGTAGCATTTATTATGGTCATACTCCTATTGAGCCACATCAACGTAGCATTTTGGTCCATTTCAGTTCAGTTCGGTCCACTTTAGTTCATTTAGTCTATTTTGGTTCAATCGGTCCACTCCAGTTCATTTACTCCATTTCGATTATACTTTGGAATGAGAGATTTGTGTAAAAGAGAAGCTACTTTATTGACAATTATTTCATCTTCTCAGCGTAATGTTAATAAGTTTTTGATAAAATTACTTCTTCTTTTTTGTTATTAAAGTTTTGTATATTTTTTTCTAAATATAAGTGATGAATTTATTTATAACTATTTCTTCTGTAGGCCATTCAATGTGTATAGAGGATAAACCGTTTGTAAGAATCACTAATCACACATTACATTATTTACAAAATATCTCATCTTATCATAGTTTTAAAAATTGGACTAAGGGCGAAACCGTTTTTGCCTCTGGTTCCTAGTTCAACCCCGTTTTTTCGGACTGGATTAGTGGCTGGTTCCCTGTTCAACCGGTCAGACCGGCCGATCCAGTTCAAAATTTTTTTTTTTTTTTTTTTTTGGAGAAACAAACAAACAAACACACACACACACACACACACACACACACACACACACACACACAGGGGAGAGGGAAAGTGGTTCTAACACAAAGGCACACCACAACTCCACTAAAAAACTATGGTTACTTTTAAGGAAGGGTGGGGTAAGTTATACTACACACAACACACTCTCTTAAGCAATGTGGGACAATTTTTTTTAAAACCATGCATCTTGTATAAGTTTTTTTTAGATAAAAGATATAATCTCATCTATATATATATATATATATATATATATATATATATTGTGAGGACACAGTTGGAATGCTAGGCCCACGAGTTGAATGGACTTAGGCCCAAAAAGCCCTAACAATGAATTTGTAGAGTGTGGATTGGAAAAACCGGGCTTTTAATGAGTTAAATAATTATTGAAACATATCCAAAAGACAAGAAGACAGAAATAGACTAAGTTACGCTATTGAAAGTCGTCCTCGGTTTTGTTCGAGAAGGATAGTTTTTGTATAATTCTCAAGTATGATTACAACTTTTACTTTTTGTAACTACAGTGTTTCTCTCTGGGTTTTTCTATCCCCTTTCTCCTGGCCTCCTCCTCTCTTTATACTTTCTTTTTCCCACATGCCGGTCAGATGGTTCATGGTGATACTTGTCCCATCAGTCCCGTTTTGAAGTCTTTCAGTGGCAGCTGTAAAGGTTGAAAATCACTATTCAGACATCTTTTCCTCATTAATGCGGCCAGGGAGTTAGCTGCAGGGCATTTAATGTGGTGGTAGCAGCTTTCTGTAAGATATTTCTTAACTTCCACCTGTCTTGTATGTTCATACGGTGTACCCTTATCAACGGAATCTTCTGATATATCATCATAGACATCCTAACGCATGTTTTAATTTGCGTTTTGCTTATCCGAGGATATAACCTTCCTCAGATCACCCTCCTCAGCCTGCGCTATTACCATCTTTAGGTAAGGTCCACAGTTTTGCATTTTCAACATTGCTAACATGCCCTCAAACAGTTGTGTCTCCTCGGACAAGCCCAAGGCCCAACATATATGTATGGGCCTCTAGTCCCTACAATAACCCCTCAAAATTCCAGTTTCCTCCTTTAGTTCGAGGAGAAAAGTGGAGTTTTGACTCATTTGAGAGTTAATACCACTCATTCTTTTGGTTTAAATCGTTTCTTGCACTTCACAATTAGTGCTGATGCTTCGGAAATCACGATACGTCATTAAGTGCACTAGGCGGCATTTTGTCCCCTTATCTAACGATGGGATGTAGATTGTGCGGCTGACAATCCCCCTTGAATTTTGAGTGGGATAAATCCCACTTAATTCTTCTCCCTATATAAAGTGCTTTGGGGGGTTACTTTTACTTATTTTACAAACTTTCAAGTCCTCAGAAGATCCCGTATACCCCAATCTTCAGAGCATCCTTCATTCCTAAAATTTCTAAGTCTCTTTCACTGAAAGCTCTAGATTTTTAAGAAGTACCAAAAATAGTACCAGTACCTATTCTCATAAGTCTTCAATTTCCAAGGTATTTTCTTCTCGACCGAGCTTCTTGGCCTATTACTTTCTGCCTCTCCTTCAACAAGGAACTTTACCTTTTATTCCCTTACATATCTAGATGGGGTAGATTTAAATATCTCATTGAACCCCCTATTGCCATAGAGGCTTTTGAAGCAAAATACCATATACCTGAGGGAGTAAACTTACGATACTGCCCGCTGGAAAAGATATCAACTGATAGGAAAACGGGAGAGGTGGTCATTCCCGTAATCGCCTTTATAGAAGGGGGAATGACCATTCCCATGGGTGAAGTAACCTGAGAGTATCTTCGGAACCATAGGTTATGCCCACATCAATGCGCACCTAACCTATTTAGGGTTTTGAGTTGCGTTGACGCCCTCAACCAAATGATGGGCTTACAACTCACCTAGCACGACGTCGTACATATGTATGAATGTCACTCTCTCGTTGATGGGGGATATTACCTAAAATCCAGGTCCCCTGTCGTCAAACTCGTATCGTGTCTTCCCAAGTCCAACAAGGGCATGAAGGACGACTACGTCATCACCTCCGAGGAATGGCATAACGGCTACCATTGTCTGACAAAAAATGGAGAGCTAGGTGGGATACTTTAGGATTAGGTTACACTAACGTAGATTTTAGATTCTAGGTTTCGTTTTGCTTTATTGTTTCACTTCCTTCCTTTAATACAATCTACTGATCTAATCGCATTTATGTTTCTCGGCTCTCATTACTAATAGAAGACACGTTGCTCCTAAAATTAGTCTCGTAAACGTTATGGGTCTTAACTAGCTGGTTAGATCCGAGATCTTTGTGAGCAAAGAAGGTCAATTGAGTGCTGTTCATTTGGTACTGGATTTTGTTCCTTTGTCGGACAATTTCCAAGAGGTCGGAAATGCAATCTGAGCAGGCGACCCAAGAATCCATAGGATCGACATGTCTTGGCCAGGGTTTCTAGCCAAAAAAGATCTTCCCTTGGTTAAGTGGCCCCTTCAGCATGCTATCCCTCAGCCGTTAATTCAAATGGAGGAAACCGCTTCTTCTCATCTGTCTCTTCCATTTTGAGGAAGAAGAAGAGGTACAAGAGAAACCCCTCAATATCCCTGACTCAGAAAGCACAGAAAAAGAAGAAGAAGAAGAGATGTCTATGAATCCGAGGAAAGGCCTAAGGGATATCCTGGCCGGAAGGAGCAAGGGTGCATCTTCTAAGGATGCACCTAAGTCCTAGGCTACCGACAATCCTCCCCCTCCTCCTTTTCCTCCTCTCACAACCACGGTCAGCTTGCTTCCTAATCCCGATTTAAAGAAGAAAAGAAAAATAGTAGACTTGAAGGAAGGCGAGGTGCCTCCTTAGAAGGGGGCCAAACAATAAAAGAATACTAAGGACAAACGGACTTTCCCCACTGAGAGTAGGAAAGACCCCAATACTTTTGATGTCCGCCAGCCGCGTACCTAGGCTCCACGGTTGGAGCTAGACGGCGCTCCTATCCCTTGGAACTCCTCCATCAGGGAGTTCCAGAAAGGGCACTCCGCTCACATTGCTGAAGCCTTGGAGCAGCCTCTACTTCTGCCCCGTGATATGGAGGCTGTCAGGTCATGGAGGCAGACGAACCTTTTCATGTCTTTGAAGAGGGACCTTGCCATGGTAAGCTATTGATTAATTCTTCTAGATTGAAGTTGGCTCATTAAAAATTCTATTTCATTTCAATCTGTTTTGACGAAATTCTCTTATTTTTCCCACGCAAGTCACCCAGCAGGTTTATGTGGCCGAAGATTGGGTCAAGGAAGCTCGTAGCCAGGCCAAGGCTGAGGCCCAATCTCATACAAAAGTCTAGAAGACACTGGGGATCATCAAGCACGAGGAACAAGAATTGGCCAAGAAGTTGGTCATTGAAGAAAAAGAGAGAAGGAGCGCTGAGGCTGGACTGAAGAGCGCCCAGGATCAAGCCGAGGACCAGCAAAAGAAACTACACATGACTGAGATTGAGCTGGCGACTCAAAAGCAATTGGTCCTGGAGCTCAAGATCAACTTGGAGAAAGCTAAGGAAGCTGCCCGAAATACTGAGAAGGCAGCTAAGGCTGAGTAGAAAGCATCCTACATCCATGGGATTGAAGAAACAGAGATAAGGCTAGCTGAAGAGTTGGCTGAGGTGTGTAGAGCCCACTGTTAAGCTACATAGGTGGAATTCCTTGACCTTGCAGGAGTCCCTGCTGACTTGGAGTTAAGGCAGCCCGGGAATGTTTTCTTTCATCCCGATATTCGCGAAGTTCTGGCTGTACTTCTGCCTCCATCATCCCAAGTCCCAGAAGCATCCGAACAGTCCCTCCTTCCACCTGAGGCTGACAACCAAGATCAGGAGGAAGAAGTGGTAAAAAACAAGGATAAGGATAAGGAGGCAGCCAACTCTTTTAGAGCCGAGGATGCTGCCAAAAGCAAAGGAAGTTGCAACCACAGTGACCGAAGCCGGATCCATGGAGGCCGAGCCGAGCAAACATGATAACCTCCCACCTCCAATGACCAAAACTTAGAGCTAGGACTTTAGATTTCTCTTACTGTTTTTTTTATTTATTATTATTCCTCTTTCTTCTTTTGTAATGGCATTCCGCTCTTAAGTATAATGTACTTTCCATTTCAATTAATGAAAATATTCAAGTTTTACCTTATACATGTTTAATTGTCTTTCTTACAACGTTTTGCTTTTTAATTGAACCAATTGTCAACACCCGGAGTTTAAACCCATCGGATAAAACAAACTAAAGCAATAGTAGAAATAAACGAGGTTAATTCTCTGAACGCTAAAAAATGAAATCTGGGAGGCTTGGAATAGATAATGTTAATTTACCCAAGGTACGTGGTCCGAGAGACCAGACATTACCAAAGTTTTTTTTAACACTTAGTGAAATTGAACTGGAGTATTAATTTACCCAAGGTATGTGGTCCAGGAAATCAGATATGATCAAGGTTTTGTTTAACACTTAGTGAAATTGAATTGGAGTATTAATTTACCCAAGGTATGTGGTTTGAGATACCAGACATGACCAAGGTTCTGTTTAACACTTAGTGAAATTGAACTAGAGTATTAATTTACCCAAGGTATGTGGTCCGAGATACCAGACATAACCAAGGTTCTGTTTAACACTTAGTGAAATTGAACTGGAGTATTAATTTACCCAAGGTATGTGGTCCGAGAAACCAGACATGACCAAGGTTTTGTTTAACACTTAGTGAAATTAAACTGGAACAAGCATGTCATGTAATATAATAAACTTGAGTACAACAATTGAAACTTTGATTAATAGTAATACCTTCTTAAATTATTTACATTCTAGGGGTGTGGTATAGCCCTCTCTTCTAAATCCTCCAAATAGTGCGCTCCTATTCCAGCTACTGAAAGAATGCGATATGGTCCTTCCCAGTTGGGTCCGAGCTTTCTCCAAGATGGGTTTTTTGTAGTACCCATAACCTTTCTCAAAACCAAATCTCCAGGTGCGAGTGGTCTCAACTTGACGTTGGCATCATACCCCTGCTTGAGCTTATGTTGATAATAAGCCAATTTGACCATGGTATTTTCTCTCCGCTCATCAATTAAATCCAAACTCTTCTCTATCAGTCTGTCATTATCAGTCAGGGTGAAAGAACTCGTTCTCAGCGTTGGGAATCTAGTCTCTAGAGGAATAACAGCTTCAGCCCCATAAGTCATTGAAAATGGAGTCTCCCACGTGGATCTACGAGGAGTTGTCCAATAGGTCCAAAGGACATGTGGCAACTCTTTTACCCATCTTTCTTTTGCATCATCCAGCCTCTTCTTCAAACCGTTCACTATGACTTTGTTGACGGCCTCGGCCTGACCATTCCCTTGTGGGTATGTTGGGGTGGAATATCTGTTCGTGATGCTTAATTCACAACAGTATCTTCTGAAGGCCTTACTATCAAATTGAAGACCATTGTTCGAGATGAGTGTGCGAGGTACTCCAAATCGAGTGACAATATTTTTCCATATAAACTTCTTGACTTCTACGTCCCTGATGTTTGCCAATGGCTCGGTTTCGATCCACTTGGTGAAGTAATCTGTGTTGACCAACAAATATCTTTTACTCTCAGCTGCCTTAGGAAAAGAACCTACAATGTCCAAGCCCCACTAAGCGAAGGGCCATGGACTAGATACAGGATTAAGGACTCCCCCTGGTTGGTGAATATTCGGTGCAAACCTCTGACATTGATCACACTTCCTCACATATTCTTGTGCCTCCCTTTGTATATTTGGCCACCAATATCCCTAAGTTAAGGCCCTGTGAGCTAAAGACTTGCCTCTTGTGTGGCTCCCACAGATTCCTTCGTGTAGTTTTTCAAGGAGCAGCTCTGAAGTTTCAGGGTGTATGTACAACAAGTATGGCCCAGAGAAGGAACACTTGTATAATTTCTTGTCCTCGGACAACCAAAACTGAGGAGCTTTCCTTCGTATCTTGTCAGCTTCGATTTTGTCCTCAAGTAAGATATCATCCTTGAGGAACACCACTATGGGGTTCATCCAATTAGGTCCCACCCTAATTTGATGGATGTAAGGCGCTTCCTTCCTTCCAATAAGTTTATGCAGATCTTTAACAAGGATAACCCAGGGCAAACCTTGCGCCGAGGAGATTGCAAGAGTGGCCAGAGAGTCTGCATGCGTATTCCCACTCTGAGGGATATGCAATAGGCTAAAGGATTCAAATCGCGACTGCATCTGCCTGACATGACCCAAATATTCCTGCATTCTCTTAGCTTCCAACTCTCCTCTCACCTAGCCAATGATCAATCTTGTATCCGAGAATACTTCCACTGAGTGTCCCCCTATTTTTTGAACCATGGCCATTCTGACCAACAGGGCCTCGTACTCAGCCTCATTGTTTGTAGCCAAGAAGCCCAACCTCAGGGATTTCTCAATAATGATCTTCTCAGGAGATATCAAAACTAGCCCCACTCCAGATCCTCTTTGATTGGCCACGCCATCAACATACACCTTCTAGGATAAAGGTTCTTGCACGGAGATTAGGCCAACCGAATTTCCATCTATGCCTGGCCTTTCGGCACTCTCTTCTAGCAAAGGTTTAGCGAATTCGGTTACCAAATCGGCCAAGACTTGTCCCTTAACAGATGTGCGAGGCATATACTTTATATCAAAAGCCCCTAGGATTATACCCCACTTTGCAATTCATCCTGTATAATCTACACTCCGAAATAGAGATCTGAGCGGGAGTTGGGTGAGCACCACAACTGTGTGTGACTGGAAGTAGTGAGGGAGCTTGGGAGTGGCATATACCAATGCAAAGATAGCCTTTTCCAGTGGTAGGTAATGGATTTTAGCCTCATGAAGAGACTTATTTACATAGTAAACAGGTCTTTGTACGTCACCATTAATCCGTATAAGCACCAGGCTTACTGCTTGGGCAGCCACAGCGATATAAGAAAATAGAACTTCGTCTATCACAGGACTGGACATAATGGGTGGCCGAGATAAATATTCTTTCAACTGTTGGAAGGCCAAGACGCATTCTTCATTCCACTCAAACCCTTTCCATTTGTTCAACAGTTGGAAAAAAGGCCTGCACATATCTGCTGACCAAGAGATGAATCGATTTAGAGTAGCAGTCATCTCAGTTAATTTTTGAACCTCTTTGGGATTCTGAGGTGGTTGCAAGTTGTTGATCGCTCGAATCTGGTCAGGATTGACTTCAATCCCACGGCAAAAATTTCCCTGATCCGACACCAAAAGAGCACTTAGAAGCATTGAGTTGTAGCTTGTGTTCTCTTAAGATCTCAAAGATATTTCCGAGGTCATTAACATGCTCGGATTCCAACTTACTTTTGACCACCATGTCATCTATATAAACCTCAATGTTATTTCCCAGCTGTGGTTCAAACATCTTTGTCATCATTCTCTAATAAGTGGAGCCCTCATTTTTCAGACCCAAAGGCATCACCTTGTAGTGATAATTCCCGACAAGGGTAACAAATGCCGTTTTTTCTTGATCTTCCAAAGCTAGTGGGATCCGGTGATACCCTTGGAAGGTGTCCAAAAAGCTCATTCGCAGATGGCCTACAGTCGCGTCTACTAGCTGATCAATCCAAGGCATGGGAAAAGGATCCTTTGGACAAGCTTTGTTTAAATCTGTGAAATCCACACACACTCGCCATTTTTCATTTTTCTTCTTTACTACCACTGTATTAGCCAGCCATTCAGGGTAAAAAAATTTCTTTAATAGCCCCTGCCTGCTTAAGCTTATTCACTTCTTGCTTGACAGCATCAGAATGTTCTTTAGATGAACGCCAAGGTGGCTGCTTCCTAGGGAGGACGGCTGGGTTAACATTCAAACGATGGCAGATGAACCCTGAATCTACCCCTAGGGCCTTATAGGCATTCCAGGTAAACACATCAATATTCTTTCTAAGAGTGCTAACAGCTCTTTCTTCTCCCGAGGAGGCAATTGAGCTCCGATTTGAAAAAATCTCCGGATCCCCACCAATAGCAACTTCCTCCAGCACTTTGCACTTCACTTCTTTCGACCCCCCAACACTAGGTAGGACCGGGACCCTTGATTACTATGGGCCTCCAACTAGGGAAGTTGTAGACTCAGCCACGGGCTGATGCATAATGACAACTACAAGACACTGCCTGGCCACAGACTGGCTTCCTACTAGCTCCTCAATCCGATCTCCTGACGGGTATTTCACCTTTAAGTGCAGAATTGAAGAAACGGCCCACAGGGCATGAAGCCAGGGTCTGGCTACAATAGCCATATAGGGAGAGTATGCATCTACTACGATGAAGTCTACTTCAACCACTTCTGATCTCACTTGTACGGGCAACCTAATCAGACCCCTCGGAATGACAATCTTTCCATCAAAACTTACCAAAGGCGAATCATATGTAGTCAAATCTTCAGGTTTTAAGTCCAACCTCTGTACAGATCGGGGTACATAATCTCAACCCCACTGCCCTGGTCGACCATCACCCTCTTCACATCATACCCTCCTATTCCAAGGGTGACTACCAAAGTGTCATCATGTGGTTGGATGGTTCCTTTCTTGTCCATATCCGAAAAACTTAAAGCTGGTCGAAATCTTTACCCTGGCCTTCTTCAGCTCATAATTCGAATCCTCGGCAGTCAGTCGAGCAACAGACATCACCCTGGAGAGACAAGATCCAGTCCTCCCAGGTGCTGTAAAAATGACATTGATCATGACCAACGAGGGCCTTGTAGAAGTACTCCCTGGAACCCCAGGCTCGGTGTCGTCTCCCTGCCCATTGGGTCGATATACAAACTGCTGTAACCTTCCTTCTCTGCCCAGTTGTTCTAAGTGATTCCTTAGAGTTCTGCAATCTTCGATAGTATGCCCCCGCTCCTAGTGATATTGACAGTGAAGGCTTTGATTGCGCTTCATAGGGTCTCCTCCCATCTTATATAGCCATTTAAAGTATGGCTCATTCTGAATCTTCTCCAAGATTTGGTGTACTAGTTCTCGGAACACCACATTGATCGCCTGAGGCGCCGTGGACCCTAATTGCACATTGTAATCCCTCCGTGGCTTGTTGTTGTTATATTGGTCCGACATGAAATCCCTCTTCTCCTGAGGGATAACCTTAGTTTTTCTTTTACCTTATAGTTGATCCTCCTCAACTCCTTTATACTCATCATTACGATCCATCAGTTAGTGCACACTCCTCACAAGCTTCTTGTTCAAAGACTTCCTCAAATCATGCTCGACTAGTAAGCCGACCTTAAAAGTTCTTACGGCTATGTCGACAAAATTTCCATCGATCTCGTTAAACATCTCCCAGTACCTATCTGAGTACATTTTCAGGGTCTCCCCTTCTGGCATAGAAAGAGATAACAAGGAGTCCAAAGGCTGAGGAACTCTGCTACAAGTGATAAATCGAGAGCAAAAAGCCCTTGTAAGCTCTTCAAAAGAACCAATAGAACTTGCTACAAGGCCATCAAACCACCTCATCGCCACAGGCCCCAAACTGGATGAGAACACCTTGCACATAAGGGCTTCATTCCTAGAGTGGACAACCATTCTCCGTTCAACTGTTGTACACGGTGAACGTGGGTTGAGTAAACCGCTGAGGGAGCTTTCCTCCTTCAATTCTACGCATAAAGGGTGACCTAGAAATCTAGTTAAGCACCCTACTCATAGCGTCATTTCCCAAGCCCGTAGAAGATGAGTTTCTACTTTTGCGTTCATGATAACGTTCCTCTTCATGGGAGAAAGATTCTCTTGGAGGTGTCCGTGACCAGTGCCTATAACTACCATCTTCTTCATCATTCGAAGAAAGATCAGAGATGGAGGGACTACGCCTTTTCCGTTCAAGGCATAGCCTCTCCTTCAGGTGGTCAATTTTACGCTACATATTCCTCGTGTTGTCTCTATAGGACACGTGACCCTCATCTCGAAGTCGAATCCTGCCAATATGAATCATATGCACGCTTCCTTCACAGTCCCTTTCTTGTTCAAGGTGAAGAAAATGATTGAGATGTTGGGAACTATCAGACTCCACCCTATTAGGACTTGATCCTACCATAGTTGAATATCGAGCTCACTAACACCCCAGAATTTCCCACAGACGGCGCCAATTGTGAAGACACAGTTGGAATGCCAGGCCCACGAGTTGAATGGACTTAGGCCCAAAAAGCCCTAACAATGAATTTGTAGAGTGTGAATTAGAAAAATTGGGCTTTTAATGAGTTAAATAATTATTGAAACGTATCCAAAAGACAAAAAGACAGAAATAAACTAAGTTACGCTATTGAAAGTCATCCTCGATTCTGTCCGAGGAGGATAGTTCTTATATAATTCTCAAATATGATTACAACTTTTACTCTCTGTAACTACAGTGCTTCTCTCTAGATTTTTCAATCCCCTTTCTCCTGGCCTCCTCCTCTCTTTATACTCTCTTTTTCCCACGTGCCGGTTAGATGGTTCATGGTGATACTTGTCCCATCAACCCCGTTTTGAAGTCTGTCAGATAGCAGCTGTAAAGGTTGAAAATCATTGTTCAGACATCTTTTCCTCGTTAATGCGGCTAGAGAGTTAGCTACAGGGCATTTAATGCAGTGGTAGCAGCTTTCTGTAAGATATTTCTCAACTTCTACCTATCTTGTATGTTTATATGGTGTACCCTTATCAACAGAATCTTTTGATATATCATCATAGACATCCTAACGCATGTTTTGATTTGCGTTCTGCTTATCCGAGGATATAATCTTCCTCGAATCACCCTCCTCAACCTGCATTATTACCATCTTTAGGTAAGGTCCACAATTTTGCATTTTCAACATTACTGACATGCCTTCGAACAGTTGTATCTCCTCGGACAAGCCCAAGGCCCAACATATCTGTATGGGCCTCTGGTCCTTACATATATATATATATATATATATATATATATAAGCAGAGACCTCATGTAGGAAAGTATGAGGTTCTACCAAGTGGCACTCTAATTTTGCATTTTGCCTCTTTAACCTTTTCTTATTAAACTTTTTTTAATTGTTGCTCAAAATATCGCGTTAACTTCTTTTTACTGTTATCTAAAAGAAGGGCTGCTATTGAAAATTAGACCAAATCATATCAAACGTTATAAAAAAAACCCAAGCCCACTTATTCCCTTACATATTATAATCCAAGCATGATCCTTTCCCATGTGTAGAAGAAAGCCAAGACCCTAACCCACTTACAAACTCTCTTTCTCTTTCCCCACATATACATGAAATTTGAAAGCTAAGACCATAACTCACTTAGAAACTCTCTTCCTCCGTATAAGCTTCCCTTTAGATTACACACGCTGTTCAACTTCTTTACAAACAACGGTTTACAGTCCGAATTTAGTGATCTCATCTGACCAAACCAACATTCCTTCTCATTTTTCAAGTTTAATTCAGCTCTTCTGTGTAAACTAATAGAGATGTACGGTCAAGGAAAATATATAATCACAAAATTTATAATAAAAAAAATTACAGTCTAATCTCAACAATCCCACCACTCTATTTTCTCTTCCTCTTTCAAGACTTCTCTCTCTCTCTCTCTCTCTCTCTCTCTCTCTCTCTCTCTCTCTCTCTCTTACATTTTGAGTCGTATATTAAAATTCCCCAAATTGAAGACAATATTCAATCTTACCAATGGGTTACACATTGGAAGTATTGTCTTCTAAGATAACGAGTGCTTCTCTTATTGTGTTAAAGAAAATGTCAAATGATATGCAATATGGCATAGTCACCAATAGTCATATTACATTCAACTATATTCATATTAAATTTTGAGTTGTTTGCAATGCTATGCTACTAGATCCATCATAAGTATAAAAATGATCATAAGTTCAGATATTAACAAACAATTAAGATACTGTGATCATAGATTTTGACAGCATTTGTCCCTTTTGAAAATCTAAACAATTTATAGAATTCTAGTTACAAATATTTGGCATATAATCTATAATGCAAAAATAATTTTGGTATCCCATATAGTAGAAACTACAGAGGACTATAAAAACTTTTAGTTAGATGCATATTATTTATTTTTTAAACTCTTCCTGTAGTATTTATTGTTTAGTTTGAGACCAATATTATTTAATTATATTTTTAAAGAAAAGCTTGAGAACAACATAATTTTAGGCAAAGTTTTCCCTTGCATTGCATGGATTTCTGACTAATATTATATAATAATTGAATGTAAAATGCATTTTGTTTTTAGAAGGGAAAAAAATGGTGCTCATTCCTCTCATGTTCATAGTGAACTCCCCCTACCATGAATTTAATGAATGGACCTTGCTATGAATATAAGAAGATGGAACACCATTCTCTATGCTCTGAAAGTACCTAAGCTAAGTATTACTTAGGCCTCCAACAGAAGGATTGCAAGTATTACTCAGGCCTCCAACAGAAGGATTGCATCAAGGAAAATAAAAATGATGAGCCACTTATTATTTTACAAAACTTCAGCCAGAGGGTTATACTTTAAGTCCAATCTGATTCACGTTTGTCATCTTTAATTTCATCTTTATTTATCATCTGATTCAAGTTTTTTCTTTCTTTTTTTTTTTTTCTTTTTTTTTTTTTGCCAGAACTTATTTGTTCATCTTTCAGTAAATCTTTTACTTTATTTGCATTTTCAGCCAATACACGTTCTTTCGTCAAACCATATCTTTTTCCTTCATGTTCATCACTCCAAATTCTTCTTTTTACATTATAATGTAGAAAATGGAGCCGCTGTGTAAAACTGAGATATTGAAATAATATCCATAACTCCACACAAAACTTCCCATATTGGCCGGCCCTAAGCATTTTGAGACCTTAAGCAAGAACAAAAGTGGAGCCTTTTTTTATATTTATGTATTAATTAAATTAATATTTTTATATTATAATATATTTCATTTTAAATCTTATTTTCTTGCCATTTGAGATGCAAATTGACTAATTAAATTTTTGTATTCAAGTTCTTCTAACATCTCATTTTCAATCGATAATATAGTTAATCCACTTAATCTTTCTTGGACATTGTTGATCTTAGATATGATTTAAAAAATTTTAAATTTGAAAAATTTCTTTCTACAAAAGCAATTGTATCAGGTATTGTTAGTAAAATTTTATAAGCAATGCATGTATTTGAAAATGAACCTAACCTATTTATATAATTTAGTATGTCAATTGGAGTATATTCTTTTATTTGTATAATTTATTTTAAAACTTTTAACTCTAAAAATAAATCTAAACCATCAATATCATAATAAACATCAAGTTTGAGAAAAAATTCAAGTTTGAAACAGTATTTTTGCAAACTATCATGAGCACAAAGTACAAACAGATCACTTCTCAGATCGGAGGAAGCATGAGCCACCAACAAAAGGATTTAATAGTAGAACTAGTGGAGAGAAAAAATGAGAGAGGTGAAGAGCAAGAGCTGAGAGAGAGAGGCGGAGAGCAAAAGTGAGAGAGAGAAAAGATATGAGTAAATTTTAGGGATTTGAGATTTTTGATTTGTTTTGATTTGAGATTGTTTTGTGGGTAATTTTTTAGATCGGATTTACATTTTATCCCGTTGAATTTTGATTTGTCTAGAGGTTAAGGATGCTATTTTTAGGATAATTGATTTTTTTTAGATCAAAGAATTTTTTGGGTTACCAATATTTACAAGGATATTCAAAAAACTTTATTCTTTGATCACAAGAATGTATCAGATTTTTTGGAGTTTTTTCTTAAACTAAATTTTTTTTTTTACTACCTTTTTTTTCAAAATTTTGAAGCCCCCTTACTTGGGGGCTTAAGCAAAGGCCTAATATATATATATATATATATATATATATATATATATATATATATAATAGGTAAAACTGAGAGAAAATCCAATTAGATTTCAAATTGAAATTAAATTATAGTCTAATTTTACGCCATATGTCCCATCTAATCTAAGTTTTTAAATTTTTGTGCCAAGTGAGTTAATTCAATATAAAAATTAGATTTCAATTAGAGTTTAATTTTGTGCCATGTATCCCATTTAATCTAAGTTTTTTAATTTTTGTGTCAAATGAGTTAATTTAGTGTAAAAAACGAGGAATCCAATATAAGTAAACCATAAAAAAATATAATTTTTGAATGATTTTATATTTATGAGCATTGTTTTGTTTATCTAAAAACAATTCAAGTTAATAATAATAATAATAATAATAATAATAATAATAATAATTGATGATGCACGACAAAATCAGTAGGTTGGATGCTTCGGGTTTCGATGGCGAAAAGATAATCTGATTAAAAATCTGAAGAGATGAACAAAATATCAGAGGTAACCGGGGTGGACCGACCAAAAACTCTCCAATGGTAAAGTCAGTGTCTTTCTTAACTTTTCAAACTCCAAATACTTGGAAAATGATATTCGTACCTTTTCGTTTGGTGATCGTTGTTCTTATATAGTGCATGCCATGAGCAGTTATTTATTTGATAATTTCTCCTAAATTGGAGAATGTCGGAAGGTTCGGAAATAACTTCCATAACTGATATGGAAGTTATTTTATTAGGTCGTACGTTCCGCAACTGTCATTGGAGGTGGTTTCGTGGCAATGTCTTTGATTGCGCATGTGTTTTGGAACGAGTACAAACCTCGTCCAGGAACTGTATGCGGTGACCACGTCTAAAGTCATTGTAGGCCGTCCAAGGGTCTTCTAGGATGGACGACCCTGACATGGACGAGCTTCCTAGGTCAAGCCATCTTTCCTCCTTCTTTGGACGACCCCTACAGACGAGCATGGAGTTGGATAATTTCAGGACACTATCAGTTACCCCCCTATCCGTGGGTCGTCTAGGAAAGTGTGACATGGTGCTGCTTTTTGGACGTGTGTACTTGTATCAACGTTTGCGTTCGCCACGTGTCATGATCTCACTAGTGAAAATTCACATCGACTCATTTTTCGAGGAATGTGCCACGTGTCAGCTCATGGTTGGTTGTGTCGTTTCAGGTACTAAAGTCTTCACCTATAAATAGTAGAATTCCTGAGCTGCCCCCTTCATTTCTGAAAATTTTCTTCCCTGACACTCCTCGTCCTAGCACCTCGTCTAGAAGTTTCCCGCGTCCAAAGTCATCATTTAGATCCAGGTATTTTCCTCACTCTTGTCCTTAGGTTTTAAGTTCCCAAAAAATGACTAAGATTGTCCTTTCCTCGTCTAGTAATAGTATTGAAAAAGCCATAGACGAGTTTCATGAACCAAGTAGTTTTAGTGGGTCAAGTGATAGTAGCAGTGGTAGTAACAGTAGCAATGGTAGTGGGAATACCTCAGATGAGTACACGTCTGGGGTCCCTAGGGTTCTTCTAGAGGTTCTCCAAGAAGAGTTTAGGATAAGAACTGAGTCTGGGTCGAAGTCAGGGACCAGTGCTCCCTAGTCCATGGTTCAGGACGACGAGGAGATCGTTTATAGTTGTGCTATAGATACTCCGTCTAAGACAGATAGCAAAAGGTTAGAGTCTCTCAAGGCTTGGTACCAAGTCCCTGATAGTTTAAACCCTAGGTTACCCCTCCGTGGGGAATGGTGTTGCCAACCCCATTTTGGAGTTGGTATTTATGAGGCTTACCTCTTGGGGGGTTTGAGGTTGCCTCTCAATACCTTTGCTAGGGAGTTGCTCACTAGGTTAGGCTTGGCCATCTATCAGTTTAACCCCAATGCATGGAGACTTATTGTTTCCATGCAAGTTTTGTGGAGGGAGGTTTTTGGGGGGGATCGTCCTCTTACTGTGGACGAGTTCCTCTACTGCTATAAACCCTCCGAGATCAATCAATCCCTTGGCTTCCATCAATTCACAGCTAAAGGGGGAGACTATAGATTGATCAAGTCTTTGGTTACCTCAGACAAGAACTGGAAGGCAGAGTTTTTCTTTGTCTCTGGCCCCTAGGCTGGGAAACCAATTGAAGTTGGCAAGGACCCATTTGGTCCCTACACAGGAGAGATAGGGAACCTTCATCTTGAAGGTATGTTTAAGGTTGTCCGTCTTGATATGTTCATATATGTTTAATTTGATTGTTCTCGTCTAACGCTCTTTTCTCTCTTTTTTTTTTTTTTTTTTTTTTTTTTTTTTTTACAGGTGTTAGACGACCTCACTTGAGCAAGTTCTATATTAAGCGAGTTCAAAAGGCTCGTCTGTACACTGACAGGACGTTCCATTTTTTGGTGAACCTAAGATGTCTTGCGGCTTGGAGTTTGGGTCCTTAGCCATCCGCTGAAGCCATTGCTCACGAGCGTACTGTCTGTAGACGTAAGTGTGTTTTTTTTTTTTAATAATATTGTTTTTATTTATTATTATTTATTTATTATTTTTAGGAATGTCTACAATGAAAGAGAACAAGGGCAAGGAGGTGGTGGACAAGGTAGTTGGGCAAGGGGTTCAATCCCAGCTTCGTCCATCATTAGGTGATAAAAGAAAAAGTTTGTCTAAGGGGATTGACTTGGGGAAACTCCCAAGTCGACGCAGGGAGAAAAAAGCCAAGCACGGGCTGTCCAAGCCTGGGGTTGTCAAGCCTGGTTCTGTGCCATCTGCCCAACAGACTCCCGTCCATGTCCATGACATCGATGACGAGCTATTTGATCCTCCGTCTATGGACATCCCGTCTACGGTTCAAGTGCCTGTCTCGTCTCAGCCCTCTAGTCAAATCTCTCTAAACCTCCTTAACGATGAAGACTTAGCCTGGGAGAGGTTTGAAAGGGTTGTGACTGATCAGGACGTGGCAGCCTGCTACAACATGTCCTTGAAGGACTTTGAGCACTCTGGTGTTCATGACCTCTTTAAGGTAAACTTTCCTCTTTTTTACATCTCGTCTTCCCTTCATTTTTATCTCGTCTTATCAATACTTAATTATGCTGTCCAAAAACAAATTTTGTGCAGGCAATGTCTAAGTTCATTGCCGCGTCCAGGCAGGCAACAGAAATGGACAAGACGAGGATCCTACTGGAGAGGAGGATACAGGAGATCAAGGACGAGAGCAAAAGATGGGCTGAAGTGGCGGGCAAGGCCAAGGACGAAGTGAAGGAGTTGCAGGACCATGTGGAAGAGCTGAAGACTGATGTCATAGAGAAGGACATCCGTCTTGATCATCTCCAAAAGAGGAATGATGAGCTGAGTGCTCTTCTTGAAAAGGCTAAGGGAGACGCGGTTGCAGAGTTTAAGGCGTCCAAAGAGTACACTGATTCTTTGAACACAAACTATGCAGCTGGGTTTGAAGACTTTAGGATGGACGCCATGGAGAGTTTCCCTAGCCTTGACTTTAGTTCTATCAAGCTCAACCTCGGTGGTGCTGCTTCAAGCTCCCTTCTTCAGATGAGCTCAGAAGATGTTAACATCGAGGATGATACCACCATTCAGCAAGCTCAAGACGACCCTAGCACTGGCCCTCCTCAATGAAGACAGCTTTTACACGTTTTTTTTTTTTTTTTTTTTTTTTTGCTTGATCCGTTGTTTTGGACCATTGGATGTAATTCAAGTACAATTAATTCGTTCATAGTTTTAGGACGATTTCTTAAACAATGTCGTTTGTTTCAACTTTATCTAAGGGTTTTTGGACGTAGGTTGTCCTCCCTTTTTGGTTAAATGAATGCATGTTTGCTTTATTTTTCATTTGCTCATTGTATGGACGAGCTTTGTTTGCATTCTAATAATCTTTAATTTCTTGATTCGTCCTTCATAGGGACTTGTGGTATGGACGAGCTTTGTTTGTATTGTGAATTTAGAATGGCTTGTCCATGAATGGTGCCATTGTTGATTTCGACATTATTCCTCGTCTATTTGTTGGACGAGTATTTGCCTATGGACGAGTTGCTAGTTTTTTGTTTTTTTTTTTAAAAAAAACTTTTTTGCCTCGTCCAAATTTTAGGCTGCTTTAGTTGAGACCCATTGGATTTAATGTGTGCATTTCATCGTCCATGGCTGGGTTGAGCAATCCCTTGTCCATGGTTGGGTTAACGCGTTGGGGCATCAGCTCGTCTCTTGGTTTGGACGAGTGTGCCTCATTGTTACTTTATCCTTGTGTAAGGAAAGCTTTTGGACGATGCGTCCTTGCGTCCAAGGACTTTGTTCGTCTTTAGTTTATTTTCATACATATACGCAGATATACTTAGAAATACATCACATATATACTATAGAAATCCACTTTGTAAATATTCGTCCACAAGCATGGCACATGCTTGAGAGCTAGTGCTTTAGGGAATTACAAACGTTTAAACACGAATTTGTTCATAAGTAGTACACATTAAAACATTAGTAGTAAGCAAATACTAGAAAATAACAATTACTTCAAACGTCCATGACGTCCGTCCTACGGAGACGTTCATCCATGGTTGTTTTTTATTGATAGTATCTTCTCAAATGTTCAACGTTCCAAGAATGTTCTAGCTTCCGTCCATCCAGCGCTTCCAAATAGTAGGATCCTTGCCTTTTACAGTTGATAACCCTGTAAGGTCCTTCCCAATTTGGTCCCAGCTTTCCATGAGCAGGGTTCTTGGTGGCCTGAGAAACCTTTTTTAGAATGAGGTCCCCGACGCTAAAGTGCCTGGGTTTGACCATGGCATCGTAGTGTTTGGCCATTAAGTTTTTATACCTTGCCGTTCTCTGCTCCGTGTTCATCCTTACCTCGTCTAAGAGATCGAGGTTAAGACGAAGCTGGTCACTGTTTTCTTCGTCCTGATACTTCATCACTCTATGGCTGGCCATGTGCATCTCCGCAGGTATGACTGCTTCACTCCCGTAAGCCAGTTTGAAAGGAGTTTCCCCTGTGGGGGTCCTCACTGCTGTTTTGTAAGTCCAAAGAATGCCTGGTAGTTCATCTGGCCATACACCCTTTGCCCCGTCAAGTCGATTCTTGATGATTTTCAACAAGGATCGGTTTGCTACTTCGGCTTGGCCATTTGCTTGTGGGTGGGAGGGGGAGGAATAATGATTCTGAATTCCGAAGTGTTCGCAAAAGTCTCTAAATAGTGCGTTGTCAAACTGCCGTCCATTGTTTGACACTAACACCCTAGGTACTCCAAACCGGCATATAATGCTTTGCCAAACGAAATTCTTAACATTTTGCTGTGTGTTCTTTGCTAGTGGTTCTGCTTCTACCCACTTAGTAAAGTAGTCAATACCCACCACTAAAAACTTCATCTGTCTGGTTCCCAGTGGAAAAGGACCCAAAATGTCTAATCCCTATTGTGCGAAGGGCCAAGGGGCCATCATAGGAGTGAGGTACTTTGCGGGTTGCTTGGGAATGTTGCTGAATCGTTGACACTGGTCACACACTTTGACATAAGCTTTGGCGTCTGCTTGAACGGTTGGCCAATAGTACCCTGCACGGACGACTTTATGCACTAGTGCTCTTGCCCCCGAGTGGTTTCCACAGGATCCTTCATGAACTTCCTTTAATACGTAGTTTGCCTCGTCCGGAGCTAAGCACCTCAGGTAAGGTTGGGAAAAATCCCTTTTGTATAACACTTCATTTATGAGGACATACCTGGCCGACCTGATTCTTAGATTCCTGGCCTCGTCCTTCTCCTCCGGTAATCTTCCATCTTTTAGGTAAGCCAATATTGGGGTCATCCAATTGTCTTCACCTTCTATCTGCTGTATCTATGGTAGATCTATGCTTGGCATGTATTGTACTTCGTCAAACTCGTCCACTTGTCCACTTGCTGAGGCTTCTTTCGCTAAAGCATCTGCTTTCATGTTCTCTTCCCTAGGTATCTGAATGAAACTAGCCTCCTTAAACTTCTTCACAAGGCGTCTTACTTTATTAAGATATTTCTTCATGCGTTCTTCTTTTGCCTCGTATGTTCTATTCACTTGACCTATAACCAGCTGAGAATCTCCATAAACGAGTAATGATTCTGCTCCTAAAGACTTTGCCAACTCTAGCCCCTTTAGAAGAGCATCATATTCTACTTCGTTGTTGGTTGGTGCATACTGTAGGCGGACATTGTACTTCAATTCATCTCCTTCCGGGGATTTCAAAATGACTCCTACCCCACTTGTATGTAATGTAGAGGATCCATCCACATGGACGACCCATCTTCAAGCGCTGCTCGGCTCGTCTAGACCTTCAATGCTTGGAGTAAATTCCGCAATGAAATCTGCCAATACCTGTGCTTTTATCGCGCTCTTTGGCAGGTACCTGATATCGAATTCCCCAAGTTCAATAGCCCATTGGACTAGTCACCCTGCAGCTTCCAACCTGTTCATTGCTTTCTTCAATGGATGGTCTATCAAGACATTAATAACATGTGCTTGGAAATAGTGTCTCAACTTCCTCGAGGCCGTGATCAAAGCAAAAGCTAATTTCTCCATCACTGGATATCGTCCTTCCGCTCCTCTCAGAGCTCGGCTTGTATAGTAGACTGGTTTTTGTACTTTTTCTTCTTCTCTAATCAACGCCGAGCTTACTGCATGTGGGGACACCGCCAAGTACAAGTATAATTCTTCACCAGATACGAACGGGCTTAACAGCGATGCCATAGTCAGGTAGTTCTTGAGGTCTTGAAAAGCCTTTTGATATTCGTCCATCCACTCGAAAGCTTTTTTAAGGACCTTGAAAAACGGCAAACACTTGTCAATTGCTTTAGAGACAAACCTGTTGAGAGCGGCAACTCGTCCAGTGAGTGATTGGACTTCTTTGATACTTTCTGGCGGTTTCATATCAATGATGGCTTGAATTTTGTCGAGATTCGCTTCGATCCTTCTATGCAAAACCATGAATCCAAGGAATTTTTCTAACAAAACTCCGAAAGCGCTCTTGCAAGGATTTAGCTTCATATTGTACCGCCTGAGTGTGTCGAAAGTTTCTTGGAGATCATCCAAGTGGTTCTTCTCGTCCAAACTCTTCACTAGCATATCGTCTACATAAACCTCCACATTTCGCCCTATTTGCAATTGGAACATATGATTTACCAGCCTTTGATAAGTCGCCCATGTGTTCTTTAAACCGAAGGGCATCACCTTGTAACAAAACAGCCCCTGGCTTGTTATGAAGGACGTCTTTTCCTGGTCTGCCTCGTCCATCCTTATTTGGTTATACCCTGAGAAAGCGTCCATGAAGCTTAACAGCTGATGACCAGCTATTGAATCCACCAACTGATCAATGCGTGGCAAGGGGTAGCTGTCCTTGAGGCAAGCTTTATTCAAATCAGTGAAGTCCACACACATTCTCCACTTGTCGTTTGCCTTCCTAACCATCACTACATTGGCCAGCCATTCTGGGTAATAGACTTCCCGAATAAACTGCGTTGTTGTCAACTTCTGGACTTCTTCCTTAATAGCTTTGTCCCGTTCTGGAGCGAAAACCCTTCTCTTCTGACGTACGGGCTTGTAATACAGGCAGACGTTCAACCGATGAGTGATGACACTTGGATCAATTCCCGGCATATCTTCATGACTCAATGCAAACACATCAACACTTCTTCGCAAGAAGCGGACAAGGTCCTGCTTTGTTTCATTCTTCATACTTGTTCCTATTCTAGTAAATCTTTTGGGATCATTCTCGTCCAACAGAATGTCTTCCAGTATTTCGGTAGGCTCTGCAACAATTCTTCTTTCATCTATGCTCATTGTTTGCGCCCCCTCATCCATGGCCAGCATGGCTAGATAGCATTCTCTTGCTATTAGCTGATCTCCTTGCACTTGCCCTACTCCATGCTCTGTAGGGAACTTAACCAACAGGTGATAGGTAGAGGTTACTGCCTTCCAACGGTTCAGGGTTGATCTCCCGATGATAGCATTGTATGATGACGAACAGTCCACCACGAGAAAATTTACTTCTTTGGTTATCTGTCGTGGATGTGCCCCCACTACCACAAGCAGCATAATTATTCCCATGGGTTGTACCTTCATTCCCCCAAACCCCACCAAAGGTGAGTTCAATGGACGAAGTAGGTCTCGTCCAAGATTCATTTGCTGGAAGGCAGGATAGTACAGGATGTCCGCCGAACTGCCATTGTCAACTAACACCCTTCTGGTTGTGTAACCCGCGATAAGCAAAGTAATAATGATCACGTCGTCATGGGGCTGGTGAACCTTCTCTGCGTCCTCGTCCGTGAAGGTTATAGCCTGTTCTTCGGTTTTCCTCGTCTTGATCGGTCGCCCTGAGAGCTGGACGTTCTGCACTGCCTTCAGGTATGTCTTTCGCGACCTAGAAGTTTGTCCTGTCAAGGTCCCTCCTATGATCACTCTTATTTCTCCCAGCGGTGGTCGCGGCATCTCCTCCACCTTTTCTTTCAACTTTTCATCTTTCTGATCTCGTCCAAGGAAGTTTCTCAGTTTTCCCTGCCTGATGAGGTTCTCTATCTGCTGCTTTAGATCGAAACACTCATCCGTGTCATGCCCGTGGTCTCTGTGGAAATGGCAATATTTATTCCTATTGCGTTTGTTAGGGTCTCCCTTCATCTTTTTTGGCCACTTCAGGGATGGATCGTCTTTGATCTACATGAGCACTTGGTCAAGTGGAACATTCAGAGGCGTGTAGTGCTGACTTCTTCCTGAAGATGAAACTGGCTTTCTGTTGTCTTAATCCCTTTTATCCCTAGTGCGAGCCTTCTTTGGACGAGGAGCTTGTTCCAGATGACGGGGGATATCTCCCTCCCTTCGTTCGGCTCTTTTTCTTTTCTTGGCTATGATTGCGTCTTCTGCATTCATGAAGTTTTGGGCCGAATGGACGAGTTCAGCCATGGGCTGAGGCTCTTGTTCATAGAGCTTATGGATGAATAAATCGGAATTGACCCCATTATGGAAGGCTGCCAGCAGCAGTTTATCGTCCATCTCATCCACTGTCAGGGCTTCTCTGTTGAAACGGGTAATGAAGGACCGCAAGCTCTCATTCTCCCCCTGCTCTATGGATAACAAACTAGACGAGGAGCGCTTATGTCTCTGTCCTCCAATGAAATTGTTGACAAATAGTTTACTCAATTCTTCGAATGAACTTACAGAATTTGGAGGTATCTTACTGAACCATACTCGCGCCGGTCCTTTAAGTGTAGTTGGAAAAGCCCTACACATGATCTCGTCCGGAACTCCCTGGAGATGCATTGTAGTTTTGAAGGTTGCGATGTGATCACATGGGTCACACGTCCCGTCATACGAGTCTAAGGAAGGCATTTTGAACTTTGCGGGCAGGGGATGACTGTTGATGGAAGCTGTGAAAGGGGAGTCTGTCCGGTGAACCAAGTCTTCCACGGGATTCGCCCTTCTTATGTTCTCCTTCATTTCATCCATGGCTTTACACATCTGGTCCATTTCCCTTTCCAAGTGTGGCACCCGTCGTGAAGCGGTACCCCTCGACTGGCCTTCGAACTCAGCATTCTCCCTGGCGTCTTGACTCTGGGCTTGTCCTTCCTCAAACCTTTCTTGACGCTACCTCTGCAAGTGAACCTCCCTGGTTAACTCTTGATTCTAACGAGTTAACTCTGCCATGGCGGCTGCCATGGATTGCATATGTTGGATTGCAGGCTGTTGGATGACTGGCGCTGACTGTCGATCACGGTTGGGATTGCTGGAAGCATCCCTACTTTCTTGGTGGCTTGGGCTAGTAGCCCTCGACCTTGTTCGAACCATACAACCTTTTGTCAGCGGAAAAGAATTATAAAGTATAACCTTACACAATTATTTCCCACAGACGGCGCCAATTGATGGTGCACGACAAAATCAGTAGGCTGGATGCTTCAAGTTTCGATGGCGAAAAGATAATCTGATTAAAAACCTGAAGAGATGAACAAAATATCAGAGGTGACCGGGGTGGACCGGCGAAAAACCCTCCAATGGTAAAGTCAGTGTCTTTCTTAACTTTTCAAACTCCAAATACTTGGAAAATGATGTTCGTACCTTTTCATTTGGTGATCGTTGTTCTTATATAGTGCATGCCATGAGCAGTTATTTATTTGATAACTTCTCCTAAATTGGAGGATGTCGGAAGGTTCGGAAATAACTTTCATAACTGCTATGGAAGTTATTTTATTAGGTCGTACGTTCCGCAACTATCATTGGAGGTGGTTTCATGGCAATGTCTTTGATTGCGCATATGTTCTGGAACGAGTACAAACCTCGTCCAAAAACTGTATGCGGTGACCACGTCTAAAGTCATTGTAGGCCGTCCGAGGGTCTTCCAGGATGGACGACCCTGACATGGACGAGCTCCCTGGGTCAAGCCATCTTTCCTCCTTCTTTGGACGACCCCTACGGACGAGCACGGAGTTGGATAATTTCAGGACACTATCAATAATAATAATAATAATAATAATAATAATAATAGGTAAAGCAAAGAGAAACTCACTTAGAATTCCAAATTAGAGTTTCAATTTTGTGCCATGTGTCTAGATTTGGATTCTCAATTTTACGTCACTTGTCCTAACTAAAACTCAAAGAAAAAAAAAATCTAATTAGATTATAAATTGGACTCCAATTTTGTGTCATGTATCTTATCTAAATTTTCTAATTTTTGTGCCCAAATAAATGATGCATTAACATTTAACACGGAAGTCAAGAAAACCATAATGATAATGCTCATTGGCTTAAACAAGAACATCTCACCTGCACACTTTTATAGGTGAACATCTCACCTGCCCACTATCAGAACCAAGGAGTCCAACGAGAAATACTATAAAAATAAAACATCATCTCTTTCTAATGCCATATCGTCATCCCATGTCTCTTCCTTCTCTCTCAACCTCTACCAACTAGATCTACACACTACCCTCTCCTCCTCCTTTCGGATTTCTAAGAGTAAGATCGGGCTCAAACACAATGGTCAATCTCACTGTTCCTTACTTCACACTCTCATACATTACCGTTTCATTGGCGCCTTTAAAAAGATTCCAAGCTCAATATAGAAACAATGTGGAGACTGAATCTATCAAGATGAACATCTTATCATCACAATTGTTAATATTTTCGTACGTAAATTTTTGGAATTAAATTAGAGTATAATTTTACGCCATGTGTCCCATTTAATCCGAGTTTTTAAAATTTTGTGCCAAGTGAGTTAATTCAATGTAAAAATTGGATTTTAATTAGAGTTTAATTTTGTATCATGTGTCCCATCTATTTTTTTTTTTTTTAATTTTTGTGTCAAATGAGTTAATTTAGTGTAAAAACGAGGAGTCCAATATAAGTAAACCATAAAAATATAATTTTTGAATGATTTTATATTTATGAGCCTTTTTTTTGTATAACTAAAAACAATTCAAGTTAATAAGTTTATATATATATATATATCTATATATCTATATATATATATATAATAATAGGTAAAGCAGAGAGAAAATTCAATTAAATTTCAAATTAGAATTCAATTAGTGTCTAATTTTACGCCATGTGTCTCATCTAATCTAAATTTTAGAATTTTGTATCAAGTAGGTTAATTTAGGTAAAAATTGAATTTCAATTAAAGTTTAATTTTGCGCCACGTGTCCCATTTAATTTTAAATTTTAAATTTTTGTGGAAAATTAGTTAATTTAATGTAGAAAACGAGGAGTCCAATATAATAAACCATAAAAAACATAATCATATAACTAAAAAAAATTCAAATTTATAAGTCATATAGATTATATATTAATAGCTAAAGCAGAAAGAAAATTTAATTAAATTCTAAATTAGAGTCTAATTTTGTGTCATGTGTCATTTAATTTTTAAATTTTGGTGTCAAGTGAATTATTAGGTGCAAAAATCAAAAGGTCTAAATTCAATTAGATTTTAAATTAAATTTTAATTGAAGTTCAATTTTGCGTCATGTGTCTCATCTAATTTGTTAATATTTGTGGTAAGTAAATTATTTTGGGCAAAAATCAAAGAGTCTAAATCCAATTATATTTCAAATCATATATATATATATATATATATATATATTATATGTAATTTGATAGTTTTTAAATGTACCCGTACATATGCACAGAGTTACACAGTAGTATATATTAATACGAAAAAACTAAGAGAAAATCCAATTAAATTGTAAACTAAAGTCTAATTTTGCGCCACATGTCTCATCCAATTTTTAAATTTGTGTTTCAAGTAAATTATTAGGTGAAAAATTAAAGAGTGTAAATTCAATTAGATTCTAAATTGAATTTTAATTGAAGTTCAATTTTGCGCATGTGTTCCTTCTAATTTTTTAATTTTTGTGGTAAGTAAATTATTGAATGCAAAAACAGAAGAATCTAGATCTAATTAGATTCTAAATTATATATATGTAATTGTGATTATTTTTAAATGTATTTATGCATATGTACAAAGTTACACACTAGTATATATTAATAGCCAAAGTTAAAAGAAAATTCAATTAGATTCTAAATTAAATTTTAATTGGAGTTCAATTTTGCACATATATTCCATCTAATTTTTTAATTTTTATGACAAGTAAATTATTGAATACAAAAATTAAAAAAAATTAAATCTAATAAAATTCTAAATTATATATAAATATATATAATTATAATTATTTTTAAATATATCCATCCGTATTAGTAAATTTACTCACTAATTTACCTAACGGAAAGAGCGGCACTAATCTATATATAAATATAAAACCGAAACTTTTGAAGCTCTCACAATTTTCCACGTCATCATTATTTTTAGAACATCAGCATTATAAAACAAAAATTCTGATTTTAATAACTATTTGTCCCCGATACTCCTTCTCCTTATAAAATCCCGATCAACTCTCTCTTTTCCAATTTTTCCTTCTTCTCCGTTCTTCTACGTTTATTCTTCTTTTACTTCTTTGCCATTTCCTTTCTTCTTCTGTCACTGGTTTTTTTTATAAGAATACTGAGATATTAAATCATGGATGAGGGCGGCCCTAATTGATAGCCAATTAACATGCATTTCGGGATAGACATCAACGTTAACATCAACATCGACGTCAACATCTAGACCACGTGGTAAATTTTTTTTTTTTAATAATGGAGTGGTGGAGTGGCATTCCTGCCTCATCAGTTCTTAGCTAACTCAGAAACCACTTTTTTGATTGCGAAAACCAGCCCTGGTACATGAAAAACATGGCTCAAACAAGTGGCACAGAAGGAACCCTTGTTTTGATTCCTATACTTCTTCTACCTCTCCTTTTTCTCATCCTCAGGCATTTCAAAATTTTATCTTCACCATCCAAGTCCCCACTAGTTCCACCAGGTCCATATCCATGGCCAATCATAGGCAACATTCTCCAACTGGGAAACAAGCCCCACGTCACTCTAACCCAACTAGCAAAAAACTATGGTCCACTCATCTCATTGAGGCTTGGAACTAAACTCATGGTAGTGGGATCATCACCTGATGTTGCCAAGGAAATTCTCAAGACACATGACAGAGTCTTATCCGGCCGCCATGTTCCAAATGTGTTCTCATACATGAGGTCAGAACTCGACAATTTATCACTTGGATGGTCTCTTGAGTGCAGTGGTCGATGGAAGTTTTTACGTACTCTCTGCCGAGCTGAACTGTTCTCAGGCAGAGCCTTGGAGTCTCAAGCATTTTTACAAGAGAAAAAGGTGATGGACATGGTGGAACTATTAGGCACAATGGAAGCTAAGGTAGTCAATATTGGAGAAGTGATATTTGCTACTGTGTTTAACATGTTAAGTAATGTTCTTTTATCAAGTGATTTTATCAGCTTGAAGGACGAAAGTGTGGGTGGAGGGTTGAAGGAACTCATAAGGAAACTCATGGAGGTGTGTTCTGCCCCAAATGTATCCGATTTTTTTCCAATTTTAGGTGGATTTGATCTTCAAGGTCAAACAAAGAAGACCCTGGACTTAATTGGGAGGATCAGTTTTACATGGGCAGATATCATCAAAGAAAGAAGAGAAAGAAAAGGAAGTATTGTTTTGCAAGAACAAGACTTCTTGGATGTTATGATTGACAATAATTTTACAGACAAGCAAATCAATCAATTGCTCCTGGTTTGATCTCTCTCTCTCTCTCTCTCTCTCTCTCTCTCTCTCTCTGTATATATATAAACTATGTGTTTATGTAATTGTGTCCATAATACATATTTCATATTATCAAAATAAAGAAATCAAACACAATCAATTTATACTTAATAACAATCAAATTAAGAGCATAATTTAAGTACATAAAGTTTAAATATGTAATTTGAATCCTCAAAATATAATGAAAAAAAAAATCAATATGAAAATGTTAAAGAATATAGCAATATACATGTAAAGTTGTATACATATCTCACTTTCTTGAATGCGTTTAAAAAAATATGTAGAATTCTACTCTTCTTCCACTCTTATTTTAAGTAGCTAAGTTTTGAGTTTATACAAAAACTTCAAGAGATGAAAGAGAAATGTCAGCGGAAACTTAAAAATTTGTAGATTTTAAGTGCTCAATAATGCTATAGATTTAACTTTTTTCCGAATAAAATTCACAATTGTTGGAGCGGTTGACTACGAGTGATGGAGTAAAAGTAATAGATTTATAAGTGTTAGTTGTATTCATTATTCACAATCAACTACTTTAACAATTATGAAATTTGTTTGTAAAAAAAGTTGTGTGCTTAAAATTAGTGTTTGTATACAAAGTCTAGTATCATAGCTAGTTTCACAACTTTACTACAACTTTATCACATAATAACTAGTAAATGGTAAAATTATATATTCATATAGACCCACTATTTTATTTTTACTATTTACAATTTGCGACATAGGCAAATGACAAATTGTGACAAAAACTATAAAATTTATTGTGATAATGGACTTACATGTGCCTTTTTTTTTTTTTTTTTTATTACTGAAATTTTAAAGTGAGCGTTTTAGTAGCGTATTACTCTTGTATACGAAAATATAGCAGTCTTTTTTATAATTATATTGTGGGCCCTGCTAATACTTCCGCGAAAGATTGTAAAGTCAACACAAACACTTATTTTTTTTATATGAAAAAAAAATATATAGCTTTACGTGGGTCCCACAGATCACATCATTTGGTTAATAAAAAACGAAATGTGGAAATGTTTAGGAAAAGACGAAATGTGGTTGCTAGTTGCTTTATTTTATGGAAGTGAATTCATTAGTGTCAGAGGGGGCTCAATAGTAAAATGCTTCTAATACCCACTGGCTCCGCCAGTGCTTCCAAGTTCCAAGTATCAGGACACATTGAGTCCTTGATTTTGGTCTCTTTCTTAACCTACCTTTAGCCTTTTCCAGTTTGTTCGTGGAAATTTATTAGATAGTTTGGGGGCAAAATTTGTTTAATAGTATCTTTTTAGAAAACAATGGAGTGAATAATATATGTTTAAAATTTTTTAGTTAGTTAGACCGTTTTTGTAAATTGAGTTTGGCAAACTCAAGTTTGCAAACTCAAGTTTGCAAACTCAACTTCTAAAAACATCTAACTAACTAATTGAGTTTGCCAAACTCGACTTTCAAAAACAGTTTAACTAACTAAATAACTTCTTTTGTGTACTGTTTTTCTAAAATTTTTCTAAAACATACTATTTAACAAACTTTGCCTAGTTTGGGAGATAATTCCTCTCTCTCTTTCATATAGAAGTGGGCACTGTAGTAGGTGAGACTCATTCTTATGTGAGAGAGAGAGAATATACTTTCAAAGTATCCAGTAATAACCCATTAATTATTACAATGCACATAATTTAAGAATTATTTATGGCCAATATCATAATTAACTAGGCATTTTACTTTTTCTCTTTCTTGAGTCTCTGCTAGGTTATTCACTAGCTTTGCTTCTTTATTTGGATTGACAAACCAATTGATAAGCATACATATGTTATCGAGATACCACTTAATTTTATCATGTATTGGCAGGAGCTCTTTTCTGCTGGTACAGACACTAGTAGTTCAACAATTGAATGGGCAATGGCAGAACTAATTAAGAATCCAGAATCCATGAAAAAAGTTCAAGAAGAACTGGCGAGAGAAATCAAACAAGATGTGGTAAAGGAATTCCACTTACCTCAGCTAAACTATCTACAGGCATCTGTTAAAGAAACCCTTAGGTTGCACCCTCCTGCACCATTACTGCTACCTCACCGTGCTATTAGTTCATACCAAGTGACAAGCTACACTATTCCAAAGGATTCTCAAGTTCTAGTGAATGTTTGGGCAATTGGGCGGGACCCCATGTACTGGGAAGACCCTTTTGTGTTCAAACCAGAGCGCTTCCTCAACTCAGCTCTGGATTTCAAAGGGAATGATTTTGAATTTTTACCCTTCAGTGCAGGAAGGAGAATCTGCCCTGGTCTACCAATGGCTGCGAAAGTAGTACCCTTAGTTCTTGCTTCATTAATTCATAACTTTGATTGGTCTCTTCCTCATGGATATGATCCTAAGAAACTAGACATGAGTGAGAAATTTGGTGTAACTTTGCAGAAAGAACAGCCTTTATACCTCATTCCTAAAGTTAGAAAGTAAAGAAAACTATCATTCCAGTTTCCTCATCATGTGTACTCTTCAACTTTCTCTGGTAATAAACATGTAGTCTATGTGACCTGGGTCATATGTTACTAAGTTATCATTTGACTGTATCTTTATAAAGCTGGTTTATTTTGTTTCAAGTTCTTTAAAAGTTGAAAATTAATTTAGGTTTCCAATGAGATTGCCTTAATGCACCATCTCATGTAAGGCTGTAAATGAACCAAGCCGATCATGAAAAACTTGGACTCGGTTAGATAAAAAAAATGTTCATATTTGTTTGTTTATAAATAAGCCAAACTTGAGCCTTAGTTTTAAGCTCGTTTAATAAACAAGCTAAGTCCAGCAAAAAAATTTATTCATGAACAAACTTGTAAACTATTAAGCTTGACACATAACAATTTAAGCAAAGGCTTATTTATAAGTTTATATGTGTTAACTAAATATACTCATTACACATATGACATATCTTAATAATGACATGGCCAACATGGGACCACTACCCATTACCTTAATTTGGGATTGGTTTACCTTCAGTATTTTTTTAACTGGAATATTTTTTTTATTTAAATGAGAAACTACTACATCACCCACTAACTAAATAAAATATGAAGACTAAAACCCATTACCCCTTACTATTGTGTATTTAAAACAAAATGAGACCTCTAGTTAAAAAAGTAGTGGGGGTAAGCTAAACCTTTTTTTATTTCCCTCTAACTTGACCAAAAACCATTTTAGACTATGATTACATTTAAAAATAAATTAATTAATTAAGTGGGCTACATATGATCCTTCCCTAACTATCAATCATCTAAAGAAAAACTATGAAACATGTTAATATTTTCTCATTCATAATAGTTACAAACAAGTATTTTTCTAGTTCAAAAAATTGTATTTTAAACAATTTCTGAAGCTATAGACAAGAAATGATGAATTAATGAATTTAATTATGTAAATTTTTAATTTGAATAATGGCTAATCATTAGTAAGACTAGATGCATGATAAAATAAGTATGCTATTATTTTTTCTCTTATTTTAGAGATTTAAGCATTTAATAATGTAATATTTTTAGATCTCAAGCTCAAAAGCTTGACTTGAGCTCAAGTTTGAGCTTGATATTAAGCTTGAGCTTGGCTTGATTGCATTGATATTAAGCTTGAGCTTGACTTGATTTATTAATCAAGCTAAGCTAAGCCAAGCTTAAGCTTTTTGGCTTACCCACAAGCTTAAGCTCAAACACTATTTTTAGGATTGTCATTAGCTCGAACCAAACTTGAACATGCATTACTCGACAAAGCTTGGTTCGCTTTCAGCGCTACTCATGACATCCTTATGCCCATAGTTCCGGTATACTAAAAACAGGTTGGAAGCTGCGCTGCAAACAATGCTAATATACTGCTAAAATAATTCCCATCAGCACCTATTATGCTATTGGATAGACTGTGTATAATGTGAATGAATTTTGCATCACATTTTCACTAATACAATATTCCTTTTACTCCCCCTCTTGTCTATCTAAAATACTCATTTTAAGAGGTCTTGTGAGAACCGTAGCCATTAGGTAGAATTCAGAAACTGAACTGCAAACAATCTTGAACCTCATGTAACATCAAACTAACTTAAACCCAGATAGCACATAGCCATTAGCTACTAAATTTTTTTATTTTATTTTTATTTGTTGATAATTAAAAAGAAAAATATTCACTTATTAACGATGGTGGATTGAAGAATAATAAGTTATAACTAGACACAAAATCAATGAAATCATATCAAATCATATATAACAACCCAGTTCCCGACTACGTACAAAATGACTGACAAAGAATTTCATCTTACATAAAAAATTAAAGAATAAACACAAATTGACTCTTAACTACTAGCATCTGGAATCTAAGCCTGTTTGGTAATGTTATTTAACCAATAGTTTACGTTGATTAAAAATCATAACACATATTTTTACAACACTTTTTCACCTTTACGTATTTCCACAACACTTAAACAACATTACTAAAAATCTCTTTACCAAACACAGAATCTGAGCTGCAACAACTGAAATCAAGAACGGGATGTATGAAGAAAAGAAAAGCTGCAGCAATCAAGTTGGCTGGGAATAAGAGGATGAACTGACTGCAACATCAATGGGTGCCCATGCGGAGACTGTAGAAAGGTGAACAAATAAAAGTGATTTGCAGAGAAGTGAAAATGGAAGTTGATCAATTATCTTAGAAGCAATGGATTACGGTGATGGGTTTGTAGCACAAACAACAATCTCGTCCTCGTTTACTCCATTTATTGCCAGTTGCCCTGGCTTTGTCACATTCATCTATTCATTATGAGAAGTATATTAGATTTTATTACATCATCAAAAAAATTAAATAGATTACAAAATAGCTGTGGATAATTTTTGTATAAACATTGATGATGTCATGAGTTAATAAAATTTGATCTACTCTTCTTCCAATTGGATGAACAGATTTCTAATAACTTCAAACTCTAGAGCTTTTAGTTTTTATTGTGATTGAATAATGCTTACATTTTTTACATTCCTAAATTTGGCTCAAATGATATGGTTAAGGGATATATGACTTTGGTTTAAGTACTAATATTTCCCCATAATAAATCAAAGAATAAAATTCTTTATCACAAATTAGTGTCTTATTTTATATACCACCAATCACATTATGCTACATCCTGTTTTTAAGACAAGGGAAAAAAAATTTAATTGATGGCGTGGCGTTGGTGGAACATAAAGTGGGATAAGAGATTTTTATTCTTAGCCAAAAAACTCTTAAGAGAGGCTCATTGCCTTAGTAATGATATTAACACATAGCATATGAGAATCTTTTTAAAACACTTTATCAAGGTTGGGGCATTTATCATAAAGGCAAACTTTAAATATAATTCCTTAAATGTTATATTTTAGGTTTCTCAATTGAAACCAACCATGTGACGGTTCTAGGAATATTTCCAGGGGGGATCATTTAAATTTGTGTTGAAGAAATTGACAAGAACTTCTCCGTAGATAATATTTTCTTATTTCATCTTAATCAATAGTGAAGATAAGATTAGATATTTTCTTGAAACCTATAATACGAAGGAAGATTATTCAAGTTAACAAAAGTTCTGTTATAAGATAAATCTTATGTAGGAGATAAATCTTGTGATACATTGATTTCCTTATCAGAAATTTAGTAAGAGAATAAATGATAAACTATAAGTTTATTGGACATATTTTTTTCTTATTATAATGAAGATATTAATCATTATTACTGAGATTAAATCTTGGAAATCATCTATTGTCTCTTACTATAATACGTTATTAATTATTGTTGCTAAGTGTTTTTTAATTATTATTTCTTAGAATACTTTAATTTATTATTTATTAGTTATTGTTTTTCCTCTTTTCAATTCTTTTATTTAATAATTCAACTCAACTTTGGCAACTTATTGGTTTTTGTAATTCATTAAGAAGAATTTTTGTTGTGTTTTTTGCATTACTCTATTAAGAATTTAATAAAACAATACAATCGTTAAAAAAAAAAAATTGTCATCACTCCCCACTGTCCCACGCCCTACTTCTACTACCTCAATACTTAATTATCTTAAGTGTTTACACTTTACTACCCACTTAATTTTCTTTTTCTTTTTTTAAGATTTAAGATAAATAAATTACTAATTTTTGTTTTTGGACCTTTTTTTTTCTTCTAGATTTTAGAACAAAAACTGATTGGTGTCTTGGTCTGAGGTCTGATGATAAAAAGTTATCATCAAAAGCAGATGCCATAGGTTGAAACACTCTCAAAAAAAAAAAAATTGTTTGTTGTTGGGTTTTTTTTTTTTTTTTTTGGGTCTAAAAATGCCAAGATAAAGGTTAGTGTTGAATTGGTTTGTTGTTGGGCTGGAGGTTTAAAGTTTTATTTTAGCGGTCAAAATAAAAAATTACAAAAAAAAAATTTACATACAACTGTTTTTGGGTTAAAAGTCAAGGGATTCATTTGAACCCTATAAGCAATGTGGCACCGCCACTAATCCAACCACATGATTGTATTGACTAAATCACTTTTTTTTTTTTTAAGTGTTATCTTTTTTCAATAACAACTAAATTTAACAATACATTTCATTGATCGATATAGCCACAGCCACATGGTTAAATTGAATTGAAGAACCTAAGTTGTGCATGCTGTGCATCCACGCTTGAAGAACCTAAATTGAATTGAATTGAGGAACCTAAATATATGTATAAACAGAAACAAGTCTCTACAGCAACATGCATGTTGTGCATCCACGCTTTAGGATGGGCTGGATCGTCTGGATGAATATGTTTATATTCAAAGGAAGCCCAGTTCCGGGTTAAGGCTTCTCTTATGCCATTCTGTGAAAATTTCCAACTCCATTGGTGCTGGTCTAATTTGTTCTGGTTGGTTTGACAAAGTTCATATTCCAGGGGAAAACCCGTTAAGACCAAGTCCTACTAGGCTGAATAAAAATTTCACAACTTTAAGGGAAAAAAAAAAAAAGAATAAAAATTTCAGATATGTTGACCTGAATAATAAAAATGGTGCTACAGTGTTAAACTGAGAAATTGAAATAATATGCACATTTCCACACAAAATTTCCACTATTGATAGTCAATCAACTTGCATTTTTGGATTGACATCAACATCTAGACCACCGGGTCAATTTTTTTTTTTTTTTTTTAATTTTATTATGCAGTGGTTGAGAGAAATATCACACATATTGACTCCCATTCCTGCCTCATCAGTATCGGAAACCACATTTTTAATTGCAAAAACCAGCTCTGGTTCATGGAAAACATGGCTCAGACAAGTGGCACAGAAGAAATGCTTGTTTTGATTCCTATACTTCTTCTCCTTCTCGTCTTTTTCATCCTCAGGCATTTCAAAATTTTATCTTCACCACTCAAGTCCCCACTAGTTCCACCAGGTCCATATCCATGGCCAATCATTGGCAACATTCTCCAATTGGGAAAGAAGCCTCATGTCACTCTAACCCAATTTGCACTAAACTATGGTCCACTCATCTCATTGAGGCTTGGAACTACGCTCATGGTAGTGGGATCATCACCTGTTGTTGCCAAGGAAATTCTCAAGACACATGATAGAGTCTTATCTGGCCGCCATGTTCCTAGTGTGTTCGCATACATGAGGTCAGAACTCAACAATCTATCACTTGGATGGTCTCTTGAGTGCAGTGGTCGATGGAAGTTTTTACGTACTCTCTGCCGAGCTGAACTGTTCTCAGGCAGAGCCTTGGAGTCTCAAGCATTTATACAAGAGAAAAAGGTGATGGACATGGTGGAACTATTAGGCACAATGGAAGGTAAGGTGGTCAATATTGGAGAAGTGATATTTGCTACTGTGTTTAACATGTTAAGTAATGTTCTTTTATCTAGAGATTTTATCAGCTTGAAGGATGAAAGTGTGGGTGGAGGGTTGAAGGGACTCATAAGCAAACTCATGGAGGTGATTTCTGCCCCAGATGCATCCGAATTTTTTCCAATTTTAGGTAGATTTGATCTGCAAGGTCGAAAAAAGAAGACCCTGGACTTAATTGGGAGTATCAGTTTTGCATGGGCAGATATCATCAAAGAAAGAAGAGAAAGAAAAGGAAGTGTTGTTTTGCAAGAACAAGACTTCTTGGATGTTATGATTGACAATAATTTTACAGACAAGCAAATCAATCAATTGCTCCTGGTTTGATCTCTCTCTCTCTCTCTCTCTCTCTATATATATATATATATGTGTGTGTGTGTGTGTGTGTGTGTGAAATTAGGAGATGAACAAGCTCAAGAGCTGGAAGAGCATTTCTTGGGCCCAAGTTTACAAACTTGATTCAAGTTAGCCAAGCGGAGCTCATAGAAAATAGCATTTGGCTCAGAGAGGGTGCATGAGATACCTTCTCCCACTTCCAAGTATCAGGACACATTGAGTCCTTGATTTTGGTCTCTATTTTAACATCTTCTCCAATTTGTTTGTTACAGTGCACATAGTTTAGGGACTTTATACGGTCATTATCATAATTATGCAGGAGCTCTTCTCTGCTGGTACAGAAACTAGTAGTTCAACAATTGAATGGGCAATGGCAGAACTAATTAAGAATCCAGAATCCATGAAAAAAGTTCAAGAAGAACTTGCGAGAGAAATCAAACAAGATGTGGTAAAGGAATTCCACCTACCTCAGCTAAACTATCTACAGGCATCTGTTAAAGAAACCCTTAGGTTGCACCCTCCTGCACCATTACTACTACCTCACCGTGCTATTGAATCATACCAAGTGACAAGCTACACTATTCCAAAGGATTCTCAAGTTCTAGTGAATGTTTGGGCAATTGGGCGGGACCCCATGTACTGGGAAGACCCTTTTGTGTTCAAACCAGAGCGCTTCCTCAACTCAGCTCTGGATTTCAAAGGGAACGATTTTGAATTTTTACCCTTCAGTGCAGGAAGGAGAATCTGCCCTGGTCTACCAATGGCTGCAAAAGTAGTACCCTTAGTTCTTGCTTCATTAATTCACTTCTTTGATTGGTCTCTTCCAAATGGATATGATCTTGAGAAGCTAGACATGAGCGAGAAATTTGGTGTAACTTTGAAGAAAGAACAGCCTTTATACCTCATTCCAAAAGTTAGAAAGTAAAGAAAACTATCATTCCAGTTTCCTCATCATGTGTACTTTTCAACTTAGTTTCTGGTAATAAACATGTAGTCTATGTGATTTGGGTCATATGTTACTAAGTTATTATTTGGCTGTATCTTTATAAAGCTGGGTTTATTTTGTTTCCAGTGCTTTAAAGTAAAAAATTAGTTTCTGGTTTCAATGAGATTGCCTTATTGCCCCACCTCATGAGATCTATGCCCATAGTTCTTGTATACTAAGAACAGGTCTGAAGCCACACTGCAAACAATGCTAACGTGAATAATTTTTTTATCACATTTTCACTTCTAAAATATTTCTTTTTACACCCCACACCCCCCCCCCCCCCCTCCCTCCCCCGGTGCAGGTCTCTTGCCTCTCTGAATGACTCATTTAAGAGGTCTGTCTTGTGAGAATCATAGCCATTAATTTCATAAACTACTCACTTAAAAGAAAAATAGTCACCTATTACGAGATGAAGATTGAAGAATAAGTTATAACTAAACACAAATCAATGAAATCATATCATATATAACAAATCCAGTTTCTGATTACATGGTTCATGAGTAACCCTCCAACAATGACAATAGAATGAAAAATGACTAACAAAAGAATTTCAGCTTACATAAAGAATTAAAGAATAAACACAAATTGACTCCAAATACTAGCTTCTGAAATCTAGGAATCTGACCTGCAACAACTTAAATCAGTATCGACCTACTGTATTCATACAAATAATTCTGACACTATGGACTGACAATCTTATCTGCAACAAAAGAATGAAAGAATGATGACAGGTTTCCTACCTACAAAGAATTCTGTATCCCTCCCTTTCTGTATGCAAGAACGGAATGAAATGTAATGGAATGTATGAAGAAAAGAAAACCTGCAGCAATCAAGTTGGATGGGAATAAGAGGATGAACTGCCTGCAACATCAATGGGCGCCCATGCAGAGACTGTGTACAGAGGCTGATCTAGCCAACCTAAAGTAAGTGCCACTCCATCTTGCCCTTGCTTCTTAACACTAAAATTCTCACAAGAGTACATCTTCAACAGCATTTGGCTCTGAAGCATTTCCCTCTCAGTAATTCCCAAGCATCGAAATCCTCCTTGCTCTATCAACTTCCTCCACTTCTCAAACCTCTCATGCCTCTCAAACCTGTCCCTTCCTTCACAAGCAACAATGTTCCTAATTTCGCGCCCAAATATCTCCTCTATCTTTAGCCTCACTGAGCTGTCCAAGGGAAGGCTAGAACCAACAGAGTCAAATATGGCAGAGTAGTATTTCAGTGAATTGGAAACTCTTGTTTCCAACCTGGGGTCATTGTGTTCAGCTTCTTGCTCTGCCATAAGGACTATCGTGGGGTTTGTGCTTCGAATCAGTCCCAAAAAGTCCCTGAGCGCTCCTCCAGTTCCATCATAGAGCGTCTTGTGCATTTGGAAAATACAATTCACAGCCACACTCTCTTGCTCCTTCACATGAAGCATCCACAGCCTCACATCTTCCAACCTGTCCACTACTGGATGAAACTCGAAAGGCAGGTTCAATGCCTCAGCAAATCCAGCAAGCCTATCTCCTGTTTCATGTAGTTCTTGTTTGGACTCACCAATACCCGTGATTCTAACATGGCTTGGAGGATTAGTCCTAGAAGCTAAGCTCTGGAACAAACTAGGCCACTGAAGCCCTTGCTTAATGTCGAAATCTATAATGTGAACCCTGTCTTTCCCTTCAAAAGCCCTCAACAATATCTCATTTGAAGTGAAATGAAGAAACTTCGGAATTGGGCTCACCTGATTTAAAAGCCTTAATGCAGTTCCAGATTCATCATCCACCCGATCAAGCTCCCGAGGTGCATTAATATGGAAAAATTGAGGCCAAAGCCTTGTGACTCGTATTGCTAAAGCTTCAGTATAATAAGTAGACAAACGGCTTATAGGGCTTCCTTTCGGCGAAGCAAGCTCACCCAATTTAGCTATAAAATGGTGAATAGCTGCAGTATTCCTTACTCCAATTGCTTCAACACAAGCTGTAAGTAAGCTGACAAGCTCAAACCCCTGGTGCTCCACTTGGTTGTTGTTGTCCTCCTCCCTGGCCTCCACTTCATTGCCCTCATATGAATAAGGATTCCTATTAGACCCATTTCCCACTTCTTGTTCTGAGACATTCTCATGTAACCTAAGGCCCAAGCTTTGGCTCTCTGATGAAGTACTTGAACCCGAGGCTTCCTTCACTGGCCCATGGCTTGTCTCGCCATCCTTCTCACCAAGGTCTGTGACTGTAATCTCAGTCACAACTGAGTTCACCCAAGGATTGTTTGACAAAGGCTGTTGAATCACTTCACCAGGCACATAACAAACCCTCTCTTCATCCCCTGAACATGTCAGAGTAAAAGGAACTTGAGGGGGGTTAATAAGGCCTGTGAAACTTCGCGACACCTCAAAACTTGGTTGAAACCAAAAGTTCCCAGCACCCAATTGACCTAAACTCAAACTATCGCCTCCACCTTCAAGAATGTCATTGCTTTTCCCATTATCACTGCTACCCCTTTTCCTCTTGGCCCTGCTAATGCATGACTCGTCAACTGATCCTTGCTCCGCAAACCTCTTCTTCTTCAAGCTCTTTCCTTTCTCCCCCCAGAACTCATCTTTAATCTCTCTCTTGGCAGCTTCAATAAATGCAGTCTGAGCATTGGTTGTTTGAGCACTTGTAGCCAAAGGAGGAAGCCGGATGTTCTGCTTAAGAGAACAAGTGCTGGTCTTGGATTCAATCGGCTTCTCAACCGAGAGCCCAACCGGCCTAATGGGCTGCGAGCGTGAAGTGTCTTTGCGAGAGAAAGTACATGGTAAGTCCAATCTCTGTGTGCTCATTGAAGGCAGCTGGAAATGGCAAGCTTGGAACTGTGCAGGTGCTTCACTCCTCAATCTATGCCTCGGTGACAGCAATGTGGAACTAGAACACCCAGCCAACATCCTCTCTATAAACTTCCTCTATTTTTTTTTTCTTTGTTTTGTTAACTTCAAATTCACTCACCCTATATATGTTTGCTTTCTATTTCTCTCTCACTATCTCTCTTGGTTTCTATAAATTTGTTTTTTGAAGAATGAAATAATTGGGTTTTTTTTTTCCTGTACGAATTCTATGGATTTATATGAAACTCTTGAGTGTATATTTTGAAAAGAGAAATTCAGAGAGACAGGCTATATGTGAGTGTGTGACTTTTTAAGAAATAAAAACAATAGGAATCCGATGAAAAACAAAAGCTTTCACAAATTCGAGTGTTCCTATATAAAATATATATTTATATATATATTTATATATGAGAGTATGCAATGAATAACACAAGTATAGAATATGCAAATACCCCACCCCCAAAAGAATGAAAGAATTGATAAACTAATTTAAAGACCTACCAGAAAATGATCATCGGATTCCTAAATGTTCAGAAAAAACTCATTGGGAAAAGCTATGATTTTTCTTCTCAACGGAACTCACAATATGAAGGGAAATATAGAAACATACTTGCTCATGGATGAAATCCTGAGAAATTATGAGACCCGGTTCAGCATTTGAAAAAACCATGAAGTACACCATAGCTAGAACTGAATGAGAATCAAAACCCAGAATTCCAAGCTCTGAAAATACCCTTTAAACATGCATGGAGAAGAAGAAGAAGTTATTAACAGCACAAATACAGACCTCTCAGCAGCACTCAGTACCCAAAAAAACCATAACCAATAAGACACTTGTGCTTTTATATACTGGCACCCACCTTTCTTCTACTATATCCTACACAATTACTCTACCACTATACAGCAATAACTACTAGTAGCACTACCGCTGCCATGGCCGCCTCTATCGTTTGCTTTTCTTTCTGTGTTTGTAAATGACTACTGATTTGATTTTACCAGCATTGATGGACAAAAGGAAAGAAAAAAATGATGGTTGCGTGAAAAGGATGTTGGAGGAAACTTCGTTTTGTGGCCGTTGGATAGAGAGATCACACGGTGAAGAGTGAGAGTCTATATGACCGTTGGAGGGTTGTCGGTGAAATATGACCGTTGGAGAGAGAGGTGTGTTTAGTGTGTACGGACAGTAAGGGTTTTTGGAATTTTATTCCTCCTTTGGGTTCAAGACTTGTTGGTGTTTTTGGGGTATCTTACTGTCTTTGGTGTCAGTCACGTGGCCCACACGTGCTTGTTCCCCCAACTTGACCGTTGGGTTTACATCATCGTTTGGCTTTTTGTTTATTATTATTTTTTAGTTTTTTTAAATCTTTAGGGGGGATTTTCATGGCTAAAGATAAGCTAAGGACACGTGGTGGATAACAAACCACCATTAAAGATTTTACCTAACTTTTATAAAAGTGAGTTTTGACAAAATTAGCTTCGGCCCAGTTTTTCTTTTTCTTTTTCTTTTTTTTTTGTCAAAATATTTTTTTTTATTGTTTTTGTAATTGTTGTTGTAATTGAGTTTTGTACTTCTCTTTAAGCATCTATATTGTGCGGCGTCACTTTCGGCAGGGGATTGATACTATCTATAGTATTGTAATAATTGAGTTTCATACCATAGAAAAAAAAAATGCACACGTTAATTGGCCCACACGTGACACACGAAGTCTGGGTCTGATATGTGCCAGTGTGATATTAAGTAGTTGTACAAAAAAAGCAGTTAACCTATATAAAAGATAAAGATACATTTCATAAATAAATAAATAAATAAAACTCATCTAAGCACATTTTGATGGTTTTAACAGAAATTTCCGGTTTCTCTCTCTATCGCATTATTATAACTATAAAATATAAAATAAAATAAAATAAAATAAAAAGGGAGAGAAGATAAAAATATTAATTGCTTTGATACCAAAAACAAAACAAAAAAACACACACACGCACACGCACACGCACACGCACAGAGTAATTGCTCAGAAGAAATGGTCATCCAATTGTAGTTTGCATTTTGCAGTAGCCTTAAACAATATTCTGGAGCCCCATACCCATTATATGAGCAAAGCCTAAGCCCTACTAAGGACTAAGGGCCATAGTCTCATAGACTACTACTACTAGCTAACGTTCTTTGACGAAAGCGATCATCCAATTTGCTGAGCATGCAAGAATAATAGGTGTTGAGTGGTAATCCGTTGAGCTCGGGCCCACATGAGCTTGAAGAGTTTGCCATTATGGGTTGTCACTTGGTAAAGATTTAAAACGAACGGTAATACAAGGACTGAAAAAAATAAAAATGACAAACTACCTTTTGACGACAAAGCCAAAGCCAAATGCAATCCATTTTTACATTTAGCTATCACTCAACCTTTTAAGACTTTTAGGGAAAGGAAAATTTTTTTTTAAAAAAAAAAAAAAATATATATATATATATATACACACTAGTTCAATGGGCGTGAACTAGTAAAAACAAAAAGTCCCGAGGAATATAAAAATGGGACACCATGCATCGGTACTGTGTCTATGTACTAGATGTTGGGCTCACATCCAGCAACAAGCATCACCCAGTCCCACCAAGAGTTTGTTGGGCTAATAAACCCAAATCATTTTCTTAGTATATATGCCCCCATGGAACACACAATTGTACCACAGCCCCACCCAATACTAAATTGTTGGGCTAATAAACCCAAATCATTTTCTCAGTATATATGCCCCCATGGAACACACAATTGTACCACAGCCCACCCAATACTAAATTGTTGGGCTAATAAACCCAAATCATTTTCTCAGTCACAAGTCTCTATCCAGACGTACAACTATAATTTTTCCACAATTTAACTAAATTAGTTATTTCTTTTTTAATCATCCATTCATGGGATTAGAACCATTAACACACATTCCATCCTATATTTCTAACATCTAAATCTCACAAACAATTGAACAAGTTAACCTTCTCAGCCATGGTAAGTCGCAAAAACAGAACATACCACTGCTGCAATTTTGAAGACAAATACTGACTATGATTGTTCTTCTGCCCATTCTGTTAAAGAATAATTATGTTCATCTCCTCAAATTTCATGTATTTCACCCAAACACCACAACCAAAATGAAATCCCATACTTCGTGTATGACTTCATATTTTAATAGAACAAAATATTCCAGTGACTAGTTTTCTATAATTTTAGAGTTTGTTTGCTAAATCAACTCCAAAAACAAGGCTTCTTGTTTGCTGGTCAGCCCAAGTTCATTTAGCGTCAAAGCACTCTCCCCATCACTAAAAGCACGCCTAGGGTATGGCCTCACCTGTACCACCAATGACATTATAACACGCACAATAAGTGACAATTCATATAAAATCATCTTTAATTCATTTTCCAAGATTTCAGCACATAAACAACTAGTGAACATTATTTTGCACTATGAGAAAGTAACCATGTATCCAGCATAAACCGCAGTAATTAGAAAGCATAGGGTTCACTCCCAGAACTCAAAAGGCATATATAGTATAGTACAGGGTGTACTTACCAGTCTGTAAGTGCCAGGTTTGACCCCTCTACCAACATCTATGAAATCAAAAAGAAACTGCAAAGCAAACAACGGTGCATGTTCAGCAAAGAGATAAGTAATGGAGCAAAACAATCATGCCGTCACAGAATTTACCTGTAGCTTGTCAGACTTGAGAAATCGGCGTCCACGGCGACTACCATTTGGCATCCGTACTAGAAGGGTAATAGCACTTTCATCATCCGATGCTGGTTCCTGAGGCAGAGAAGCTTCTTTTGCAGCTAACTGTCTCTCCAACTCCTGACAATAAGAATCATACACACTGCAGCAATAAACAACTTGGAAAGCAATATTCACTTCAATGTCTTTTTTTTATATATAAGTATTCACTTCATATTCTTTACTGTCCAGAAAATAGCATAAACCAATAGTCAGGTGTAATTTGTTTCTTAAAAAAACTGGGATGTACTGATGAACAATCAAGCAGGGTATGCATATATTCCATTAAAATCTGATAATTGTAAGCACAACAAAATGAATAACAACCTTAAACCATCTAGAAGAAAAAAAGGGGTATTGACAAACTAAACACATTCCTGCTATCTAACATAATTGAAATTAAATTCAAAAACATTTATCAACAAGGATAACCTCCCAAACCATAACTTAAACAGAGAACTTCCTATCTTATTAAAAGCTTTTGCTTCTGCAGTCACTTCCTATATGAAAGGAGAACAAAAAATTATAAATATATTATTAATTTCAAAGACAAAATCATGTTACTCTTAATAAAGTATAATTCAAATCTCAGTTTACCTACAAAACAAAAATCAATGTAACCACAGTCAAGTATCATTAATAGACATGTCTAACAAAAAAAAAACCAAAGATGGTCACATTTCTAGCTAAGTTCACCAAATATACCAGATATTGCTTATTCCAATATATGACACAAACGAAATGGATGTACTCTACCTAAATTACATACACAACCAAAATCAAGTTGTATTACAAAACTCTAACAAAACATAAATAACATTACCTGCTCCTCCTCCAATTTCCTGCGAGATTCTTCCTCTCTTCGTCTTTCTTCTTCATGAGCAGCTTGTCTAGCTGCTTCTTCTTCTAAACGACGAGCTTCAGCTTCCTCCATGGCCTTCAATTCTTTTTCTCTGTCAGCTTGCAAAGCTGCAAGATATTCATCATCCTGCACGCATCAGACAATCATAGAACCAATGAGAGTTAAATTGCATTGCTTTTGGTGGCACAAATTTCAAACCTTTATTTATAGTCAGAGCCCCATAGTAAAACCTGTTGTTCCCGTATCAAGCGCTGAGCAGCCAGAGAGGGTGATGGAGGACGAGGTATCCGATGGGGATAGTGACTCTCAGCATGCATAAACTGATGAGGTCCATATCCAAAATGATATCCAGTCCCTTCAGGAATTCCACCAAACATGGCAGCCTCCAGCATGACTGCTTCATCATGCTCCTCAGAAGAAATCCCTCCCCACTTCAATTTTGGGGAAAAAAAAGGGTCAAAAACTAGTTGTAGCAAAACATTTGAGTAACTATGAATGATAAACTGAAAGCCAGAATTCTTATTGAGGTTTAATAGTAAAACCAACGTTATATTAAGTAAGATACCTCATCAGAAGGGAAGGCATTTCTATTGTGCTGTGGATGATTACCCACATCATGTCGTCCAGGACTTGATGGTGGGCTAGCCTCAATTACTTCAACATCATCAGAGCCAAAAGACACACGCTGGGACCTATGCCTGACAAGAGGTTGCTCCTCCACATCTTCAGCATCCTCTTGGATGGATGAGCTTCCAGGCTCCAACCTAGATTGATCACAATATCCACATCATATTTCCTCCTCCCAACAGTATAAATCAAATATAATGAATTAAGAAATGGTTCACCACCATTGTGGCTGGTAGAGAGAGAATCCATACACATTGTCAGGGCAAGAAACCATATATTGCCCTATGAGACAATGGATGCTTTCATCCCACTTTCGTCCTTTCCTTTTCTATGGTTACCCAACATCAATACCAAATTAACTTGACCTGGAATCAGTGTACCAGGTAAAGCCAATTTTAAGTTAAGCTTTAAAAGAATGACATCACTCTTGATGGAACATATTGAATGATAGTTTCAACGCCACCTATAGGCAAAGGGGTGAAAAACTGACAAAGGCTCATGCTAAAGTAAGAAAGAAAGTGTTTGAACAACTACTGAGCAGCAACAAAGGACAGATACCTCCCATTTGATGCAGCAAATTCTCCTAGCTCAACCTCAGCTGGCTTAGAAGCCCCCACATTTGAAGCTTCAGCAATTTCTCCTTGCTCACGCAATGCTTTCTCTTGCTGTGCTGTCTGAAATCATTCTATGTTAAAGGGGACCAAGATTCCATAAGTTCAAAGACAGACACAGTGTAAAAGAACACACCTTCAGGGACAATGAAACAACATGTGCAAGTTCAGCATCCTCCATGTGAGATGGGCTTTGTGTTGGAACTGGGTCAGCTAAGTCCTGCGTCAAGATAGGTATGAATTTAGTACCGACAGAGAACATGGAGGCCATGCTTGGGGGCAGTGAAGGTTAGTGTCACATACATTGTGTGCACCCTCAACCTCTCGTCTTGAAGCCTCAATGGCAGCTCGAACCATCTCTTCTTCTATGTCATTACTATAGTCAGGCAAATTCTCAAATTCAGGAGCACTTGGCCCAATATTTCTGTCATGAGAACCATCACCTAGAATATCATCCTTTCGTTCACCCCGCTGTGCAGTTGAGGCAGCTGAAACATCCTCATTGTCTTCATCATCAATTATAACAGTCCCACGAGTATCTGGGCCATGTGCATGCACAGTTCCAGTGACATCCTCAATGGTAGGAGCAGGTCCAGAGTGACCAGCTGGCTGGTTGTTATCTTTTACCTCTATGGGAATCTCCCTAACCTCTTTCGGATGCATCACAAAGGGTGCACGATTTGGGAAATCAGAACCAATATTGAAAAAATTACTACGGGAGTGTGGATCAAGAAGAGAAAATGGATTTGTGCTTCTAGGTGCATAAAGAAATGGTAAACGAGGTCCCTGTGGTTCAATTTCATCGACATCCATTAGGTCATCTTGTGGAGCAGCAACTGAGGTTTCGTGCATGCTGTACATGAAAGAATGAATTTTGGCATCAACGCTAAGGTGGGAAGCATGAACCATTGCAAAATGCAGTGTGTAATTATTGAAGAACCAAATTTGATACTTTTTGTCTTCTAACAAAAAAAAAAAAAAAAGATACTTTTTGAAATGATAAATAACAGGAAATAAAATAACTTACTTTGCTGGTGTGTTTCTATCTCCTTCAGTAAAATGTGCATTCACAGCTTCGTTGAGATTGCCGCCATGCTCCTATTTGTAAGCAAGATAACAGATATTGCAGAAAAATTAAGAACTTAATTGCTAAAGAATTAAAGTTAGTCAAGAACTTGGTTGTATAAAACATAAAAGAAACCCGCTAAGACCTAAGAGTGTCCCAAGGACAAGTAGATAGAATGAGCTCATTACTCCATTTGTTGTGATACTGGATATATATTAAAAATCTCATTCCAGGCTGTGGGAGTAAGTTTCATTTCTTACTTTCAAGTATTTACAATTATTCAAGTACAGCATACACTAATTGAGTTGCTTTGTAATTATGTTGATCAAGCACTTGGGGGTAAGGTTGTTTATGAAACACCTCTCCCAGAACCCAGACCCCCGCAAAAGTGGGAGCTTCGTGCACCGGGTACAACACCGCTTATGCTTCATAATTTTATCGAGTATATCAATATAACAAGTCATACAGAATACAAATTCAAATCCAACACCATTAGAGGAAACCTTAATTCATTTATCTTCCACCATACGAAATTTTCGTAAGCCCATATCTTTAATAACATTCAAAGACATAAATCACCATTCAAACGAAATTCATCAAGGACAGCTAGGTCAGCCCAATACTAAAAACCAATCAAATATTTTTCTGGCTCCACTCTCTAAAATTGACCAAACTACCTCAAGTCAATTATCATCAACAATAATACCATACCATCCCAAGGAAACTAAAATCCCAACCCAATAAACCATACACACGCAAAATGTTAAATATAAACAAATTACCAAACTAAATTGCCACGAAATGCAGACAGAAACCCTAATCAAAGTCTGGGCTCAACATTAACGAAAATTTTCAAACATTTATATACGTCAAATTGGGAATTGAATTTTCCAAGCTTAAGAAAAATAAATTTCGATATATCTGACAAAATTAATCCCAAAAAATTCATCCGTAAAACAATTTACAAAATTATAGGGAATAAAAAAAAAAAAAAACCACCTCGAGTTTTTGAACAGCGATGGCTTCCGTCGCGCCTGTGATGTTTATGAAGGTATCGATTGCTTCCTGATTTGGCGTCGCCATTAAAGGTAAGAATTTCTCGGAACTCAGAAATTTTACTGTTTCGGTGAGGAATTTTCTTTCGGTTTCTTGGAGAAGAAAGAAAGGAAATGCTTGTACTTTAGGGGAAGGAACTTTATATACGTGTGTGTAGTGTGGGAGTTAATAAATAAAATAAAATTGTTAATATATTTTTACGAGAAATGCTACGTCCATAACATTTCTCACAACAATTTCACAACAAATCCTAGTTGGCAAGTTGTTATTTGTTATTACTAGTGAAGTAGAAAGTAATTTTAGTGTTAGATGTAAATTTAAAACCTGTAACAACCTACTAACTAGAATTTATTGTAAAAATATTGTGAGAAATATTGTGGACGTAGCATTTCTTTATTTTTAATAATACTATTTAGTAGTAGGGAGTAGTGAAAATTAGTAAGTACTTGTTATAGATTTATGGTAAGGTGAAGCGTGAACGACTGAAAGTGCTTGGGTGCTTCTAGTTGTTACTTGTGAGGTGGTCTCACCTTCTACAATCTTCTATGAAAAATAAATAAATAAATAAATAAAAGGATTTTATGTCCTTGGTATACATGTAACTATAATCACATTGTATGCATAACGATAGGAGTGGTATTTTGTGTCACAGGAAGTGTGGCCCCCATCCCTCATGTGTCGGGTATTAAATATGGAAGAATGTATCACCATATATTCTTAATGCGATGATCATTCTACAGGTTTAAGTGCTTTTGAGGTGTGGAAGGGCAAAGGTCGGGATTTAAGTCTCTAGAGAAAGCTTCACACATATATACACTTAAATTAGTCTAGAGTAAAATTTCTATCTTATATCAAAAATAAAATTATGGAAGAATATGCGTGGATTGAATTCATAATGGTGACACTAAATATTGTATCCATTTATGGAGGGGTGTGCATGAATTAGATTGGATTGAGCTGATAAATTATGAATCCAACCCATTACATGTGTAGAAACCAACCCAACTCAACCTACAAAGGTTGAGTTGGATTGGGTTGGGTCTATGAGTCATGCTTAAATGTTTTTGTGCATGGTAAAAAATAGGTATTCATGAATTATTAAAGCATTTATTAAAAAAAAATTATTGCAAAATAAAGATGTTCACTTTCATTTTCATAGTAGCAATCACTTTTATGAGCTTATCAAATTGTATGGACTCTCTTATTATTACTCCTATATAAATAATAAAATCCCCTTTTTACCAAAATAATAATAATAATACTAATAATAATGTATAGCAACTTTCGTGTATGATTTATCTAAATTTGTGCAATTCTTAAATTCTATAGTCCCAAGAAATTTGATCAAACACTTATGCGCATTTGATAGGATTGAGTGATTGACTCAACCTTGGATACCTTTTATTCCTTTCTTATAGATTTCCCAACGTGAGGAAGTGGTTAACCCACATGACTACCAACCCATCACCTCGTCAATTCAAGAACAAAGTTTGGTAATTATTCCATGTCCAAAACAAGCCTCTCCTCATTTTCTATTTTTACTGCCAATGGTTTGGGTTTTAATGTTCTGTCTCTATACAAAATCATGTGAGTTTGGTCTATAATTAGTAGTGTGTTTTATTACCATTTAAAATTTCGCACAACAGATGCATGAGAATAGAATCATTTCCCCCAAAATGAAAATATCTTGTTTAAATTATTCATCTTTTTTGGTTATCATGTCTATTTTCAATCTCGTTGGCAACATTGAGGACATAAGCACAGAAAAATGGAATTCCATTCAATCATTTCGTGGTAATTTGTGTTGGTAAATAGGATTGGAAACTAGTTCAGTTGCATATTAAAAGTTCAAGTATGTTCACTTAATTTTATCCCAAACACAAGTTAAGCTAAAGCTTATCATCAAATAAGATTAGATATCCAAGCTCGGTTCATTTTCTTGTCAAAAAAACTTCTGGATTCATTTTTTTTTTTCCCCATATATAATATAATAATGATTAAATTTCTTACCCCTTCACAAATATGAATTTTACAACAAATGAAATCTATATTATCCATAAACAATAAATACTAATTTGATATTATTTAAACTTATTTACAAATTTACACAATCCATTCTGAAGTTTATATAAAATTATAAATACACTTTTAGACAAGTATACAATTAAATCAAGCTTGCATGTTCACGAACATATTATTATGTTTGAACTTGGTTTGTTTGCTAAACAAACAAATATAAGTAGATCTTTTTTTCCGAATCAAGTTCAAGTTGCTCAAAGATAGATTGGGTCATTAACAGCCCTAGTAAGTCTCAATTTGAAATAATTACTAAGTTCACTTGCCCACATAGGTTGGAGAAAAGATATTGCTAAGATATTTTCAGTTGAAAATGAGAAAATATTTTGCTAAGAAAATTTTAGTTGAAAAGGTTTTAAATAGAGTTTGTTTTATTTTGAAGCGGTTCTTAGACCATTTAGATCGCCCCAAAAGAACGAAAATAATAAATAATAATTCTGAAAATGATATTTGTCAAATTTAATTACTTGAGTTGATATTTTTAAGAAAGTTAATTTTAAAATCAAAATTCAATCCAATTCAAGAGACCTGTAGAAAAGATTTTTACCTAATAAGGATCTAGAAATACAAATATGCTTGAATTTATTAGTTATAAGACAATGCTATTAGCTTAGATTGCATTAAAAATAAATTTACTATTAGCTTAGACCATAATTTTATCCTTACAATATATATTTTTTAAGAGTTAACAAAAATTAAAAAATTAATATTGGTAATGTTAAATTCAGATTGGTGTGTTTATTGTGTATGTATTTCATCTTATACAAAAAAGGAGGAAATTTGGAAGGATCAAGTTTGAGTTCATAACCTCTACCTATGCTCTAATAGAACCTCGATCTCATAGCCTCTTCGAGTACTTGAATGTTTAGAGAGAGAGAGAGAGAGAGAGAGAGAGAGAGAGAGAGAGAGAGAGAGAGAGAGAGAGAGAGAGAGAGAGAATGATTTCATTTATAGATTCATTGTATGATTCACATTAAATTTTATAAATTTAAAGGTGTAAACTATCATTTTAGTTATGAGAGGTGTTACGTCCACAATATTTTTACAACAAATTATAGGTAGTTAGTTGTTATTGGTTCAAATTTGAACCTAACACCAAGATTACTTTTTTGTCTCAACAATTATGCAATCTACATATCTCTTAGTATAACGTATTACTTAAAAATAAATTTTTATTCCTTTTTACATGCAATTTACATCTATCTTACTCTAGTAACATATCACTAAAATAATTTTTTATTATTTTATTTTATTTTATAAAGTAGCAGTATTGTTTACGACGCCATTTCATATACAATCATATCATTTAATGAAAGTCTTTACATTATTAGATTTAGGAAATTAATGAAATGGGAACAATCTTGTTATGCAATCTACAGCTTTCTTAGTATCATTTAAAAAAAAAGAAAAAGAAAAAAACATTTGTTAATAGACTACATATAAAAATTTATAAAAAAGAAAAAGAAAAAGAAAAAGAAAAGTATTTGTTAACTTTTTCCAAAAAATAAAATAGAAAATCTATGGGTCTACGACACCGTTTCATATAGATAGACCTTAAAACTGAAAGAGTAAAAAGTTAGGAGTTGGGACTTGCTCCCTCGCCGGTAGTCTCTCTCTTTCTGGTCAGGTCAGGTCAGGGTCCGAGAAGAGAAAGGCAAAAGGAAATGGAAGCTAAAGAGCAAAGCAAGAAGAAGGAGTCATGGTATTGGAATTGGTTGATAGGGTCAGTAGCATTGAGAGTAATACTCATCTACTTTTCCAATAACCTCAATCTCGCTTCTCGCCCCGAAATCTCCACTCCGCTCACCAGCCTTCGCCGCCGTACTCTCTCTCTCTCTCTCTCTCTCTTTCACCGTTAATTCCAATCTTAGATCTTTAATTTAATGTAATTCATTTTGTTTCGTAGTGGCCGAGGGTTACTGGTTGAAGCAGTCATCAATGTCTCCCTACGCAGGTCCTTTAGTTTCAATTTCTTTTTGGTTTATTTTGATGGTTTGATTTGAGAATTTTTGTTGTTGTTGTAGTTGAGATTTTTTGTATTTTGACAGGATCTATGTACCATGGTTCTCCATTGCTACTCTCACTTCTTGGCCCACTCACTGCCAAAAGGTTACCACATTACCCTTCTCCATTGACACCATTCATTAGCTTGAACTAATTCATCTTTTTTTTTTTTCATTATTAATTTAATGCATACTTTATTTTTTACTATTTTATTGGATGGTGCAGAATTGAAGGGCAACCTGATCATATTTTGTGCAGGTATCTAACATGTGTCTCTCTTCTTCTTTTTTTGTTTGCTGTTTGGTTCCTGTTTTTTTTTTTTTTTTTTTTTGATAGGTAATCAGAAAACTTTTATAAATGATAGAAAAAAGAGGAATACAAGAAGTTCACGACGATGAACATCTGGAAAAAAAGGGAACAAACAACACACCAAACAGAGGGAAATCAGGATACTAAGCTAAGGGAGGACAAAAACTCAGAAAGAGAAGAACAATCAGTAAAACCCCAACACCGAGACCTCTCCAACAGACTATGGTGGCATAAAAGCTTTAACTCATCCAAAGTCTTCTCTTTGTCTTTAAAGGATCGACAATTATGTTCCAACCACACAATCCACATTAAGCACCCCAGAACCAAGTTCCAAATGTCCGAGTTATGCTTCCCAAGCCACTGATGCCAGCAAGATAACAAACCCGCCACCGATCCTGGCATAACCCAAAGAATGCCAAAGGCCTGAAGCATAAAAGTCCATAAGGAATGGGTAACGGGACAATGAAGAAGGAGGTGGTTAATCGACTCCCCATCACAGCAACACATATAACACCTATTAGCCAAAGGCCAACCCTTAAGCATTAGATTATCCAAAGTGAGAATCCAACCATGAGCAGCAGTCCACAGAAAGAACGCCACACGCTTAGGAATCTTTGATTTCCAAACCCCCATCCAAGGAAACAAAGAATTCGAAGCACCCCATATCGCATGGTAGTAAGACCGAATGTCAAATTTACCATCCCCTTTAAGCCACCAGTAAAGAGTATCTCTCCTATTACCCCCGAGGAATATGAGTTTGGATAAGCTGAAGGAGGGAATACGATGCAGCCAGCTCCCAATCTTCAAAAGCTCTATAAAACCTTAAATTCCACACTCTAATAGTACCCCCTTCAGGAATCCACAAAACCTCAGAGATACAAGCATCCTTAACTGCTGAACACACATAGAGCTCAGGATAGAGATCTTTTAGAGTATTGTCACCAATCCACTTATCATGCCAAAAGCGGATACGAGTGCCATCACCCACTGCAAAAGACAGATGCTTAGAAAAGCTCTCTCACCCTTCATTAATGCTTCTTCATAGGCCACACCCATGAGACCTCCTACAAACATTAGTCCTCCACCCCTCTTGACCCTCACCATATTTAGTGGAGATAACTCGCCGCCAAAGATGGGAAACTTCATAACCATATCTCCACAACCATTTCCCTAAAAGAGCTTGATTAAATGGCACCACACTTCTTATCCCCAAACCACCCATCTTAACGGGTAAACACACATTTTCCCAAGCCACCAAAGGATATTTGAAACACCCCTCAGAAGACCCCCAAAGGAAATTCCTCCGAATACATTCCAATCTAGCTGCCACAGCTTTAGGAATAGTAAAAAGAGATAAAAAGTATGTTGGGAGGCTTGAGAGAGTGTTTTTTAGTAACATGAGCCTACCTCCCTTAGATAAATAGAGACGCTTCCACCCAGAAAGCTTCTTCTCCATTTTCTCCAAAATAAGATTCCAAATCGAGGCTGTCTTATAGGAAGTTCCCAATGGCATCCCCAAATATTTCATAGGCAAACTGCCCACTCTACAATGGAGAATATTAGCCAGATCATCTAGATTATTCACCTCCCCAACAGGGACAATCTCACTTTTCCCTATATTGACCTTCAAGCCCGTAAAAGCCTGAAAACAAGACAACACCAACCTTATGGACAACAATTGTTCCCTAGAGGCATCACAAAATAAGATAGTGTCATTAGCAAATAATTGATGGGAAATGCTCACACCAACAGAGTTCCCAGTTCTCACATGAAAACCCCGAATAAGATTACACTCCTCTGTCTTCTTCAAAAGTCTACTTAAAACCTCCATTATCAAAAGAAACAAAAGCGGGGGTAATGGGTCCCCTTGTCTCAACCCGCAAGAGCTTCCAAAAAAACCTTCAGGGGAACCATTTACCAGGATTGAAAAACGGACAGACGTAATGCAAGCCTTCATCCACCCCCTCCATTTCAACCCAAAACCCATTCGGTCCAACAAATAAAACAAAGCCTCCCAGTTCACATGGTAGCCTCCCTATATTTTGCGTTGTCTGTTTTACATTTTAATTATCTGAAATTTAGTCATAATTGTCACTCAGTTGAAATGAATACATTATGTGTTACGTTTTTGAGTGCTTGCATACACAAACGCGCGCCCGTGCACACACAGATTTTCAGGGTTTTGGTGCACTTGGTTTTGCTTGGTGTTGTTTTTGTGTTTTGTATTTGCTTACAAATATGTTAACCAACGCTCAAGGATGTAAACTTGGCACTAATCTATCCTAATTAAATTGGAGTGTGTTGCCTGTCAATTAAAATGGAGCAAAATGGTAATTCTATTATGATTGTCAATTACCAACTTTTGCCTTTGCAGTTGTGATTGAAATGTGCGCCACGAGCATTGACTTCTGTCTGATTTGTTTGTTGCATGTGCTATTCCAAGCAACTTGGATGTTACTCCCTTTTCTTTGTTCCTTATTTAGCCTATATTGTACATACGATGACGCAGTTAATATCAACACACCTTTGGATACAGTTTGGTTTTCGTGATTGCAGATGTTGCGAGTGCCATGTTCATTCGTGCTACTGGTCAGAATCTTCAGATTGCTTATAGTCAGAGTTTGAAATTTCTAGACCTTGTTAAATTATCGGAAAAGTCAGGTAATTATAATAGTTAAAGGGTTTTCCAAGAAAATCATTTTAGATAAAGAATGTTGATACGAGAAGCACACTAGAGAAGAATAGACAATTGAATCAAGCTATTTAACTTACAAACTGTAGGGCAGCAAAAAAAATGGCACATTTTATAGATTTAGTGTGTAACTGAGTTGTCGATGTTGAGAATTGAGATGCAAGATGAAAAATTTTTGTGCATTTAATAGATATAATGGTTACCCTATTAACTCATAATTAAGTTTCAACAGTAGTGTTGGCTTTGATATGTCAAAGAGAAAAATTACGTATATGATTTGAGTCGTGTTCAGCTGAAATGGTATAGGAAGATATGTGTTAGTGAAGTCTTTTGAGTAGAGTACAGTAAAATTTCATCACAATGCACTGTTTATGTTACTTAGCCCCCATCCGCTTGCAATCTCTTTTAAATTGCTGGGAGGATAGAGAAAAAGAAAGAAATTGGAACCTTCTAAGAAACTTTATTTTATTTTTATTTTTTTAATGCCATCTATATAAGTAACTATATTCATTCAAATTGCCCCCTTCTCATCCTTCACAAGCTGATGAACTGCAGTATTCATGTTGTTTTCAGATATCCTTCCTTCTGGAGATACTGCTGCTCTTGTCTACTTATGGAATCCTTTCACAATAGTTGCATGTGTCGGTTTGTCTACATCCCCAGTTGAGAACCTGGCCATCATTTTGTCTCTTTACGGAGCATGCAGACGTAAGATGCTAACAATAGTTGTATTGTACTTAAGTTCCTCATTGCATGTGTAGTAATTTTTGCTTTCAAGTTTGTTCATGAGAAGTGAAATATATTTCCTCAAACGATCATAATAGTGACCTCAAACAACAGACAAAAAAGGAATTAAAAAGTAGAAAAAACCAAATCTCTTCTTGTGGTGATGATCCTAATGTTTTATGTTTTTCATGTTTGTATTCTCTTGTAGTAGCTGATTTATTTTGATTTAAGGCTTGTGTTGAACTCAAAACATTTTGAGTTTGGTCTTCGCTTAGCATTTTTTTATATGCTTCTTTTGATATTTGCCTGCATTTTTTGCATTTTGCATTTGAATCATATATGCTGACTAAAATTAGCTCAAGTAGCAATTGAAAATTGCCTGGCTGTAGATGTCTTTAATTCACTCAAAATCATGTAGGCATTGAATTGATAGGCATTTCCTATGCAAGAGGCTGCCACCTAGGTACTGTCTCTGTGACATGAAGTTATAGAAAATATTATTTTCTTATTACGAAAGGTGTGTCTTACTGTGCTAATGAGCTCTAGCTCAAATGGCAGTGGCACTTCCTCCTCACAATAATGGGGTGGAGGAAAAGGTTGTTGGTTCAAGAGCCTAACTTACCGATAATACTAAAAAAATGAAGCAGTGTCTCTACTTCCTAGTAGTTCATACTGAATGTTTATAATGGTGGAATCATACACACAAGTATCATTGGATCGAACTCTCTTATGACTACATAGAATTTGCAATTGCCTCTGGTATTGTGATCCCTACTGAGGAAGTAATGATCAATTGGTTCATCACTTCATTGTAAAGATTTGAGGTGCCATGTCATGTTGTGATTGTACAATGCAAGAACATCCAAATCACATGCACCAAGTGCATTTTTTTCTTGATAGTATTATTTATTGATTGTCCTTTCATGAAACATCTTCTTCACGATAAAATTTTTTCCTAATGGTATTATAAGCATGACCTATAGAAAAATGGAGATGTCTTTGAGGCATCTTTCTTTGGAAACTTTTTACTTGCTTTTAAATGTTGTTTATCTGATGGAATCCAGGAATAGCTCCTTTGGCAGCTTTTGGATGGGTCATGGCGACACATCTGTCCCTGTATCCTGTGATTCTGATTATTCCGGTATCCCTTTCTTTGCCTTACAGTGTTTGATGGAAACAGTAAAGCCTTTAAAAGACTTATGAACATGTTCTTTAAATTTCCAATACATGCAAATTGGTTCTTTATCATTCAGTTTTGTTCCAGATGATTCTTTTATTAGGATATGGTCCAGATACTCCTCCTAGGAAATTGTTCCTGCAAAGAAAATATGTTGAAGTTGGAGATACTCCCTCAAATGATAGATGTCAGCAAGAGGAAGCAGTTAATCAACCTGAACTCCCATATGTTTTCTCATGGAGACCAGTGATACATTTCTTATTCTGGACTTCTTTGTGGTTGGTCTATGTGTTAGTTCTATGTGGTGTATCTGTTAAACAGTATGGTGGTCTCTGGGAGTTGTTTAAAAGGTATATGTTGAATAGCATAATAATCATATGTGCAATTTATTTTACTGTGTTTTTAATGATGCACAAAGTAGATTATGTAGATGTCACTTGAGGATGTGACTTCTTTTCTGGGTCAAGAATCGAATAGCAGGTGCATTGCTATAGTAGCTGGCAAATCTGAGTTTAATAATGAATCAAGCACTTAACTTGGCTGCTCAAGATATCTCAGAGATGCCTTGCTCTGATGATGTTATCTTGAGAAATTTCTGGTGTATATGAGCACAAGTAGTTCTAATAAACTTAGTGAAGATCATAGAATACTGAGGCAAGAGCTGCTGCATAGAAAAATAAAATCATGCACTAGGAATCTTGTTCATCTATTGTCTGTTGCCTTAAAATCATGCTATAGACAATTTGTGTACCATAATCTTTTGGCTTCTGTTAAATTGCTTGGGATAGAAGACTTTGTACCATAAAGATTTTCACTTTATGGTGTAGTAATCTGTCTTAGTTTTCCTTATACACATTGCTGGTTTTTTCAGAACGTATGGGTTCATGCTCACCGTGCAAGATCTATCTCCTAATATGGGTGTCTTATGGTGAGCCTGAAAATATCTCTAATTTAATCCTTTTTTTAAGTATTTGGACTTATAAATTCTTTTCTCTGATGTTCTACTGCAGGTATTTCTTTGCAGAAGTTTTTGACTTTTTCAGAAATTTCTTTCTGATAGTTTTCCACGGGAATATTCTATTTATGATACTGCCATTAGCCATACGGCTGAAACACCGCCCATTCTTTCTAGCTTTTGTGTACATTGTGATCTCCTCGATGCTTAAGTCTTATCCTTCTGTGAGTTCTTCCTTATTTGAATTATTTACCAGGATTAAATATTTTTTTGTGTGCAATTTGACCCATAGATATGGGAAACTTTGTTCTTTCAGGACACTTAACAAAAAATGAGGTGACCCAATAGATATGTAATTGTTTTTTTCCCTGCCTTTTCTGAATTATGTTAGGAATCTAATTCGCTCTTCCCTTGCCCCTTTTATGTTCAAATTTTGATTAGGTTGGAGATTCAGCTCTGTACTTGGGACTGTTGGGGTTGTTTGTTAATGAACTTGCAGGCAAGTTAGCAGGTTCTCTTTTGTTACTGACCTATTTAGACATGGTTTGGTATCTTTAACTTTCTACCCTCCTTGGCATGCAGATATGAAATTCTCTTTCTTCCTGTTCTGTGGTTACATCGGGGTTTCTCTCCTTAGCCCTGTGATGCACAACCTATGGATCTGGAGGGTATGGCTCTTTGAAGCTGATCTCAATGTTCAAATGTATAAATATTTTTCTTTTAGATGGTGACTTGTTTAATTGAATTTGCAGGGCACTGGCAATGCAAACTTCTACTTTGCTACTGCAATGGCTTATGCTTGCTTGCAGGTTTGTTTATTTGTAGTGAATTCTATTCTTTCCTTGATGTAAACCTAATAGTATCTGTAGGAAAGTATAAGATAATTCAGAATTGCAGCTTTACTTATTAAATCCAAAACGGAGTTGCAGTTGTCACGTAGGAAATAAAAAGCTGACATTTGGTTTATTTCATAATGGTAATTTATAGTGGAGTTGAGCCTTGAGAGGAATTCAGTCATCATCATCGTGATTCTATATATCAACCAAGCTTTGAGCAATTAGTTTTTTATTTTTTATAATTCAATAATCACAGTGGAGCTGGGGGCATTTGAACCCTAGATGTCTCTGTTAAAAACACTAGAAGGTGCCAGTTGAGCTACAAGGCTCTTGGCAACCAAGCTTTGAGCCATTAGTCTTCTAGCATGATCATGTCTAGAAGTTTTGCTACTTTCCAGCTGACTTTTGACCATTTAATTGTTTATCTATGTTATAGTGAGTTTTAGGCTTTTAGCTGAATCTTCAAATTAAAATTATTGAAGTCTATATCAAGACAATTTTCCACCAAACCGGTTTGGAGGGGAGTTAACCCAATCCACTAAGTGGCAATGAAGTGAGCATCCACATGCTTGGAGGAAAATCTGTCCTTAGCAGAATTAATTTCAAATAAGTTGAATGTTGATTCAATCTTCAGAATTCAAATATCATGCACCTACATGGGATTGAACCCATAAACTCACTCTCCACCCCTTACTTATGTGGGGAGGTTAGGAGATCATTTGGTCAAAGGGCCATTTGCAAAATTATCAAGTTAGTGTCGAAATGAGTTCTACACGTCAAAGTTCTTGACTGCTTTTGCCTTGAATTTTTCAAGCAACCTAAACTGTTCTGTTGCCATCTGACTCCAAACAGAAGATAGCTAATGAAAAAATCTCTTAATCATGGAATGGAGATGCTAAAGGGCTGAGCATCAAAGTGGATGATCACTCCGTCCCAATTCATTATGGGTGTACAAATCCTTCTTTCCCCCGCAAGACTTGCAAATATACGTTGAACTTACCGACACCTAGATTAGTTGTTGGAACAATAAAGGTTAATAAAAAAATGTAAATTGATGGATGGTGCACGTAAACCTTACTTTACTCTCATATCTGCTTCAATTTTAAAATTTGAGGATTGTTGATCAAAAGAAAGAATTAAAGCATTTGCCTACAGATTTAGTTTTTTTTTTTTTTTTTAAGCATTTGGGTACAGCTCAAGTAAAATGTGCCACTCCTGTTGAATATATTAAAACCTGCTTAGGATATGAAATTTGAATAAATTAATGCCTGATTCTCTCAAGAGTTATCCATAAAATACTTTGGTTCATTCTTCTCTAATAATGAATGTTCTGGGGTTGTCTGCAGATTATTTTGGTGGTCGAGAGTGTAAGTGCCATGCTCAATCATGACAGGAAGCTGAGAAAGCTATCCGTAACAAAGGTGCTGGATGGTAAATCTTAAGCACTTCTTGCCACTGCATGCGTATTTCTGATCACTTGGTATTGGTGCTTAGAGTTCTAGAGCAAAATTGCAGTGGTATAGCTGCAATGGCCTTCCTTGTTTTATACTCACAAAGATGCAATTGCAAAGCACTCTTCTGATGGATCGGGCAGTATAGACATTCTTTTGAACTACTTTTAAATCAGATTTTGGATGTGTAAGATTATTGTAGTTTGATTAACAATGCTCCATAGTTTTTTTTTTATTTTTATTTTTTTACTGTAAATTGGTACTTTGTTTTATTTACAAAAGAAGTAGATAGTTGATGGACCATCAATATTCCTGGCCTTATTGATGATTATGTTATTGGATTTTTGTTCAAATTAAGGCCCTTCTTGAACACTAGTAATTCATGAAAAGTTGAGTTTCTGTGTGGAGATGATTAGGGATGTGCAAAAAACCGGCCAAAACCAGCCGAACTGAGTCCAATCTTTTGATTCGGTTTTGGTTTGAATTTCTTGAAACTGAAATATTTCGGTTTCGATTTTGGTATTAGATTTTCTCACCTTAAATTTAACCGAACCAAGCGATATATAGATAATTATGTAGGTTTAAAACATAATAGAGTGAGTAGCTTAGTGGAGTGATGCTCATGTTTCAGCTACTTGTTCACACGTTCGAGCCTTTGCTTATCCATTTTGAGTTTTTAAATTTTTTTTTAAACCCTAGCATCTTATAAAAGCATTCACAGTAATGGAGCTAAAAATTTAGTTATTGGCACTACAAAAAATTATTTTATTAATTTTACCTATACACATGCTAAATCTATTTTAGTTTTCAATACAATAAAATAATATAAATATCACAATAAAATAAAATATCTACTACAAAAAAATAATATATTCATTACACAACCATCACAGTCACACACACAACCCAGCAGGGAATAAAAAATTATTATTTTTTAGCTCTAGGCTACAATGCACATTCATAGATAGATGTGCACTGTAGTAATGAAGTTAAAAAAAATAGCTTTAACTCCACTGCTGTATGATTATTTTTATGTTTTAGTGGAGTTAAAATAGCTATATAGCTTTTTAGCTCCACTGCTATAATTACTTTAAGTTATAAACTTATAACCCTACAGGTCTCCTTCTAGCCACCCCTCCCCAGTGTTCTCTCTCTCTCTCAAACACATACCTTGCATCTTTTTCTTTTCTTGATATCCACATGCCCTACATCTTATTCTTCTCATCTATATATATCTAAAAGCTGAAGCGTAGCATTTATTGTTGCTACACTCCAGTTGAGCCACATCAGCGTCTACGTCATTATCCTATTTCTTTCCAATTTTCTATTTTTTTTTTACATTTACTCATTTTTTTAATATTTAGACTTTGTCCAATCTTTCATCTCCTCACTACCCTCTCTTACCTTTTCATCTCCTTACTACCCCTTACTTTAATATCACTCTTCATCATTCTCTTCATCTTCCCTCATTTTGTCTCTTTTTACTCACGCCATTTTACTATAAATTTGTCACTCTCTTCCCTTATTTACATAGTTTTTCCTCACAAACAAAAAGTTATCTCTCTCTCTCTCTCTCACAATTTTTTGGTTGATTTTTTTTATTTTTATGCATCTCTACTTTAAGTTGATAAATTTTTGTATTCTTTAAAACTCTACTTTTGGTTGATGCGCTGTAATTTTGTATTTAAGTTTTTTTTTTTTTGTTCTCTTTGATTGTAATCTAATCTATTATTATTTTTAAATAATTCTAATACATTAATTTAGTACAATAACAAATTTGAAAACAACCTATGAATCAGAAAAGTATTAGAAGATTAATTGTAATTGTGTTGTTGTTCTTGAGTTGCATTTTTTTTATAGTGAGTTAGTTTTAATGGGCAATGTGACGGTAATTGTGGGAGTGAATACGTTGTCAATATTATGAGGTTTGCTATTTTTGGTTTTTTCTGGTTGTTTTCTTGATCATAGGATTAATGGGTGTCTTTGGTTTAGCCTTTTAGGTTCTTCTATGTTATTGTTGTTGTTGCTGCTGTTTTTTCCATTCTTTTTAATTAATTTGTTTGGCTGATTGGAATAAGTTTTGGGAGTACTAGTTGAAAACTTTGTAAATTGTTGTATCTTTGATTTTTTTTCCCTCCCAAATTTGGTGGACTTTGCATGTATGAGAAATGATTATTTATGCGTGAGTTTTACAAATGGAAAGGGATTTACTGAAGAAGAACATCCAAGACTAACTTCTCTATGTCCATTGAAAAAAATCAAAGCAAACACTAAACTTTGATTCCCTACTCTACCCAAAAAAAAAAAAAAAATCAAAGCAAACATTAAAAAGAAAAAAGTGAGCACAGGATAGAGATGAGAATTTTATTTGATATATGTAGAGAACTTTAGATTCTATTATTTTTCAAACTAGCTGGCTCCTCTCATGGATTTATACCATTTGACACTTTTGCAAAAAAGTGACAGAGGAATTATTTAGAACCTTAAAAAAAAAAAATGATGGGTTGAGGAAACGACAGAGAAAAGGGAATGGAAAGAGACTATGAGAAATTGAGAGGGGCATTTATTGAAGTTTATGGGAAATACGAGATAAAACATTAATTTTAGAAAATTGATGATATGGCCTATAGTGTATTTTTAGACTTTGGATCTATTTTGAATTAATGATATAAAAATGTTGTAACTTGAACTCATCTCATATATATGTAAATATATAATTCATTTACTCTTTCTTGCAAACTTTTACTTTAGGTTGATAAATCATTGTATTTTTTTTATAATATTATTTTGGGTTAATACAATTTATAGTGTTTTTTTTTTTCCATCACAAGTCTTCTCTCTCTCCCTCTGCTTATAGCTTTTGTTTGATTTTTTTTTTTTGACATAATAGTTAGTTATTTTGAAAGTGAGATTTTGAATTTATATCAAAATATAATCTTGGCTATGTATTTGAATGTGATTATTGACTATTAAAACAACCCAAGATGAATATGTATAGACAATATTTTTATTTTTATTTTTCATTGATTTATTATTTAGTTATAACATCAAAGTTAAAGTAAATGAATGTTTAAAGTTAAAACGGCCTAAGATGAATTTTTAAAGTCAATATATTTATATATTTAATATTGTTAAAAAACTAAAAGCAAAAAATAAATAATAAAAAAGACAATAACGTGGAAGATGATGAAGCTCAACAAGAGCGTAGTAAGAATAAATACAATATAAATGTCTAGTTAAAGGCAATTAATCTTAATAATTGAAAATGTATGTAGTCAAATTTTATTTTTTTGATCACAATCTCTCTATATTGTTATACAAATTGTTTTCTTTCATTCGATAGGTGAAGTGTTCAATTTTTTTTTTTTTTTTTTTTTGGAGAGACTAAAATGTTCAATTTTAGATATAAAGTCTATTTTTTTTTTCTACATATTATTTTAAATATTTTTAGGGATGTCTAAGAAATATGCAATTCCAATCTCATGTATCTATATTAGTAAACAAAGCCCAATTAATAGTTCGAAGCTACTCCTAGGATAAGAAAAATTATAAATATAATAATCTCTTTTAAGAAAATCAAAAATTTGAATAATATGTTTGAAACTTAAACAGTTTAATTGTACAAAAAAAATTAAGAAAACATAATGCACAATAACATAATTTAGAAAAATACGGACCTCCTAAAAATGAATATTATCAGCTAAAAAAATCCAAATAATAAAATGATGATATATTTTTTGAGATAGATAAATTAAATATACTTTTAGAAATTGTTTAATTTTTGGGGAGAAAAAAATTATTTTCCACAAAATTTAGAGAGAACAAATTATATATTATATTATAACTACAAAATAATTATCTATTCCCACGCATCGCGTGGGTCTGCGATTAGTGCTCTCTCTTCGTTTCTTGCTATGGGTATGTCTTCTTGATTTTGTTTCTCTCATCCCAAATCTCCCATGCTTGTACTGGGATTCCATGGGTTTTGTGTTATCCCGTGATGTTTGTTTTAAAGAAACTCTGTAGCTGCTACCTTTTGTTGTAGATGGTAGCTTAATCTTAATTTGTGTTTTATGTTTTTTGCTATGTTGCTCTATATTTTGTGCTAAAAACAGGGTCTGTGTTGGTCTTGTTTTTCTTGTTAGTTGTTGTACTGCTTTTGTCTTTCAATATAATCTCTGTTTGAGGCAAATAAATCTTCTTCTCTTATTTTTTTTTTAATTGCTTTTGTTTCTCACATTCCAAACACTAAAACCCGACCAAATGGAACCGAAGCCGAATGCGATTCGGTCGGTTTGGCATCCCTTCCTTACAAGTCAGTTTCAGTGCTCAAAAATTAAAGCTGAAATTTTCTATTCGGTGCAAAAATTGCCTTCAATACCGACCGATCCGAACCGATCGATTACACCCTCAGACGACAATTGACCAGAAAGAATGCTAGTTTTTTTTAATAAAAAAATATTTTTATCTTTTATTTTATTTCATTTTATATTCCAAAAAGGCACGGTGTGTTTAGTCTTTGGAAGTCTCTGTTTGGATGCGATTGTAACACTTGTTGAGGAACAAATGTTTAGAGGGGACAGAGATGGGGAGGATGGGATTCATGGGAAGCCACATTAGCTCTGTCAGGTGGGGTTCAGTTATGATTATCTTAATCCTATAGTCCAATAGCATCAGTTGGTGGGCTACTTTATTTTACTATTGACAAATAGGCGGTGCTGCCCGATCAAAGATTTTTTTTATTTTTTATTTATTTGAGAAGTGCTCGATCAAAGAAGAAACAAAAAGAAAGGAGAAAGAGAAAAATCTTGTAGTTAATAAACCTTAGAGATATCAGAAAGCCTAATCTTGGCGCTCTGACTTTGTGGTTGTTGGACTCTTCTCCTCTCAAAATAGGACCAATTTATGATATTTCAAGCGTAAATATCCATCAGTCATTACAGCCAAGAGCATTATAACTCAATTCTTCTCTGTGTTTTCAAGATAGACGTTCATGATTCGAATTCCTCTCACCCTAATTATCAAATAATTAAAATATAATAAAACTCAGTCGTCAAGGGAGGGTTCTGATTCAGTGTTGACATCATGGTACACTAGCTTTCCATTATACATTCGTTGACATTTACTGCTTTCCATTATTCAGTAGTTGACAATTGCTGGTGAGTCAGATGAAAAGCCGTCGTAACAGGAGGCCTAGGTCCAAGTCCACTCATTACTTTTGTAGTTGTTATGATCTCTCTGGCTAGCTAGCATGCTAAGCAACCAACAAGCCTAAAGAAGCATCACAACCTGTCTTGTTCCCTTATTTTTCAGCCAAAAAAAAAAAAAAAACCTCCAACTTGTTTTCCTAACTATCAATATCAATGTTACTAACCCTTCCCATATCACTGCAAAAGTGAATACGTACATGATAAGACCTGGTTCTTGCAAGTTGCTACTAACAAAACATTGCATTGAAGTCATGCCTATACATACTTACGTAGCGTCAAGCAATATTTCTTTGACATGCATATATTTTTTTGACAATTTATAGAGAAAATAATCATATATATGAGCGAGAGCCCTAGTTCTATATTTAAGATGGATTGAGGGTCCGTTCGGTTGGAGGAGTGGAAAAGTGAGAGGATGGAAAATTGTAGAAGGATGGAAAAGTGGGAGGATGGAAAATATTTAGTTTTCCTTCTTGTGTGTTCGGTTGGGAGAGTGGAAAAGTGGGAGGATGGAAAACTTTTGTGTTCGGTTGGAGAGAAAAAGGAAAGGATGGAAAATGTAATTTATATAAATTGACTATTATACCCTTGTTACATAATATGTAAGAAATATATTTATTTTTAATCATTAAATAATATAAAATTTATCACATTATATATATAAATTTATGTTATTATAATGTAAAAATTAGATCAAATCACATTGAAAAAAAAAACATTGAAGAAAAGAAAAAAAAAGACTAACGTTGTTCAGTGAACAACGTTATTTAGTAAGAAAAAAAAAAAAAAAAACTTTGAAAGAAAAAATGTTGTTACAATGTTAACAATGTTAACATTGTTAACGTTGTTCACGTTGTTCAGTGAACAACGTGAACAATATTGTTGTTCACGTTGTTCAGTGGACAACGTTAACAACATTGCTGTTAACGTTGAAAAAAAAAAAAAAAAAAAAAACTTTCAGGTCAACGTTGAAAGAAAAAGAAAAAAGAAAAAAAAAAGAAAAAAAAAAAGAAGAAAAGAAAAACGTTGAAAAAAATAGGTGGAAAGAGGGTATTTTTGTAAAAATACTACAATAGAACTTTTCTCTCCATATTTTCCTTCCGATTTGGAAGGAAAAAAAAAGTGGTCCCGGAGAGAAAATTTTCTCTCCAGTTTTCCATCCTTCCTATTTTCCTTCCCCAAACGAACAGTGGAAAACAGTATTTTCTATTCTATTTTCCATCCTCTATTTTCCATCCTTCCTGTTTTCCTTCCAAACGAACGCACCCTGAGTGTCATGAGTCATTACTCTCTTGAAAAATAAAATGCTACAACTTTGATGGTCAAAAATGATTGTGTCCCAATTAATATTTGACCCTTTTAACATAAGGAATCGGTATTGTTACATTAGGTTATTAGGGTCATGTGCCCTACAGTGCGACCGAAAGAACAATACTTGCGCATAATTGCATTTGCATACATGAATCTGAGTCGGACTTGATTGTTTAACAAGGTAGGCTTTGTCTTTGTATATACATAAGTTTCCAGGTGGGTCATATTTCCGAGGCCCAAGAGTTAATGACTATCCCAGGTCATGGATGACCACATTTACAGCTTGCTTTTCTGAATAGTTTTGTTCCTTTATTCAAAGTTCAAACAATTATTTTATATTATATTATATAATTGTGATACCAGCAGTCAAATGAAAGTGAACGGGTGCTGTTTGGATTTAAGTAAAGAGAAAAGCTAGAAAATGGTTTCATTGTCTTCCTCAATTCTTGGATGAGGTGTACGTGCACCCTCATTTATGCATCGACTCTCCTCCCTATCTTCTTTCATGCTGGACAAAACAGTGAAAACATATTCCGAGCGAAAAAGAATTTTATAGTAATAATTATATGAATAAAATTACCTAAATCAATGCTTATTGGTTTCAAAGCTAACCTAACAATACTTAAAGATTATTCTGTTTAATAAGCTTATTTTAATTAACTAACGAGTCTGTATGTATGAATGTAGCCTTCATTGACATCCCTCTAGTCCAAGTCTCTCTTCTCTCTACCCCTAAATTCTGAAGTCAAAGTTGGGGTCGAGAGGAAAAGTATGATGAAAGATTAAATGTTGGCTAAATGTTTGAATTTGAATATATTATATAAACCCTTTACTCAAAAAATAAATAATAAAAAAATAATATTATATAAAGCCACAATAACTAGGGCTCTTAATGAAGCGAGGGAAAAAGCAGGAAATAAATGAATAAAGCTTTAATAAAATAGAGTATTTCAACACTTTTTTTTTTAGAAACACTTTTAAATGTTTATAACACTAGTTGAGATGACGTACACATCTAAATTTCCAAATCTAAAATTTTTTGTTTGAAATTATAAACATAAAATGAAAATGTGAATATGAAGAAGTGATTCTATTTCTTTGAAATTAGAAGGATAGGGATTGTTCTTGAGAGAGAAGAAAAAAAAAAGAAAAAAAAAAGAAAGAAAGAAGAGGCATTGTCATAAATTCCCATAACCAGTGTATTTGGCTTATATTCCACTAATGTTTCTCCACTGCATCATCTTTAGATCTAGCAAAATTGGACTCAGGCCCGATAACTAAATTCAAAACCAAAGGAAAATACCCAACTTGAATCCAAGATTTTTTACCTAAAGTAAAAACATATTGACTGATGACTCAACCTGTTTTCTAAACTTTTTTTTTTTTTTTTTGCTTTTTTTTTTTATTTTATAAAAATCATACCATATAAACTAGCAAATCAATCTTAATGTTAAACCACGTAAAGGTAACATGATGTCAACCATCCAAAGGTAATGATTACATTGAATCAATTATCAAATAACATCCACTAAAAGTAAAAAGTTTTGTTCTTGAGAAAAAAAAAAAGAAAAAAAAAAAAAAAGAAAGAAAGAAAGAAGAGGCATTGTCATACATTCCCATAACCAGTGTATCTGGCTTATATTCCACTAATGTTTCTCCACTGCACCGTCTTTAGATCGAGCAAAATTGGACTCAGGCCCGATAACTAAATTCAAAACCAAAGGAAAATACCCAACTTGAATCCAAGATTTTTTACCTAAAGTAAAAACATATTGATTGATGACTCAACTTGTTTTCTAAACTTTTTTTTTTTTTTGGGGTTTTTGTTTTTATTTTTATTTTTATAAAAATCATACCATATAAACTAGCAAATCAATCCAAATGTTAAACTATGTAAATGTAATATGACATCAACCATCCAAAGGTAATGATTACATTGAATCAATTATCAAATAACATCCACTAAAAAGTAAAAAGTCTTCTTTCTAATTTGACCATGGGACAACAAGATTAAGAGAAATTGAGTTTACAATATAAAATTTGAGAGCATCAAAGTAGCTTAGATTGAAACAATATCTTTTCTCTGGTGTGATAAAGGCTCTAAGCACTGGTCTAAGCTCAAAATTTCTGCAAAAAACCTCATAATATTCTTGCCATTGTCAATCTCATTTGCTACAAGTGAAAAAACTTCTCTAATTGTTTTTTTTTTCCCTACACACAGACACACACACACACATATATAATTTTATAGACTTTTTTAATGTAATAATTTTTATAAAAAAAAAAACCAAGCCTAGGTCTTTTTTGGGCATTTAATGGCAAATTATTTTATTTTTATGGTGATGATATTACTAGTAAACTTTAAATTTGTATACTACTGAATTTATGTATTATTTATTTATTTATTTATTGATATTTAGTATTTTTTTTCATTTATTTATCTTTTTTGCATGTGAAATCAACACCTCTAACAAAGCATGCATAATTGCATATATGTCATAACTCGAATAACTCGGGTCATATGAATTTTTATTTGATTACTAACTTCACAAATTAACCCAAGCAGGCTTTGTCAACTTCGTTATTCCCGCTTCTTAATAAGAAGAAAAAAAAAATCCTGCACTTTGCCTTTCTATAATCATAGAATGAGTTTTAGTTGGTTCTATAACCTGTTTATTAAATGTTTAATCGTCTAGGTGTTACAAATTGAGCGGCTAATCAAACGTGAACGTGCGACCTCGACTAACCACCAATATGAGTTTTACAACCATTATTTTTCTTCAATTTCAATAGCGTTATCTTCCTGTTAACTTAATCTAGCCTCTCACAGAGAGAGAGAGAGAGAGAGAGAGAGAGAGAGAGATTAATATAAACTTTGATGGACTTGCTTGCGTTGCAACTAAAGGTCAACTCTCACACTCAGTCAACACAAAAAAACGAACTATTGCTCTGTGTGCAATATCTAAATAAGAAAAAAAAAGAAAAAAAAAAGAGTTTATTTTTTACCTGAAGGTGACCCAACATACTTAAGAAACCTATATATATATATATATATATAAACTTCTAAATTTGGAAAGAGAACATCGCAATTAGCGAGTATAATAGTGTCATTATAATAGTGTTCTTGGATTTAAACCGTATATGGGAGTGTCTTAGTAATGGATTCAAGTCTTAATCACTTTAATAGTGTATAATATTCACCTAATTAATCATCAGCCTTAAAGTTCATCATTTTCTTTCCTACCAAAGAAACCTGATTGCATGTACATGTTAGCTTCACTTCCTCTAAAATGTTTTCCTGCACTGCAAGCATACACCAATTAGTTTTGCACCTATTGCAGTAGAAGACCACAAATATTTGTTCAAAGCATGCGTTTGGAGAGTTTTTTTTTAATAGTCAGTTTATTTGTTTATATACAGATTTTAAAACCTCAAGTTTCTAAATATAAATATATGTTTATAACTTTCAACAAATAAATAAGTTTATATAGCAAAAAGCTAATCTAAATGCACATATAACCCAAAATCAAGTTTCTTTTCTCTTAAACTATATTGTCATTCTTGATACTTATTCAAATCCCAACACAAACTAGCTAGCCTTTCTTAATTGGTTTACTTTAAAGTTTAAACAACATATTGTATATAATTTATAGCCATTTACATGAAGCTTAGTTCACAGGACAATTGATATATATGGCAAGTGTTCACATGTGGATGTGTCACTCACGGCCGGGCTGGCTTTAATTGGCATGCGTTACAAAATGCACCACTAGGATTAGTTCTCAATTAACTATGTGTTTTGCAAGGAGAGCTTGATAGATTTAAATTAAGTGATGTTAGGGAAACTAAAAATTTATTACCTAAAGCTTATAAAATGACATATCACAAATCAAAGAAAAATCATTCAAATTTAAAAAATTAATTAATTATGTTGTTTAATTAAGTGACACAAATCATATTATTGTCATATCAATTTGCAAGTTTTTATAATAAAATTTGTAATAACTTAAACAATTTTCATTTAAAATACATAATATATATCATATATAGATTGATGGTTTTAGCATAGATTTTTATAATAAAAGTTGTGATGATCGGTAAAATATGTGCAATTTACATTTTAAGCTAATATTCAGATGAGAGTTTTTTACTCTCTTTTTTCACCACTTTTAAGTTACATAAATTATTTCAAATTTATGGTTACACTGATTTTACAAAATCAATAAATGCTACGTGCCTTTGAGCATGTATTCAAAATGCAAGTCAAGTCTCTTGCACTTGTATTTATTGTTTAGTAATAACTTGTAAGCACTTTGATTACTATATCCATTATCCAGCTTTGAAATGAATGGATATAAAAATTTAGCAAGTCATTTATTCAGTTAAAGTTTATATTCAATTGTTGTTATAAACTGAAAATATTTTTATTAAATTAAACTTTTCTCTTTCATTTTTACTCTCGTGTAGGCACCATGCATATTCGAACTTTAACACAATTTATTCATACTGATACAGACCTATTTTTGTGGGCAATGTTTCTTACAAATTTGTAGACAGACGTACTAGCTCATTTGGCTGGGCTTATTTGGTTAGAACCACATTTAGATTTCCTAAACAAATGCTTATGCCCTAATGTGGCTAATGTGGAATATTAAATTTCACATTAACTTTTTATATTTCTCATAAAAATGATATCAAAATTTTCTTAAAATAATTTATTAATAAATGTTCTAAGAACACATTTTAATCGGATCCTAAATATATATTGTTTTTTTAGACAAAATAAACCAATAAATTAAAAATTGTATACCAAACACTCTCTTAACTACGTTATGGCATGGAACGCGAGGTGACTGGGATTAGGAACAGTTAACGTTAATGATAAATTAGCGGTTAAAAACGACATAGTCTTTTGGCTAATAATAGTTTTGGTTTAGACTTTAAAGAGTTTATTAGACAACTCAACCAAATGTACCCAATCCCCATGCGCACGGCACAGACAAGAAGAACAACTTTCTCCTCAATTCTCTCTCTCTTTTTTTTTTTTTTTTTTTTTGAGAATCTCAATTCTCTCTCTCTCTCATTCTTGGGTAACTAAAAACTCTCTTTACATATAAGTTATAATATTACTATTATTAATAACAATAATATCTATCTACATTAATTTAGTCTATACTTTTATATATATATATATATATATATATTTATCAAACTACTATTATTACCAAGTGTTGGATTAGAGAATGGAAAAAAAGAAAAGAATTGTACTTCACACTTTACGCAATTAAGCCTTGTAATAGTACTTATGAATAAGTAAATTTAATTTTTGATAAGATAAAAGCAACAGTTTAATGACTAATTAAGACGGTCTCTGACTCTCTATCCCAAAACACGTGTGGCACATTCCAAGTACTACAACCAACCAAAGCCCACTCTGGAAGATTTTTTAAGTAAACTTCATCAACAATCTTAAGCCGTCTATGATCAAGATGGAATTGATATATATGATCTCTCTGATGTGGACCATTAGATTTGAGCCAATTTAATTATTCTTAAAAAAAAGAAGAAGATCAGAGCCATTTTATAACTAGGACAGGAAGGACCCTCAAATTCCAGCAAGCCCACCTGCAGACATGAGATAAAACCCTTTTGAAAAATGGAAAACCCTCACCTTAATAAGGGTTTAGAGAACATAAAACTGACAGTATAGCAACAACTTCTGTACTGTATTGATTTTATAAAATATATAGTCTACGTTCATAATTCCTATATATATAAAAGCTAATTGAGCTGTCGCTACAGTGCAAACCTCAAATTGGAGCCAAGCAGTTAAGCAATCTTTGTCATCCTCTCAAACAACCCCCATTCAACCTTTTGAACTTTCTGCATTTAAGGTTTAAACTTAAAGGGAACCTTACATGTTAAACTAATCACCAATATATAAAGTTATAAAAGATTGATGTTAAGACATGCTTACATATTTTACTATATGCATAAACTTTACAAACTAGCGTATCATTCGCCACTAAAAGTATAATTCAAATATTTATTTATTTTATCGTAGAAGTAATTGTCACGTCAGTTTGTATGCTCTTTATAGTAAGTCTAGTAGTAACTTTAGTATTTTTCTAGAGAAATGAGTTAGTCCTAGAAAAAGAGCACCCAACTACTTAATAATAACACCGTGTATACAAGCTAGAAAGGGCACTAACTTTACAGCTTTGGTAACCTAACCTATAATGATATCTACTTCAGTCAACCTAAAAAAAAAAAAAAAAGATGTTAATTAATCTACTTCCAAATTTTAATCTTGCAGACAAGATGTTAAAGGAATCAAAGAACACGGTCACTGATCAGACAAATTTTTAGGATTCCCATGTTCATAATTTCCAGCTCTCTAACCATTCTTTCACGTGAAATTTTCTCCAATATGAGGTGAAAATTTGTACCAACTATATAATCTAGTCGGCAATTGCACATAATGGAGGTCATTATTCACAGTCATGAGTGACCTACCTACATTTGGCTCAATGGTACTTCTTGCATGGAAGTTAAGTGAGTCCGTGGCTCAATGGGGGCGGTGCTCTATGTGTTGAAATGGGTTACCTTATCAACTAGCTAGCTTAGCTTACCTACTTGTGTGAAATTATTTTCTCCGAGAATAAGAACAAAATAAGCATGTGGCAGTGCTTGCATGCATTTTCTAGAAAACCTTAGAAACTAAATCGCTTGTGATGTATGCATTAAGATTGACATTGAGAATATGATTATACGAGATAATTGTTACTTGCAGCTAAAGAAGATCTAGTAAGAGATATGATTCTGAAACATAAATAAAAAGAGAAGAATGAAACACAAGAAAGAATCAGTGTGGCATCTTTCATGGTATTTCATCACATAGATACTATAGTATTCAGCAAGGATATTGGGAAGATTTCCTAAGTAGGTGAAAATCATTAAATTTTAGACTTTTTTAAGTTTTTAATGGTCCGTTGAAGATTGGTTTTCATACTTAATTTTGTCAGAAAGATCCTTTAAACTTCTTCTCAAATCTAGATACAAGCTCATTGTTCTTGCAAAATCTCCTTAAAAAATGGCCATAATTCTGCCTCGTGCTCCTTTTGTTTAGCTTTTGATGAACTTTTAACCATAACCAAACAAATGATTCACACACACTAGTCACACACATAGAGGAAGCATCCTGTAACCTTCAAAGTTCAAAGTAGAGTCATAATATGAAGTTTTATAGCTGCCGTTGACAAAGGCTAAGGGGTCGTAAAGACAAGTTAGTCTAATGTATTTTATTCTATCTAAACAGCTAGTGCAACTTTATATACTATTATTTTTCGTAACTATTTGTAAATTCTGCCTGCCTATTTAAGAAGATCTTCTGATTGCTAAGATACATGCCAGCACTTTCTGCTCCACCCTGTCTATTCTTCCCACGTTTCCCACCTCAAACTCTTCCAACATCCAATAATCTTAGCCTGTCCCATTTCCTTTTGTGTCAAAGGCCTAAAGCACATCACAGCATTATATACTTATTTCTTCAACTCAAGGTCTTCTCTGAGCTTCAATTAGTGACTGTAGGCAGGATGTGGGGCTTGTGTATTGGAGCTTTAGTGATCATAAGCATCACACATTTTGTTTACCGCTGGAGAAATCCCAGATGCAATGGAAAACTCCCACCAGGTTCAATGGGATTTCCACTCCTTGGTGAGACCCTGCAGTTCTTCACTCCCAACACTTCTTCTGATATTCCTCCTTTCATAAAAAAAAGAATGGATAGGTAAACTTTCTAATAAATTCACCAATTCTTTTTTATCATGAGTATTGCATTCTTCTTGTTATAACACATTTTACTTTACAGGTATGGACCAATATTCAAGACCAATTTGGTGGGACGACCAGTTGTAATCTCAACGGACCCGGATCTCAATTACTTTATATTCCAACAAGAAGGAGTACTGTTCCAGAGCTGGTACCCAGATACATTCACAGAGATTTTTGGAAGACAGAACGTGGGTTCCTTACATGGTTTCTTGTACAAGTACCTCAAGAACATGGTGCTAAATCTCTTTGGACCTGAGAGCCTTAAGAAGATGCTCCCTGAAGTTGAACAAGCAGCAAATAGAACATTACAACAATGGTCATGTCAAGACACCATTGAATTAAAAGATGCAACTGCAAGTGTAAATCCAGGCTAACCATTACTCTTTTCATTAAAGAAACAACAGAGAATTTCTTGTTCAGAAGAGTAATAATAATTTGGTCTTTACAGATGATTTTCGATCTGACTGCAAAGAAACTGATCAGTTATGAACCTGATAAGTCCTCGGAGAATCTAAGGACGAACTTCGTGGCATTCATGCAGGGATTAATTTCCTTTCCTCTGAACATTCCCGGGACAGCTTATCACAAATGTTTACAGGTAGATGAACCAAAACCGATTATACTGGTTTGTGTCATACGTATCATGCCTGATTATCTACAGGAAATGGTTGATATTTCAGTAAATGGTTGCTGAATTTTTAGTACTTCACACAACTCAGTAAATGGTTGATATTTCAGTCATGGACTGAATTGGTTTCGTCTGACCACAGAAGCTGATAAGCCTTTTAACTAAATATGACTTTCTAAGCAACCCTGTCTATGTTTCTTGGCCTTAACTATTCAAGTTTTCTCAGGGAAGGAAAAGGGCAATGAGGATGCTGAAAACCATGCTACAGGAAAGACGGGCAATGCCTAGGAAGCAGCAAAGTGATTTTTTTGATTATGTCCTTGAAGAACTTCGAAAGGATGGAACGATTCTCACAGACGCAATAGCTCTGGATTTGATGTTTGTGCTACTGTTTGCCAGCTTTGAAACGACTTCCCTCGCTATAACTTTAGCAATTAAGTTTCTTTCAGACCATCCTCTAGTGTTGAAGCAATTAACGGTAAAGAATTTCTATATTAAATTCAAGACCATTGTATTCCTTCACAACCTTTATTGTTACCAACCAACAACATACTCTAAACGTTTCTACCTTCTGTTAGGAAGAGCATGAGGCAATTCTTAACCAAAGGGAAAATGCTGATTCTGGACTTACATGGAAAGAATACAAATCAATGACATATACATTTCAGGTGGATTAAGCCCTTTCAGTTTTTGCCTTAATAGAATATTAGAGATCATTCCTCTATCTATTTCTACAATACAAAATTTGACAAGTTCAACTTGCAGTTCATCAATGAAACAGTTAGACTGGCAAATATTGTTCCCGGGATCTTCCGCAAAGCACTGAGAGATACACAGTTTAAAGGTATGCATACATTTACACTGTACAGGACTAGTCAGCTTCTTATAACAGTAATTAATGCAAAGAAAGTTAAGCCTAATATGACAAATAATACAAATATTGATGCAGGATATACCATTCCAGCAAGTTGGGGGGTTATGGTCTGTCCCCCAGCTGTACACTTGAACCCTGTAAAATACAAAGATCCCCTTGCTTTTGATCCATCGAGATGGGAGGTGAGTCATATGTTTGAGAACTTCCAAAGTAGTTTACTCCTAGCTTTATGCTACTACAGATAACATGCTTGAATTTCTTATATCTTGATTGTATGAATAACGCTGGCATACAGGGAGTGGAATTAAATGGTGCAACCAAACATTTCATGGCTTTTGGTGGTGGAATAAGATTTTGTGTTGGAACAGAATTTACGAAGGTGCAAATGGCTGTGTTTCTCCATTGTCTGGTAACAAAGTACAGGTAACTGTCCGAAAATCTGTGTATGTGAGAGAGAGAGAGAGAGAGAGAGAGAGTAACCTATTAAACATTTGAACTTCCAGGTGGCAAACAATCAAAGGAGGAAATATTGTCCGAACTCCTGGTTTACAATTTCCAAATGGATTTCACGTTCATCTCATGAAGAAAGATACAAGGGAACAACAAACAACATACAGCTCTACATAAACAAAACACTATGCTAGCCATTTGTGTTGCTAGAAACACTATACCATAGGTTCCAACTTGTCTTCACACCCAGCAAGATCACTGGTCTCAAGCTGCACAGGATATTGGTCAACAAGACATTGTGAGTGCAGAAGGGGGAGAACAATTATGATATTCTCTCCACAAGCAACGATCATGCTCTACTTTTGCTCAACAGCACAGACAAATTTGAGTGTTTTATCTCAACATGTATCTATAAGATCCAATATATTACAAATTTATCAAAACAATGATTTACTTGTAAGAATTAGGGTAAATGTTTCATTGTCATCCTTCAAAAATATCTGAAAATGTTTCATTGTCATCCTTCAAAAATATCTGAAAATTCGAATTGCAAAATTACATCATAGATTGTCAACAAGGATTGCATTCTTTCACTCCACCCCCTCGCCTTCCCCAAAAGAAAAAGAAGAAAGATATACAGGAAAAGAGTCAAAAGACTATAATGTAGTTTCTTGGAAATTTGTATTACTTGATGAAATACGATTACATATAATATCAATTTAAGCTCCAAAATTCTCTCTGCTTAGCATGCAGACAAAAGAGTGTCATTCAGCAGTCCACATCTATGTTTGTAAAATTCATCTTGTTTCTCCTAAATATATCTGCTTGCTTTGGACAGCCTTTTCATAGTCTCTCTTTCCTTTCTCCGTCTGTGATGCCCAATATTGTCATCAACTTGCTGAAGACTACCTAAATGCTTACTTCGCCTATGCTTGTGCTTTTCCTTGCGAACATGATCAAGATAGTAATTATAATCAGTGTCTCTGCCAGAATGGTTATGTCTTCGTTCATTGTAATTGCTTCTTCGGTTATGGTGGGCACCATGCTTGTGGTGCCTTGGCTGCTCATGATGTTTAATGACATGAATGTGGTGGTGATCAAAATCATTTCTTTGCCTGATACTCAGACTATCATCCCCAAAATGATCTTCCCACCAGTCATAAAGAGGATCAAAGAGTCCTTTTTGATGTAAAAGCCATAGAAGCACAAGCACTGCAACTCAAAAGTATAAGGTATTATGTATTACCTGCTTTTTCCAAAATTATCAATGGTATAGTTCTCACATTAATGAAAAATAAAAGGTTTTACCTGTTGGAAAAATTGCCAAAAGTAAACCAAACATCACTATCCAACTCATACATATATATTGTATGTGGCACCTGAAGTCAAAAAATCCATAGCATTTTCTGCTGCTCGCCAAAAAGACATGGAATATCAGTAGCTAAACTGACTAAATATAATACTTAAATATGAGTTATACATATAAAGCCATAATTAGGTGAAAGTAATGTCATAGTTTGAGTGTTTACAGCAAAATACTTATTGTTTATAATCCCAAATTTCCAAGATCTTGCACAAGAGAGCACTTCAAAGTATTCTGTATTTATTTTATGAACCTCAAAATCTTAAAAACTTCAGAGGGGGATATAGCCCCCACCAGGCACAATTTGGATCACCAATTGTATTGTCTCAAAGGAAGCCTCACTTAGTGCTTCTAGAATTAACGATTCCAAATTTAAAAAGAAAGTGCAACTATATATGGTTTGATGTTCACAGATTGCATGCAGATGTCAATAAGACTAAGATTCAGTGTAATAAAAGTTACAAGCACATTACCAATAAAAAAGTTATGAATGCAATGATATCCTCTAAGCAAACACATTTTATGGTCCCATTAGAAATGACGAATTTTCATACAACTCGATTTTTTTTTTTTGGCAACAATTATATTAAGCCACATTTAAAAATAAATAATAATAATAATAATAATAATAAGTTCCTACCCCTACACGTTGGCTCTGTCTAAATGCATGTGCTTGTCAAAAGCTCAATATCATTATTGTATATTTAATTGGGTCTGTCATTTTAACCATCATGCACACTATACATTATGATGGTAAGATTATCAAACAATCTAATTAATGTATTAATCATAGAATTATCAACTTTAATATCATATCATGTTAGAGCAGTATAAAAGTTTAAAATTGTAGAACTAACAAGGCCTGCAAATATAAAGTAATTTGAGTTTTCTAGACTCACTTCTTTTGAAATTTAGCTATGACTAAGCCATTAATCCTTTGTTGATAAAATACAATTAGAGAATACAAAAAAGTATGAAAATTGAAATTTTTTGGGAATCATACTATTATGGCTTTTCAATGGGAGGGGATCTTATACCTTGAATATGTAGGTCATGTGTTCTTTAGTGGTATATAGACTCTTGAATAAGTATACCCCAAGTAAATAGAAATTTCAACTTTCATAAAACTCTTTCAATCCCTGAAATTTTTTAGATATATTGAAAGATATGATTCCAAATCCTTAAATCTGAATCACTTTAAACTCATTTATGTATAGGAACGTAGAAAGAAAAGAGAAATGCATTAATAGAATCCAACTCAGTTACCAATCTATATTTAGCTTCTTTCAACTCAAACTCAATTTGATAGGTAGAAATATATTATAAAACAAAAGGAAATAAAAAAAAGGTCTTTGTTTAACCAATGGAGTTTCTTTTTTGACTACAAGCCTACAACTATGTGTTTTATCACATATATCACCAGAGAAAGAAATTTAGAAGTGATAGAAAATCCCAACAGAACAATCCTTCATTGCCATTCATACCAATATAGAAAAATAGCTTTAAAAATGAGCAAAAATTTGCAAATAGGCTAGAATTATGAGATATTTTAAATCTATTTTCCTTTTAGAGCAAGTACCTGCAAGTTTTTCCAGTGATGAAATCCAACAAACCTCTCCATATTTTGTTCCAAATGCTTTCTATAGAATCAAAGAAACCATTTATACCGCTCTCTGGTGGTTGAAAAGAAGTACTCTGCAACAAATTAATGATTTAAGTGTCTCTCGATGTCACTAAATTGAATGAGAATACATGGTAATTCCTAACAATCACTTGCAATATTTCATTACATAATTGATTTTTCAAATAAAAAATGCCTTCTTAAAAATCTATAGAGAACAAATTATATTTTAGACTAAATTTTGAGAGTTAAATTAGCATTGGTTACAACTGGATATATAGGAATTGTCTTCTCCTAAATGAAGAATTGGATATATTTTTCATGCTAAAGTTCCCTATATGTTCATTAATGATTCCTTAATTAGCATTGGTGACAATATCCAAATAGTGTTTTTGGATAAGGAACTGAATTGTTAAGCTATGTGCAGTTTTTATACAGTAAAAATAGCTTGAAAATTAGGAAAGAATTTATAGCGCTAAAGTTGTTTAGCATAAAAGGACATTCCAGATGTTGACAATTCAGGATATCCTTAATTAGGGGCTAAATTCCAAATATCCGAAGAGTCTTTCCTGAATTGTCAACATCCTAGAACATCCTCGCTATGCTGAACAACTTTACTACCATAAAATCATTCATAATTCCTCAAGCTTTATTTACTACATAGAAATGGCATATAGCTTAAAGCTAATAAATTATCTATTATCTGCCTATAAAGAAATCGTGTTTCAAAAACATAAAGGCATAATTCAAAGACAAGTAGTAATTCCTATATCCTCTAGCTGCAAACAATATTTTCTCTCCACTCTTGATCATTACCAATGCCCCTTCACAAGACACTTGTTTGCATAAATTTCTGAGCTGAAGGAAATGAAGATGTACTGGATAAGTCATAATCTCAAAACTATCACCAAACCTGTGATCCGTTATCAAGAACAGTAGCTGTAGTAGTAAACTGGCACTCAGCTCTATCAGCTTCATTAAAATTAGAGTCCTTCAATATTGCTGCATTGACCAAGATTTAGTACATTCAGCCACCTTACCAATCTCTCTCTCCTGCCCCCCTACCCCCTACCCTCAACAAAAAAGAAACCATGATTCCACATTTTTGTATCATTGATCATACCAGCGCATACATATTTGGCAGCTTGATCTGTAGTTGGATAGAGTTTAAATGATCGATTTGTAATTTCTTTTGGCTTCATAATAAAGAACTGTTCCTGCAACCGTCTGATGGTAGTGAGTAACTAAACACATTGATGAAATATCCATTTAAAAATAGAAAAATAGTACCTCCATCAGGATGACATCTCTCGAGCAATCAAACTGCAAGAAGGAGCATTCATCAAGTCCATAATTACAAATTTCAAATTTATTCTCAAGGCATCCACGTTTCAATTCAATTTGATATAATTTTATCAAGCAATGCCTTAATATATTGCTACTTGTTCGAAAGTATAATTCACCTTCCATGTCATTGAAGACCAAATCAAGACATTGATTTCAAGAGAAAACTGTGGGATTGAGACAATCAACTTCAAATTCTTTTTAACTTTTGTACGTAATCCCATTACAAATATGGATTCCATTGTAATATATTATCAAGAAAAGTATAGAAAAAAATGTAGCCCTAAGGGCTTATCCAGTGAATGTAGGCCACACACTAGCAGATACACATGCAAGCCAGGGTGGTGACTTGCAAAAAAATGCATATATATACTTGCCAAAAAATTATTATATGTTAAACTAACCTATTGTGACCACTCTAATAAAAATGTTGAATACCCTAACTTGAGAATTACAGAAAAATTGGGTTCAACAAAAATAAAAATAATGCTACATTCACAATATGTTCACAATACTTTTACAACAAATCCAATGTAGTAAGCTGTAACTAATTCTAATTTGGGCCCAATAATGATATTGTTTTTTTTACTCACTAATAACAGTTTTTTGTATAAGATTTATTGTAAAAATATTGTGAACATAGTATTACTCCAAAATTAATTCTATCCCCCAAAAATAATCCTTAATCCCTTTTATAAAATTAAAAAGAAAAAGCTTAAATAACAACAATAAATATTAGTCCAAATAACAACATAAACCAAACAAAAACAAGACAAGACTAAACAACATCAAGTGATCAAATTATTCAACAAAAAGCTTATCATAAAACAAAAAGATAAAAATCGCCATATATTCAAATTTGTAGCTCGTTCAACTTATTCAATAAAAATAATTTCTAATTTCATTTTTTCCTCAAAAATGATACCAAGAAAAATATTGTAATTATCAATTCTTGATGGTGACGACAATTATATTCTTTTTGATTTTGCAATCGCAACAATTTTGCCCTCTTTAGCAACTAGACTCACAGTTGTAGCAAATACTCAAGTTATCCCTTTATTAGATTTTATATAATTTAAATTTCTTAGTGACCACCCTAAAAAAAATTCCTAAAGCCACCACTGAGGCCACAATGCTGAACCACGTAAACTCTCATGTCTTCTTTCTTTTCTTTTGTCCCTCACATCACAAATTTCTACACTCCTCACTGAGAAATCTACATGATAGTTAAGTAGTATTTGTCTTGAATGAATCATTCTATCACATATAAGCACAGTATGAGGTTTTCCTATTGCCCTCCTCAAAAGCACAGCAAATAGAGACAACAGTTATCGGTTAAAAAAAAAAAAAATCATTTTTCTTCTTCTTGCAGTAGTCAAAACCACATGTAACTGAAAAGCAGGGAAAACTAAGCAAAGTCAGTTCATTTCCAATTTCATAATTGAACCTAAATGACAAAAATATATATATATATATATATATATATATTAAGAAAATTATGCAACTATTTTCCATATTGAATATATACAATTTATCAGAAAATTAAAATTCAAGTTAACATCAATCTAGTGCCCCACAAACATGGGTCACATGGCTCTAGACTTCCAGTAAATGATAATCACTATAGAAGTAAACCAGCACCCATATGAATAAGCATCTTATAAAAAAGATTTAAAAAGTAAAAGGATTGCAGTGTAGATTTATAACAACTATGTAATTCTCAATATGTGAAAAGGGGCATTTAAAATTTCACATGCATACCAAAAAGTAATTCGCCATTTTATAACAACTAGTAATTCGCCATTTCCCCAGCTAACCAAAAGCTACATTCCTACTGCTTGAAAACATTTCAGTATTATGACAAAATGTAATTTGGAAAAGTTCAATAGGGATACCGTTAAGCTATATGATGCTTCCAGTTCACCAGTATTTTTAGTTGTGATTGTAGCAACTCCAAATTGAGTAAGGGCTTCAAATGTTGGTATGCTAACGCCCAAGATTTTTCCAGCGCTCCTACAAAAATATGGAAGTATATAATGCAGTGATCTGCAAGAAATGACATGACACTAGAGAAGATTCAAAGAATGAAGATATGCTGAAAATCAAACTGAAAGGGGGAAAAAATATCGTTTGGCATCATTAGAAAAAGATATGGTATTTTTTATAACTGCTGAAACCAAAGTTATACAAACACGGGAAAACAATTGTGTAACAACCAAAAAGTCTGTCAAAGATGTCTATAATTAGCTCAAAGCTAAATTCAAGAATTTTTTTTTTATGGATAAATACTAAATTCAAGAAGTTTTCTTCCATTATATTCAAAATTAATGATTCTGGAGTTTCTAAATCTTGTATTTAAAACCTAGAAATCTGAAAGTTCTTATGGTCCGTTTGGATTGAGGAGGAAGGAAGAGGAGTAGAGTAGAGTAAAGTAGAGTAGAATTGGCCCAAAATTAGCTTATTTTCAGCCAACTCTACTCTACTGTCATCCACTCTTACTCCCTCTCCCCTCAATCCAAACAGGCCAGTCATTCAGGTATGCCACTTTGGATTAATACAAAATCCCCCAATTTTAACATCATAAGTCATGATACTAAGTAGTGGACTTTTCACCCTTTTTCTGGTGACTCATAAAGAGCTGATCTGAAAAATGCATTTTGAAGTGAGGGAAGCTAGGCTTCCCATGTTCAACTCTAATCTGTTCTTAACAAAGCTAAAACATATTCATCAAATCAGTGATATCTTCCATAAACATCATTCTCATGTATATGCTTCTTTCTCTTTTCCCCCTTATTAGATGGGTAACTTAGCCATGTGCATAATAACGGAATTTTATAACAAGTGGTTTTATTTGCATCAGAAGTATATCATATATTAATTGTAATCAAAATTTAAAGGATCATAGTCATTAAAAAACGACATCCTTAGGTTCCATTTTAATTGAAAAGTTACAAACCACTTCTTGGAAATATAATCGAAACTGCAATTCTGTAAATAGTCAGCCACTAAGATGTTGCACTAATTAGACATCTGACAAGATTAAATGTAAATAAATATTATCTATTTTTTTATAGTTAAATAAATATTATCTATAATAATGAATAGCAGTTATCATCTTGCATAATTCATTTCTGGATCAAACTTGAAACAAACTTCTATGACAAGCCACTTGTAGCAGTTATTGAAGTTAAAAAATGATATTAACCTTTGGTAAACATATTCTATGTCATCAGCACTTAGTTCTAGCAAAAGATTTGTATTAAGAACTTCAGTGACTCCTATGGAGAATGAATGACTCCCTGCATTCTGCACCCAAATCAATGATAAATAGAAAGAACAATAGGCATCCTTAGGAATATAATTCATAAGTGGCTAGAACATAACTGGGTGCTGGTTTATCCTTTCAAACCTTCCTTCCACACCGTATAGTGGCAACTGATTCCTAGTAATTCGATTCTTGTCAGCCTGTCAGAAATAAGAAAGCTTATTCTTATACTAAATGCTGACTTTTGATTAAAAAACTAAAAAAATCACAATCCTCTGAAGTTTTTCTATCTAAAAATGGGAAGAGAACATGACACATAAAACGAGAAAATGAATACGTGACGCCCCAAATTAATTGGATATTGATTGAGTGTATGTTGTGGGGTGCATGTGTTGAGTCTCACCTCCAGCATATACTGGGTTGATCTGGGTTTTATTAATAACTAAAAGAGCCTCAATTGTGATTAGATTAGTCCTTTTGGAGTACATCACAGATGTGGCTAGCATTTTTATTGGGTTTTATTAATATTTACTAATGCTAGTGTCCATGATTACATATATAGAAAGAGCAAATCCTTCATATATAATATTATTCATGATGCAAAAAAAAAAAAAAATTAACCATCAATAATAAATAATTCGTGTTAGGTAAATTCTTTAAACTGCATGGAGATTAGAAATCAAGGAACGAAAAAGAAAAATGGCCAACATGAGAACATAAGACAAAATAAAGTGCTAACTTTTCAATTTCACAAACCTCCCTGAAATTCCACAGCTGATTATGCAAGCAACTCCAAAATGGTGAAGCACAGAAGTTTGGTTGCCCATTAAAGGCCTCAAAACTAACACCAATTTTGTTACATTCAAGCCCATCTAAGGTAAATCTAACTCTCTCAAGCAGCATCCACAGAGAAAAATTCCCTCCCAAATTCTGTGGTTGACCAGGGCCACCCTTCCACAAAGAAAGAAGAAACTCTCAGCAATATAAAACTAAAAAACCATTTATAAAATACTCACTCAATTTAAAAATCAATGAGAAGGTAAATTAAGATAAAATGATCTAAGAGATGGACATGCTGACTTTCCAAGTGCATCTCTACTGTAGCTGTAAGTTCAAAATGTGTGCAAAAATAATAAAAAAAACCCACAATACAAATGATATATAGATGACTAAAAAGATCAATGAGCTCTCGCTCAAATGCCTTTCCCCCTCCCATACAAATGGGATGGAGGGTGAGTTCTTAGTTGTGGGTTCAAGACCCACCGAATATGTGTGTAATGTATCAATTAAAAAAAATATGACCACAAAAAAGCAAATATTTCATTCCATAAATTACTTGGTTATAAACTAAGTCTACCTTGGCTCACTTAAAAAGTTAATTTTAATAATTATGTATAATGCAGAAGCCAAAAAAAAAAAAAAAAAAAAGCACAACAGATAGATTAACAAGAAATTTTCAGCCAGTTTTTTGCTTCCATCAATTAAAGTGAATGGATATTTATCAAAATATGTCTGTGAAGCAAGTATACCTGCCTGGGTATAACAAGGTAGAAGTCCTCAAATGTTGGTATATTTGTGTATCCAGCAAAATCACCAATAAGATTAACCCTTAAGAAATTATCATTAGATGTTGCTGTTCTATTTTCAGGACCCACGACTACTTCCTGATAGCAAAGAAACAACCAAAAAGTCTTCAGTTAATAAATAATAACAAGGTTTTTTTAATTTCAATACAAAACATTAGAGAGATTGAAAATTACACAACTTTACAATTAGTATGGTTTTTTGCAATTACTTCTTAAATTCATCATACGGGGTTCGATCTACAGAATGAATATCCATGTTCAATCCAGCAAGAATATGAACACAGCATCAGAAAGATTAGACATAGCAAACAAAGTGAGAGCAGGTGTGGAGTGCCAGCATACAGCTGAACCAAGCATTCCCTCTCAGCCTCTCCATAAGCCAAAACCATAATTGAATTTTTCAAAGAATATATTTTATTGCACCTAGCTTATTTCAGCTACCTTTTTTAAAGAGTCATCAAGAAATATCAGGCTTTGGACCAAGAGGGTACTTCAAATTTCTTTTAGTTTATTAGACATTTTTTTCATTAAAGCTTCCTTAAGCTATTTTATATGGTTCAGAATAATTTTCTTTTCTTTCATCCAATCTTTAATCCATATCTAAATTATGTTCTTTATCCTCTCCCCTTCCACTACAACCTACTGCTTCATTATTCAAGCACCTCTCCCATTAATTCTGAACAACAAATTAACAACTAACTTGCATATTGTTAGTTCAGGGACAGCTATGCTGCCCAGCCAAGGGGAAAAAATTCAGTACCATGATTTAAAATATTACAGCAGAAGATGAGCTCAAATAGCCAATTAGAATATCTTCCTTATATTTAATGGAAGAAGGGAAATGGTTTTGACATTCACCAAGCAATCATTAATTAATAAACGTCCATTTATCAATATATTCCCCCAGATTTTAAATTATCCTACATGTCATCAACAACACATATTTAATAAGAAAAGAAAAAAAGTCACTTTGCCATTCAATAATGAATCATTGAACTTCCATATATCTACCATTATATCTCTCTCCATTAGACTTAACTATATATCAAAGCTTGGTTTTACCAAGCATGCAGTGCATTTGCTTTCAACTAGTGTGGATAAAGTATAAGGATATTGACCCCCAAACAAAATAAAAAATTACCGAAATCTTAGATCCAGTCTTGACTTGAATTTGGACACTGAATCCCAATGATCGCTGTCCAATACCAAAAACATGAAACCTAAGTAGATCAAAGAAAATATTATTCATGGCATAATGTAAAATAGATTGCAAAATTTAAATACTCTGAACTCTCCACCCATCATCCAGGAGTAAACAATGTTAATAATAAGAGGATTGGATACATACCAGAGCTGTTATGATCTCAATTAGCTTCTTCCCCAAAATATTTATATATGGCTACTTACTAAAGAACTTACCAATATTTCAAAACCTACAAACTATTTTATGAAACCTCAAAAAGTAGAATTTGTTAATAACATAATGAAACAACAGAGCACTCATTAAACAACCATAATAAACAGCTAATACAAGCTTGTATAACTAAATGTTAATCGATATGCATAAATTGACATAACGCGGCATTAATGTGTTGCTGTAAACATTTGATTCACATGTACTCCAGAAACACAAATAGTTGAATATCTTGACATCTAACTACAAAGCAAAACACTATCAAGATGAGACAAGGTAACTAATGGCCGTACCAATCACCTGGAAATCGGAGACAATGTGCAGTGTTGGCCTTTCCTTTCATCAATTTGTCAACTGATTAAAAAATAAAACTATAATCAATCACAATGTTGTAAGAGGCATTCTGCATAAAAAGTTGAAGAGTAATGAACCATATAAAAGTGCTTACAAAAGTTTCCACATGATGAAGGCACCCTCCGCTGGGGCCCACAAGGACAACAGATTGGCTAGGCAGAAAGGATATGAAGAGGAGTAAGGAATAAAGAACACTAGTTAAAAACATCTGTGAAAGGTAAAAATAAAGAAGCATAGCTGAATAAATGTCTAAACGTGTTCCACAATTTTCCCTAGTGTGAGATATTCAAGTGCAATAGAGGGACAGTAGATAAAGAGCAAAGTATCACTACTAAAAGAACAAAAACAGATGTAACTAAAATAATTGAAATTTATAAAAATGAAGATCACCATTGCAAAGTTAACTTAAGCAGTTTTATTAAATAAATATCAAAATCTTAATCATCAAAGCAAGGTAAAGCCTTCAACTCTTAAAGTTAAGCTGACATATATAAATACTGCATCTAACTCCAGGCATCAACATGACACATGCAGATATTGCAATAATTCAAATTCATTAGAGAATATATAATCAAATTCAGAGAGAGTGTCGAGGCCATGATGGTATGGTATTTTTTTTTTATAAGTATGATGGTATGATAATTTTGAAGAATCCATATTACGTTCAAACTGCAAAAGATATGGCAACTGTTAATCCAGGCATAACTTTATAAAAATCTCAAGTTCTGCTTCAGTAAGTAGATCATAATATAAACCACTATTGTATTTATTGAGAAAAAATGTATCCTAGGTATTATTGGCACTTAAAAGGAAAAATGACAGGTCCAAAAGCAAATTAGATCCAAGACAGTAGAAATGCACCTGGGTATGCTCAATAATGTGACCTTTATCATCTCGTAACCTTCAAAACACATAAAAAATCCAGTCAGCTGAATTCACTCACATAACTCTTCTTTGTTTGATAAGTGACTTCATTTAAATCCAGGAGAACTAAACCACTTTCAGTGTAGTGAAGCTACCGGTAGAATTGCATATAGCCTACTTCACCAAAAAGTATACTAGTTGAACCTTTTCAGCACAAACGCTATATAGTTAAAAGAAAGCCCCCAATGAAAACAAGACATTAAAAAATAACTATAGCCTACACTAACTATTCCAGAATTGAATGCTTCTTGTACATTGTTAAAGTATTATATGTATGGAAAGGTGCCAATGAGCTGTCTCAAATGGTACTTCCTCCTCTCATAATAATGGGTAGAGAGTGAGGTTGTGGGTGTTACCAATAAAAAAATGTAAGAAAAGGTAATCCTATACTTTCAAATAATTAATTTGATAAGGCTTTCTAATAATTAGTAACAATATATATAACCTATAAGCCAACCACTCCAGGGGTTGAGCTATCACAATCTCTTTCTCTCTCTCTCATCAACACCACAGGGTACCAGAGGCAAGATTGTTTATGTGATTCAAATCTTGGTCACCCCAACCATGTTAGTTACTTATATTGTGTGTATGTAAGGCCCACAATTGGGCAGGCCTACAAATGAGTAAGAGTCTTAGTGCTATTTTAAGCTTGACATACATTGTTCACTTTGACCATTAAGAGTAACTACTCTCTGGGTCTTTGTTTCTATTGCATTCTATCACATTGTTCCACATTCTATAGTACGATATTTCAGAATCACACACCACAATAGCCTTAGACTACATTAAAATTGATATTGTAGTTTATATAGAGATTAAATTTCCTTAAGGAATATCTTGTACATACCCTGTGTAGAGCGTCTTTAGTAATAAAATCTATTTTTATTGAGATACAGAGACAGAGAGATTAAAGCAGATCTTAAGGATATAGAATCATCAAAGAATTTATCAAATATGTAGATTCTCTTCTTATAACTTTACAGCCAAGTCCAAAAATCCTCCCTATTCACTAACTAATAAGTAGCATACTTTACCAGATTGTCAAAACAACTCAGACTGCTGAAGCATATACTGGCAGCTATAATTTAGGGTGAGAAAATCCATGAACATAAAAGCATGAAAATGAAGCAATTATTCAAAGACTGGATATGGAAGTTAAGAGTCCAGATAGAAATTCCAAGATTTTATGTATCTAAATTGTAATACCTTTTAGCCTTATGATACCCATAGCCAGAGCAGGATATTATCACTATATTGCTGAGAGGGAATCTAATCTAAAGAAACATTTCTAAACCAAACACATTAGAAAAATTATACAATGCAAGGTGGTCTATAACTATAAGCAAAGTTGTTGTATACAAGATCATATAAATATAATTACCACAAATTTTGAAGTTAGTTAACTAAAGTAAATCAAATATTGTTGATACAAAAGTTGTCCTTTTTTTTTTAACTTCTACAACCACATAATTTCATGCTTTCACCCGAATTTTATCAAATCTCTTCAAAATTTTGAATGTTTACAGCCAGTAAATGCAGATAAAATGGTAAAATCTAAAGTCTAAAACAGAAGTGCAAACACTGGAATAGCAAAATCGTTACTCCACCAACCAATTTTACACGACAATTACAAACCAAACATTGTGAAATCATATAAAAATGAAATGTCAGGGAAAAAAAAAAATTTGCTTGCCTTTCACATATCTGCACAACTTTGGCATCAGCATCTGGCTGACATTTACGTGTCTTAACATATAACTCTTCAGGTTTATAAGGAACATCCTGGTAAATGTAGAGTTTGCCAATGTTATAGCAATTGACTTAACAAAACATCAAGTGATGTGATAAGTAGAGGGTTTACTTAATAAAATCATCTATCATCCTGTCAGACTTCTTTTCAGACTAATGGCATTGGCAACAGTTTTTGCAGAAGATTTGTCATCAAATAAATAAGAATTTCCTCTAATCTCTAGCACAACAAACGTGTTAAAAAAATGGACCAATTATTAAATTCATCATTTCCTATCAGATTAAACTTTTGAGACGAGCGGTATCTTAACATGAAATCAAAGTGGGTGGTCTTTAATTTGGACCATGTATCCACTCCACCTCCCAATTAAAAATCTCACATGTTGAGAGGGAATCTGGGTTAGTAGAATGAATAATGGTTAAAAAACAATTTAAGAAGGCAGTTCCATACTCGTATATATGTAAGCTGATACATGGCATATGCAGCAGATTTGTTGACCGTTAGCACGGGTGGTATTCGCAGTGTTTGCATGTTGGTGGATGAGTTATCCTCCACCTCCACTATTTCCGCCACAATCGAGGCCTCTCCCCCACTCTGAATAATCATTACAAATTATGTGACATTTAAAGGTAAGAATTCGATATAGCTTGCACTAAATTTAAATCTAAACCGGCTGCCCCTCACTTCACTTTCACAACAAATTTATCACTATTCTCGGATTAACTTGACAAGTGAAGTAATCAACATGACTAACACTGTCCTTTTTTCTTCTTTCTTTTTCTTTTTTTCTTTTTTTTTTTTTTTCTTTTGCGTTATTTTCACAAACACCTTTGCCACATTCATCTACAGTACGCCTGTAACAAAATTTTAGTAACTAAATGTAATTTTTTTTTTTTTTAATTCTTTATAGTGATGAAAATAGCACTAGGTATTACCAATTACAACAACATCATATGTACTTAAAAAATAAATAAACAAACCAAAATATACTTAGTTTTGAAATAGAAACAAGAATTTTACAAATTATAACAACAAATATATATTTTTTATAAGAAGAATATTGAAATTAAGGAGAGAACAGAAAGAGAAATGTAACATTAGAGAAAGAAGAAGTACGGAGCCACTGGGAACCGCCATGTTCAAGACGATCTTCTTGGTGCAGTTGAGATCACCGGATTCGGAACTCTTCTCGCACTTCTGGAGCTTAGATTTGGAGAGGATCTGGACGCCGGCAACGCCATGAGAAGCGAGAACGAATAAGAGAAACAAGATCGTCGTCTTTGTATTCATTTTCTTCAATTCTTAGTGAGAAGAGAAACTCTCTCAGTGATTCTTTCTCTGCTTTGAGAATTTCGTGAAACTGAAAATGTGTGTGTGTACGAGTGTGAGTGTGAGTGTGAGGGGCACAAAAATATAGCTATAGGGGCCGGTTTTGGCGGGGTTTAGTTAACAAAGTGGGTTTTGATTTTGAAACTGCATGTAACGGTTTTGCCAAGGGGAGGAGGGCTCGGATCACAATAGGACAAATGACGCCCAGCTGTACGACGCCGTTTCGTGTGCTTGGGCTTCGGAAGGATGTGATGTGGATTTAGGGAGGACGTGAGCGAATTGGATCAATTTCGTTTTGAATCAAGTTAATTTGTATATAGTCACTGTGTTATTTGTTAGGGGAAGAGAAAGTTTTGTAGCTGATATATAATCTTAGCATGGTTGGTCTAAGATGTTGCCTTACTGTTGTATAGACTTGTTCCTTTCTTTGAATAAAATAATCTTAGCATGGTTAATGTGTGTGTGTTTAGTCTTAGGATCCTTTCTTAAAAAAAAAAAAAAAATTCTGTCATTTATTCTCCAAAGAAAAAAGGTTAATCCAAATTAGGGTTGATCAATATTTTTCACATGCAAAAAAACAATAATGAATGAATGAACCAGAAAAATAACTAAATATTAAAAATAACAAAATGCTCAAAAATATAAGTTAAATATTATATTGATTCTTAAGTTTACACAATTTAAAGTTCACTAATGATATTTTGGTCAACAGACTATTTTATTAATCCAAAATTTTGACTTATTCCCATTTGTATTTCATATTTTATAAACTGGCTTTTCAAATAGAATTATCGAGAATTTAATATTTTTATGGTGATTTTGCTATCGAGTAATAGGTTTGGTTGATTATTTCATCTGCATCAGCTTTTCCCAAAAAATAAAATCATAGAATTTAGTGTAAATTAAATCATGAAATCTCTTCAAAATCTCAATATTGTATCCTCTATTAATTCCATGGGTAAAATATAACATGCCTCTAAGTTGAATAAATTCAAATAGAAAAGAAAAATGTGTTAAAATGTGTCAAAGGTTTTCTCACCAACTCGCATAATGTAATTTTGTTTAATCTATAATTTCTACTCTCCCTTATTTTCTTACATGGTAAGAGCATATTTGACTTAACTTATTTTTATATTAGAAAAGAATGACTCATTTTTTAAGCCTCACATTTTTCAAAGTGTAATTGTCATTTTGTTTTTAAGTACTTGTTATTTAGACAAAATAAACCAAGAAAAATAATTATGACACAAAGATCATATGAAAAGTGTAGAGTGTGGTCTCCCAAGTATGCTTCACAAGTCACAGATCCTAGGTCCAATAAGAAAACAAGGTGGTCCGAGGTATTAGGCCCAAACCATATCCTCAAATAAAGAAGGCCCAAGCTAGAGAGGGGAAATGAAGGTCTAATTGGGAAGTAGCCCCCTTCCATTCACCAAGGAGGGCTAATGAAGTTCAACACACCGTGAACAATCTTGGTAGAGGATGAATGATCAGTCAAACATTTGAGAAGAAGATCGAACCCATAAATCTAGCCGAGGAACCAGACGAGGTGGCTTGTAACCCAAGCAATGGTCACCTCCACATTAATTAGGTATTCCCACCTAACCTATGTCGCATTTAATGCTAAATGACCGACCTGAACAGTTATTTACACCCTAAAAGTCCATTTTCATCATCAAAATGGAGGATGAGACACTTGATAGGACAAGCACCTTTTGACTCCCATCATGACAACCCACTACTAAAGGGATGGACTAGGTGTATAAATAGGACATTCCCCCATACTTAGTATGGAATAGGAAAATTAAGGAGAGAAGGTGTAGGAATATCTAGAGAGTGCTTGTATTATGGTTTTCAGACCCAGACCGTTCAAAGAACCTGTAAAATGAGAGATTCAAGGTTTTTAAGGTTGGATCAAGGTTCAACCAAGGTCGAACCGTGATGATGTCATAATTAATTTAAATAAAATAAAGGTATTAAATTTGTAAATGTTAGCAAAATCGACTAAAATATCTAAAAAATGAACCGAACTTTCAATTAAATTTTCAACACCTTTTAACTCCTTTATCAGATTTTTTTCAAATTAATTACAATTAATTGACCCGGTTGAACCGGCCCACGGTTCGACCGATTTTCTAGGTTGAACCTCGGTTCATACGGTTCCCTCAGATCTATTAAAAGTCCTATTCTTGCATATAAAAAATCAGTTTCATGATCGGTTCCCAGTTAACCTGGCTTGGCCGGTTTAGTCCGAGTTTAAAAACCATGGCTTGTACTTGTCTTTGGTTGCTTGTAACCTTGACAAGAGATAATCATTCTGATAATCAATATAATATCCATTCAGACTTAGATTTTTCTTGTTTAGATCTCTCATTGTGGATTGCTCTCATGTTTTATAAATTAGTTGTGCCGATTAAGGTATTAGTAGAGTCCTCGGCCCAAAAAGGTAAACTATGTTTAGTTAAAACAAATAAAAACGAACTGTGAAGAAGTACTCTTTACTTACGCAACACCAATACCACTTGCTCTTTTAAAATATGGTTATTAATTTAATTTTCTTTTTACCTATTTCTTTAGCCTGACCTTTTTTTTTTTTTTAATTTACGAAGTTAGCAAGAACAAGTGGGAAACTAAGTGATGGTAAATTGGTAATAGGTCATTCAGTCATTGGTGAGAAACTGAGAAATGATGGGGATTAGATAGTTAGGAAATACACCATTAAGGTGAGACAAATTGCATACACTCTTGGACTAAAAGAAAGATGAACTAAAAATCAGTTAACACGCATGACTATTTCTTTCATTCTTTCTTTGTTTTTATTTTTTATATTATTATTATTTAAAAAAAAACAGCATGACTATTTCTTATTAATTTTAAAATTAAAAGCAAATGATGGAACGTGAACAAGATTTTAAGAATGATTGGTAAGATGTTTGAATCTTTTTATATCCTTAATACGCTACGGAAATGTGTAACAACTAGTTACTAGTAAGATGATGCATTCAAATAAATTCAAACATTCAAGTAGATTTTTTATTTTTTTTATTTTATTTTTTTGATAGAACATTCAAGTAGATATGACAATGAGAATAGTTTTTTTTTTTTTGGTAAAAAAAAATCATTCTTAGATGTGTTTGGATATCTCTTATTTACTGAAAATTGAACACTTATAGTGAAAAATACTGTAATAAAATAATATTTAAAGGTGTAAATGATACTCAAATTTACCTAAAAATTTACATTTTGTTGAATTTAATAGTCCCACAAATAGTATCACGAGCCCCACAATCTTTTAGCAAAACGCACAAAAATTTTCATCCCATGCTTCGCAAACGCACGCTCATTGTCATATTTACTTTTTCTTTTTGGAGACCCATTTGGCTTCCAATAGATAAAGGCAAATATAAAATATGAATATTATTTCTCATTTTGGCAAATACTAGTGAAAGTACAGTTTTACTTCTCCTAATAATATAATAATTTTTTTGAGAAGTAATAATATAATAATTATATGTATAAAAAAAATCTTAAAATCCTATACAAAAAAATGTATGTGAAGCTAATAAATTTAAAAAAAAAAACTAATAAATCAATTGGTGGTAAATATATCCTCCACAATAAATCATTTTCCTTGATTTTGATTTTGACCAAGCACCACGTCAGCACATCTGCAAGTTGTAAAATATAATTGAATATCATATTCTAGGTTGAGTAGTGTAAAAGCAACCTAACCTGATCCAACTTGCTCTTTTTTTTTCTTTTTTTTTCTTTTTTTCTTTTTTTTTTGTTAATTAAAACCAATGGCGGCAGGGGCAAATTCGGAATAAAACAAGACAAAAAACCCGTTCAGTTTCGTCAACCTAACAACCAATAGCAAACCCTATTCAAACAACAAAACGTTAGAAAAGCTGAAAGCCGCAGGATCCTCTGTCCCCATTCGCCATCGTATATCGTTAACCCAACACCTGTCCGTACGTGATAGCTTTCCCTGATCGGCCAGTGACACGTGGCGACAACCTTAAGTCCCACGCATGTAATATCTTAAAAACAAAATAAAATAAGAAAAAAGAAAAAAGAAGGTATAATGCACAGAAAAATATAATACTAATACAAATACAAAAAGCCATGGATATATACAAGCACTACCACCCGCTTGAACTAATATTGTAGACCAACACCACAACTATGCGCATTGCGCAAGCTTTCTCCGGCGAGGCTCAGGGGACCTCCATGGCCGGAGATAAATCAGAAACGGCTCTGTACCAAGCTCTGGTGGATCGGTTCCAGAGTTTGGAGGCGAGTCACGAGAGGCTGAGAGAGCAGTTTGATGAGCTGGTTCAAGAAAATAAGATAACAAAGAACAAGGAGGTGGATTATGATATGGTGGGCTCAGACTCATCAGATTCGAGGTGGGGTTGCTTCCCTGGGTTCTTTGGGGCTGGGGGTCCGTACAGAAGTGTGCTGGAGAACATGGGTCATGCTGTTCACGTGTGCAGAGCTTCTTCTGGGGAGATCATATACTGGTATGTATGTATGTATATATATGAGTTTTTGTATGCAAAGAGATTTCATGAAAGTTTGTCTGTCCGGGAACTTTATTTATTAGTTGACCATGTTTGGTTGTGAGTTATACTGAGTGTACTGTTGTGGTTTCGATGGAACAGTTATGTAGGAATAGAATGTTTGATGTGGTTTAATTAATGTGAAGGTATAAGATCACGGAAAAGAGTGAGCTTTATGTTAAATTGGATCAGATGGAAGTTGAAGTATTATAGGTAAATGAAGTAATTAATATATAAGAAGTAGATGTTTGAATAGGAAGGCGGTGTACTTTGGTGGGAGATATTAATCTTTCTATCAAAGTGTGAAGATGTTTGATAGAAATTTACACAGGCATATCTTCATTTTTAGGACTACAATTTTCTGGTTTTTTCATTATAAAAATAAGAGTTGGGATAGGAATTTTAATGCAAGATGTGAAGGCTAGCTGGTGTGTGTCATATTCTTTCATGTTGTGGACAATACATATTGAGAATTAATCCGGAGCTGTTTCACTTTTCAAATTCAAGAATTTTGTTGAGGTAGAGTGAGGTCTGGAATTAGATCTTAGTTTCAAATCTTGCCTAACAAAAGAGAAATGGGAAATCCCGGGTTCTTCAATTAACATCCTTACTTGCTCATTGGAATGAAAATACCATATGAAGTTGCGTTACTATTAATAACATATTAACATATTCAATGATAGCGATAGGGGACTGCTTCATTGGCTGGCGTAGCTTGCATTGACAAGTTTGATTTATTGAGCACCAACAGACGTGCATCAATCAATGGTGTAATGGTTCCAATGTTTTTACTTTTAATTAATGGAGCCCTTTAATCCTTGTTTGCCTGCTAGTGTATATGCTTCTACATATGAAGATCAATGAGGATGGATGATAAACTCATGCTAACTGTTGACCGGGAATCCTTTTCAGCTATCTTTCTCAACGTACAGTCAAATTATCATGCGTAGTAGAGACAAATTGAAGGAGCTCCATCAACAATATATAGAACATAGTTCAAAGTCTAACCAGGCTTAAGTCTCAAAACAAGTTTAAATAACTTGAGCCTCGTCTGGTCATGCCTAATATGCTAGACCTCTTGTTGTACGTCTTGTTATAAGCTGATCTCACAGGTCAACAAAAGGTACAGGGTCTTCATCACAATGATAAGATTCATAAGATAATTCAATCGTCCATGCCTAATGTCTTGTCATTCTCTAATCTCTAATATCCTTGTCTCATATGTAAATAAAGGTAAAGGATCTAAATCACAATACAGAGATTCAATAATAATCTTGTTTTTTATTTTATATTTTAACATATTTTATTCCAACCTCCACTGACCAATCTTACCCACAAGTTTATGGTAACTAATTAATTTGTAAAATATTTGAGTCAATCGCACTTCCTCTTTAATTATGGTGTAATTACAATGTGGCCTTCAATTTCAAAATTGAGGAGTGTAAGTTTAGGGATGACATTGCAATTGCATCATAATTAAGGGGAAGTGCAAGTTGTCCAAAAAAATATATATTTAACTAATGTTAACATAACTTTGACATGATAAATGATTTGTTAAGATCAAACTTGCACACAAAAGGTTGAAGGGATGACTTCTTTCTTACATGTGTTAATCATGAGAGATTTGTTAAGCTAGAAATCGCCTTAAAATATTATTTTGAACTGGTTTGGGTTTTCTTAATGTTAAAGGAAGTTGCATTCCTTGTTAAAGAAGTAATTTGATATTCTTTGTCCACTAAGGAAGGCATTCCTAGTCTAACAAAGAATGGGAATTGAAATTTTATATAGGGACAATGTTGCAAAGGGTTTAGTTGCTTTGGCCCAAGGGCCTTTCCACATAATGAGATGAGAAAACTTTCAGAAGAACATGGATTGGGTTCTTTGAAGAGGATCTTGAGAAGTTGTTTATTGTGTGAGTGTGAGAAATTTATTGGGTGAATTGGGACTTTGGGATTGAGTTTGTATGTGTGTGTGTGTGTGATAGAGACAAAGAGAGTTAGTTTGTCTTTGTGAGAGTATTTGTTTATGTTTGTATTTGTGAGACTTGTGAGTGTTGTTGATAGTGGATTTTGATTGGTGTTGCCCATGGATGTAATCATGTAAAGCCTGGAGTTGACCGAACTACATTAAATATTATTGTCTTGTGTGAATGTTTTTATTTCTTGTTCATGTGAATGCATTTATGCTAGCCCCAAATTTCAAGGAACTAGTATTAGAGCTCGAGGTTGATCTTACCGTAGTTCAAGAGAATATTATTCATTTATACAAGTTTGTAATTGGTACGATATAGGCACACACAAGGTTATCATTAGATGAGAAAAAAACAATCAACTTAGTTGTGGAAAGACTAATTGGATTAAGGTGGAGCTACTGCAAAAAGAATTAAGATTAGTTGATGGAATTTGAATCAAGGTGGAGATTTGTTAGAATTTGTTTCAAATTCCTATTTTGACTTGGATTAGGTTTTCTTGGTTTGGGATGAAAGTTTTATTCCTTCTTAAGCAGGAAATCTGGTATTCCTATCATAATTCACTAAGTAAGGTATTCTTAGTCCACCAAGGAATAGGTTTTGAAGTCTCATATATAGACAGTCTTGCAATGGGTTTGATGGCCTGGAGTGTGTGTGATAATGCTTGCTAAAGCACAACTGGGAAAGTTCCTTAAGAGTCTTAAAACTCTTTTAGCATAAATTTCCAATGTATGGCAATTTTGCTAAAGAGCTTTAAGGGGTTCGTTAAAGCTGAAATTTGGAGTTTTAAGGAAAAAGCTCTACAATCTATTGCTCATGCTTTATAAATCCAAAAACTTTAAGTACTTTTCATTGTAATTTGCCAAACACTCAAAACATTGAAGAGTTTATCAATTGAAACTCAATATCACAAAAGCTCTATAGTTAAAAATCTACTTCTTAAAGCAATGCTATATGTGCACTTTGGTCCAAGGGTCCTCGTACATAAGAAAAGGAGAAGACACTTAAAAGAACATGGAGTAGGTTCTCTAGAGAGTAGTTTGAGTGTTTGTATATTGTGGTGTGTAATAGAGAGAGATATTGGATGTACTAGGGCTTTGGGTTTGTGGGTTCATGTGTGTGAGGTTTGTGAGAGATGTTTACGTTTATATTTGTGAGGCTTATGAGTCTTGGATGTAAGAGTCTATGAGTTTAGTTTCTGATGTTTGATTGAGAGATTGTAATTCATATCGTTGACATTAGATTTTGGTTGGCATTGCCAAGGCTGTGTGCATATTTAAATTTCTCATTCGTTTTATTGTACTTCTACTAGCCCCAAATTCTAATACTGAAGCTTTTATGGTTTGAGACACTTGGAAAAGGAATGCCACATCTATATATAAAAAGGAGGACAGAATAACTTGTTCCCTTCCTTCCCTACATTGTTATAAGATATGCTTAATGCTACATTGTATCACAAGTAGATCATATCATTTCTTTCTAGACTATTTTTAAAGCTGCATTTTTTGAATGATAGAAGAGGCCTCAGAGTCTTGAATTTGTTAAGATCTTTTCTGTATGCTCTGGATCTGCAAATATGCATATTCCATCTCATCCGTAGCTATGTGTTTCTCGTAGAAATGAAGAGGTTCCTCTTAAGATTAGGAAAGAAATAAGTCTTTTTCATAAAAACTTCTTTTGCATGTTAGTACTATCAAATATTGCTGTTATCTCAAAGGAAAATTTAAATTTTAGGAATTATTCTGCTGAAAGTCTCTATGGATGGAAGGACTATGAAGTCCTTGGAAAACAAGTTGCTGAACTTCTTATTGCTGAAGATTATTATGCACCTCTTAAGAAAATCATGGACAGCTTGAGCACTGGGCAATCCTGGTCAGGTCAATTTCCCTTTAAGAAGAAGTCGGGTGAAATATTTATGGCAATAGTGACAAAAAGCCCATTATATGAGGATGGTGAGCTTGCTAGTTTTATCACTGTTTCAAGTGATGCAGCCGTATTTAATAGTATAGGTTCAGTCAACCTGAGAACACATCAGGATCATGTCAATGGCCAACCTAGACCACGGGGGTTTAACTTGAAAAGGATTCAGTGGCACCAGCGTCCACCAATTGCAACAGTGCCACAGATTGCATCTTCTGTTTCCAATCTGGTGCTTATGAGTTAAACTTTTAACAATTCCTTTCCTTCGCTTTCCTCCTCTTATTTTAGTAATTATAATTGTTTTCATTGTAATCAAATTAAATTCTAGTTTCTGAAAGTGTGTTCTAAAAATTGTACTGCTGGACCAATCAGGCCTCAAAATTTTTATCACGGAGACATGGAGATGATACATCAAATGCATGTGATGCACCCATGGACAGGGAGGATACTGCAACAAATAGTGAAGATGCTAAATTTCACAAAACTAGTACACTGGTAAATCCCTTTTCTAATGACTTCCCAATCAATTTTATGTCTGTATTTTTGGAGAAGATATATTGTATTATGTTTCTTACCTTTGACCCTTGAAAAATACTTTCACTACCTATCACTCTCTCAAATATGGGACTCTAGATTTGAATTCATCCAATACGATCATGTGTCCACAATTGGCTGTGTATAATGAGTTGGTATTAATTTTCTCAGGTCACTGGTTGGAATTGGTTTCAAAAATGGCCAACAAGCCATGGTATAAATGGCACTTTCTCATCTCATAATTAAGTGTGGGCATAGGGTGAGATTGTAAGCTCAAGACCCACTGGATGCATGTGTAACTTACCAATTTAAAAATAAATAAATTGGTTCTAGAAATGGACCAAAGTGTGGATTAATTTTTCACTCTCCTTGCTCTCTCAAAAGTCATCCTCCTATAAAACACCATTGCTTGATTGGAGTAATGCTTTGATACTCTCTATTTTTTAGTTAGCATATCTCTCTCTACATGCCATTTGTCTCCAAACCTCTGTTACATGGTACACTGCAGTGTTGTGTATACTTTCTTAGAGTTGATTTTTTTTCCCCTTCTTTTTCAGTAGTTACTAAAAACATTGGGGATTTCAGTCATGTCATGACCTCCTAAAAATGTGTTAGTGTTAGTAGATGTGTTGTCAAATCCTAGTTCCAAAGCATATCAAATTTGGATTGTATCAACATAGTGGTGGTAGGGTTGGTTCTGATTCAGAAATTGCTCAAAGATGACAAGAATTTAATCTACTCAAAGATGATGGGTTGTTGATCTTTTGCTCATATTATTTACACCATAATAAATTTTTGGGTAAAACTTGTTTCGTTGGAAAGTAGGCATTCAAGGCTTCAAAAAGAACACAAATTAACCTTAGTTGGATTTAAAATGAGTGAGATATGACTATTTGAATTTGGCACAACTATGTTGTCACTGAGAGTTCGCTCAATCCTCACTAGACACTAGCTCAAGTGAAGTTGCAACAAAGAGTAAACCAACTTTGAAGATCTTATCACTTAACCTAATGATTCCCTATATAAAACCAACCCATGTTGCACAAATTGAGAGAAGAAAGGCTACCGAATCAATATTACGTTGAGAGAAAACCTTCTTGAGTGTAAATTGTTTTAAATTCCACTCCCTAAAGTGATTCTCCTTACGAGATTTTATAATTTTGTCTCTGACAGTTTCTCCTTAAGCCTAAACCGTTGATTCCTTGAACCCATGGAGTTAGTTCTTTGACAGTGGGTTATTATTGTTTCTAATCGGAGTTCCAAGTTGTCACGGATGAGGTTTGTTTGTGGAGGAACTTTGCATAGAAGGATTCCAGAAATTTTAGGGCCATTATGGTGGGAGGTAAGCGGGGTGCTTGCTGAGGTTACAATAGAGAGTCTAGCTTTACAAAGATTTTGTAAGTAGATTATTGTAACTTTTTCATATCTAAATTTTCAATGAGATTGGATCCCCGGGTGGTTTTTCCTTTGAAAAAGTTCTTCATTGGTTTTCTACCTCGTTACCATATTTGTATACCTTTTTACTACCATACATCTTTATTGCTTTTGATTTGATGAATTATAATAATGGTTGAAATAGCTGTACATGCTCGTCTCTTTGGAATCAATCATAACATATTTGGTTAATCCACTGCTTAGTTGTTTGGGGTCAAAATCAGATTTTTTTCAAAATGATATCCCTTGAGTATCTGCATTCCTTCATTTCAGTATGTATAGCCTCTGCTTTTGTCAACATTTATTCTATATTGACCGGTTGGATGATTGTAGGCAGCCAAGGTCTTGGCAAAGCTGCAGCACATTGAGGGAAATATCAACTGTGGTAAAGAAGAGGATGGAAGTATTCAAGAAAATGGTGCAATTGATTCTTCAGAAAGCAAAGTGACAGACAATCCTAATTCTTTTAGGGATCCAAAGGACCATTGCACCCTTGATACAGAGAATAAGGCAGAGAGCCCCCACAGAAAAAATTCTTCCTTTGCTTTTAGGAGAGAACAAAGTGACTTTGAGAGGAGTTCTGTTGTAGCCTCTTCAAGGGAGTGCTGTGAGTGTTTTGGTTTATCCAGACCTGGAGACCCATTGCAAAGATTAGGCCACCAATTCAATGTGAAGGAGGTGGAACCAGAAGTATCAAACTTGAAAGCCTGGGAAATAGAACATGAAATGCAAAGACAACCTGGTGATAAACACTTCCCAATTTCAGGGGAGAGCATTGGCAGCAATGGGAGTTCATCAAGAAAAGGGGATAATGAGTCAAACTCTATAGTAGATTGTGAGATTCGCTGGGAAGACCTTCACTTTGGGGAAGAGATTGGCCAAGGTATACTTGAGATTCTTCATTTTTATCTGAATCTAAATTGCATTCTATGATTAAAAATTGAAATCAATTCATCGTATTATGATGTTGGTCCATGGGGAAGTAGATCCAGACTAAATTTAGAACTGTCAACTACTCTGGCTGTCTCAAGTTAAAGGCACACTGATAAAATTAAATAACAATGACAGTTGATATATTAATGTTTGACACATCACTAGAATAATGAAAGTAAATGATTTTATTACAACTAATTGTGAGAAGGTTTTTTCCCCAAAAATAGGTTGGTTCTCCTTTCATTTTTAGTTTAATACTCTATTAATTTATAAATATATTATGCTGCCCTTTACATTTTATGAGAAGATTTAGGCACAAAGTCGGGAAATGGAAATTTAAGAATGTACACAAGAAATGTTGCTGGACATTTGATGTCAATACATCTGTTCTTGCCTGACAGGTTTCTATGCTGTTGTTTATCATGGACTTTGGAATGGATCGGTAATTTTGAAATTTCCAAATTACTCTATTTACTGTTCCAAGCAAGATTATTCAATCAATATCTTGACATTAATAATTTTTTGTGTTCATAACAGGATGTTGCCATTAAGGTTTACTTTGGGAATGAATATAGTGAGGGAACTTTACTTGACTTCAAAAAAGAGGTATCTCTAAACTCTTAGCCAACTGCTTGTAAGTTGTAAATCTTGGTGGCAAAAGGAAGAACCTTATCCCGGGATCTCATTTGCATGTGTTTCAGATTGATATAATGAAGAGACTAAGACATCCAAATGTACTGCTGTTTATGGGGGCAGCATATACACAGAAGCGACTTTCAATTGTCACAGAGTTCCTACCCAGGTAATAGATATGGAAGTGTTGTCTACGGAGTGGTTAAACTAATGGTATCTTAAGTTAATGCAGTCCACCTAGCAATGTAGTATTTGATTGTTATGTTGAATTGAATTTTTCCATCTTTCATGCTAAATAAAGTTCATTGGTAAGGCTGAGAGTACGTGCCTATGTCTTTGTCATTCAAAATTTCTTGTTTAGAGTATTTTTCTAGAAGTCCCATGGATTAGCCTTGCGATCTTGTGATACTTTTATTAATTGGGATGCTTCATGCTGGGTGATGTGTACATACTGGGGTTCAATCCAATCAGCCCAAATATCTGCGATTCTGCGTAGTCTCCTATGTTTTTCTCTTTTAATGCTAAATATATGTTCCGGTGTTAAGTAGATTTTGTTTTGCATGGTCAGAGGAAGCCTTTTCAAAACACTTCACAAGAACAATCAGGCATTAGACATTAGACGGCGTCTGAGGATGGCCCTTGATGTCGTATGCTCTCTCTCTCTCTCTCTCTCTCTCTCTCTCTCTCTCTCTCTCTGTGTGTGTGGGTCTGTCTGTACATGCACGCATGGCGTGTGTATCAACTTTTTGAACTTAAGTTTGAGCCATCATAATCTATTATGTTACTGCAGGCTAGAGGTATGAATTATTTGCATCACAGAAATCCACCAATAGTACATAGAGACCTAAAATCTTCTAACCTTCTTGTCGATAAAAACTGGACTGTCAAGGTAATATGTGCTGGGTTAATTGCTTTAAATAATTCAAGCAGATTGAGCATATAGCAGTTGCTTATACAAGGCATTCAATTTGTCAGGTTGGAGACTTTGGCCTGTCAAGGTTAAAGGACTCAACCTTTATAACAGCAAAATCTGGGAGAGGAACAGTAATGATTTGTATTCTCTCTTTCTTTTCTTTTATTTTCTAATGTAAAATCTCTTTCTAACTCTGTATCCATATGCATAACTAACTTTTATCACTGAAAATCATCCAATGTTTGTTTGTTTTAATTTTTTATTTATTAATTGCAGCCTCAGTGGATGGCCCCTGAAGTCCTAAGGAATGAACCTTCAAATGAAAAGTAATTTACAAAAACTGAGCTTTAAAATTCTGAGTGGTAAATGATAATCTTATAAAAATGTTGAAGTAATGAAACTCCTTCTTGCTAAGCAGATCTGATGTGTTCAGTTTTGGTGTCATCCTGTGGGAATTAATGACAGAATCCATTCCATGGAACAACCTAAATGGTTTACAGGTCTCTCTCTCTCTCTCTCGGACACACACATTCAAGTTATCTAGCCATTGAAGCTCCTCTATGACCATTGTCTTCCATTTTGATAGGTTGTTGGAGTTGTGGGATTCATGAATAGAAGATTAGACCTGCCAGAAGACCTTGATCCCCAGGTGGCAACCATCATCAAAGACTGTTGGCAAAGGTAATTTCATTTTCAACTATTTCTTTTTCTGTGTATTATATATTTATATTGAACCTACAAGTTGAGTTAAACCTTTATTTACTTAAAAACAAGCAGTGATCCAGAACAGCGTCCTTCATTTGAAGACATAATCCAAAGAATGATGGGCCTACTTCAAAGAGCTGCAGCAGCAGTGTCAACCCGGAGGAGTTCAGAATCTTAGAATTGCAATGTTGTTTAGATTAAATATATAGTAGCCTGTCAATTGTTAAGGTAAATCTATAACAGTTTAGAGGAGCTCACACAGGTAAACTGAATAGCATATATGGGGTAATCCAAAGGGATTGGCCGGTCGAGTGGTTTTCAATACTCGTGATCCATGAGGTCTTGGATTAATATCTCCTAACCAAGATCTTAAGGCAACACCCCAGGAGATTACTCCTTATAATTATTTGGTATGCATAGAAAGGTAGACTGCACACACTCGGGGGATTAATTAGGTGCTCTAAAAATCTTAGAAATTCACATCAACGAAAATAATAATAATCACATAGGGAATTTGTACTTTATTTTTCAAGAGGATCTTTTTAAGGTGTGGAAAGGATGGGACAGGACGAGTGTTACGTTTTAGAGCAAGTTTTTGGAAGAAATTACTCTAATGACTTGCAAGTTATTGTTGTAATCCAACTCTAGATCAAAGTAAAGAATCTTCACACTGATTTGAACAGACACTGTTTTGATAGTTATAGTTGCAAGAGTTTTGAGGTTTCACTTTTAGCAAGGTGTTGATTTCTATCTTTCCTTCTTTCTGTTTTTCCCCCCTAAACTACTATCACTGTTGAATCCTCAATTACTTATATAATGGTTCCTTTGTGCATTCGAATTTTATTTGAGGTCGTCAAAAGACCTCATCTACTGGTTATAAATAATGTAGCAGCTAGACTTAGATCAATACAATGATATAGAGAGAATAGCTATACACACTTAGAAAATAAAACTTCACCGTAGCATCTGATTCATACTGCATGTGTTTTACGACCAATTACTGAAGTGAGTGATTGAATCCCTGTTTCCTCACAGTGTGAATCCTATTGGTCATTATTAAGACCCTGACTATGCTCTATGTGACTTATGATTATGTTACAAGATAAATTTTCTAGTGCCTGCAACTCTAGCATTTTATTTATGGCCACGGGTCCGGGAATGAAAAAACCTGGCCTGAACTTGACCCGTTGCCATTCTTAGTGTTCCAAAGGTAAAGGGCCACGACTGGGAAACCAACTAGACCTAGGCATTAGGGCAATGTTAGTATTTGGGCCAGGTGTCCACGAGGGCATCACTAGGCCCAATCCAACCCGGATGGAAGTAGCAATTCAGCTGCTACACTTCCTGGTAATTTTCTGCAGTAGTGGTCTTTGTCTTTAAGGCATGAATGTATGGCTTAAATGTTATGACTTAAAACTTGTTGGTTGCCTTTTTGCATTGGCGGAGCCAGGATTTCAATTCAAGGAGGTAAGATTGTAAGAAAAAATTAATCACAAAATAAGTTCAAACTATTAATCTAAGTATATATGTGTGTTTGGCAATGGCTTATTTAGCTTTTTGCTGATTTTTTTTTTTTTTTGGGCTAAAGTATGCTTGTACTTTGAAAATATAAGAAAATATAAAAGTTAAAAAAAAAAAAAAAAAAAAAACCCGGATCCAAACGGCAATAAAGTGGAAAAATAAATAAATGCAAAAGTGTAGCAATATTCCTAGAAGTTGTATTTTGCTTTCACTCCCTTGATTGTTCTTAAAAATATATGTAAAATTCAACTCTCTTTTTTTAATTTTTCTAACTATTTAAAATTTTAGCTTATAGGAAAATCTCAAAGTTTGAAACTGTGAAAGAGTCAATATATTAAAGGGTAAAAGATTAGTGAGGGGATTGAGACCATACGAATATAGTGTAGTGGGAAAATAAGACATAAATAATATTTTTTTTTTAATTATTTTAAATTTATCCAGTTACTTTGAGTTTAAATGCCATGAGAAAGATGAATATTGTGGGAAGCCAGAAATACTAGTTCCACTAGGCCTGGTCCGAGGAGCTTGCAGGCCCAATTCTCGACCCACTTAACCCCAGCGTGCCTAAGCAAATCATCAGAACGATCAATCCGAGGAAAGCTCTTGGACAAGGACCCCATAAGGAAAACAAGATGGGGATTACGTAGGGGAGGGGTATACAATCTAAAGTTTCCCATGGAAACCAGTTTGGATAAGGATGGGAGAAAACTTTACGGGGAAACATCCTTCACCTTCGCATTAAATGCTCTACACCAACTATGCTAACTGTATTAATGGCTGATTGACACCTGAACAGTGTCCAAACGGCTTGTAACTAGCTCAATAAGACATTAAAAGGAAGGGTGAGACAAGCATCTTGTGGAGAGATTAAAAGCCCCCATATAGGGGGTCAGGATTAAAACAAGAACACTATAAAAGAAGAATGATCCCCAATGAACAGGGATCGAATTCTTAAGATTAGAGAGAGAAAATACTTATCTTTGTAATCTATCAAGTGTAAGAGGCTCTTCGGCCATTCCGAATAAGATAAATCAAACATATTATCTTTATGAAATTAGTTTAAACTCAATTAAAATTGCATTTTCTTTATCTTTAATCAAAACTTACTTTTTAGGAGTCCAAGTGTTGGTCCGAAACTCATCTCTACAAATTAATTGTAGTGGGCCTTGATCCAAGCCCAATCATCTTTTGGGCCTCAGATTTTCACGCCACACAAATATAATTTAAAGTTAATAAATGTTGTGAGAAAATTAAGTTCTAATTGTTCTAACTCGTAAGAAACCATAATTTTCATGGTTTGACCAATCTAATATTTATACTAATTCAAGAGATTTTGGGTGATTACACTGATAAAAGAGAGCTTGGGGGAGGCACCCGTCTCCGGCTCTCCACCCATTCCTATATGAGGCTCAAGAAAGGTAATTTTTGTGTGTGGAAGATATTATCAAAGGTAAAAACTATCTCATATTCTATGACTATGAGCATTGTGGGCGTTCAGGTGGTGAGCAACTGAGCATTGTGTATCTAGTTTCTGTAACAAATTATCCACCATTGAATCCATATTAGAGCTCTGGATGTTTAGGGAATACAAAGGCTTTGGTAGAACAACCTTATCGATCCACATAACTTGTTATAAGCGTGATTTGGTATTAATTGCCTGTAAACTTAACTTGATGTTCAATATTTAAAGCAAAATGTAAGTTTGGTGTGGAGTAAAAAGTATTTAATCTATAAATCTAGCTAGACTCAATTAAAGATGATAGATTTATACCTTCAAGTCCCTTTGTACTACACATCTAACTTTACATTCTAACTTCTGATCTACCATAAATAAACGCACAGATCCATTGAAAACAAATATACATTGAAGAATAGTAACAATCAATGCGAATCAACTGGTTTTATTTCATAACTAACAAAACCATCCTTTTACAACATCAGCCAGTTTTTATCTGTAACGTTTCTACAAGGTTTGGTAAAAAATTCTTCAATATGAATGGCATTTCCCTCGTGTGTTCCTTTCTAGAAGACTAGCTTGGCACATTTATTTAACCAAACATTGATTTATTAACCTAGTAGTAGTCATAGCAGATAATTTTGACCTCTTGTCTACAGGCAAAAGATAGTACACCCATTCAATTCACACCAAACAATAAACCAAATCGAGTCCAAACAACGAATCCTCCACCCAATTTGGCCTCATTATATTCCTACTTGCTCGTTATAATCACAATGGTTTTGTGGTAGATTATACATGTAAATAAATTACAAATTTTAATAATAGAATAATAAGCTTAAGCTCCTTGCAAGTGCTATATGAGTGTGCTCAAACTCTGGAGCCTTTCTCAGGTTCTCTTTGTGTTTTCCTCTAAGAACAAAATTTTAACAATTTTTTTTTTTTTTTAAAGTGAAGCTTGCAAATTGCAATAAGGTGAGAGGAAAATCGCAAAAAAAAAAAAAAAAAAATGATAACCAACTAAAAAATAAGAAAAAATTTAAATCATACATAACCCAAAAAAAAAAAAAAAACCCACTTGTAGTGGAAGTGGTTACTCTCCAAGAGAGAGACTGTAACTTTTTATGGAAATGATATGTGACCTCATTTTAAAGAATTTTAATTATCTTTTCTGATTTGATCAACCTTTTTTTTTTTTTTTTTGGTTCTCATTTCTTCTTCTTCTTCTTCTTTTTTAAGGACTAATGTTAATTATGTGTTAAAGAATGTTTTAGAAAATTAAGTAAACACTTAAAAATATATAACTTAGAGGATTAAAGTGCACAAAATTTATATAACAACGAAATTAAAACAACGAAGGGAGTATTTTTAATAAGAAATATATCTAGCTAAAAAGAGTTTATATAAATAAATAAAATCTATAAAGAAGTTCATAATCCAGCTAAAGACAATGGTACTAGTTTTTTTATATAAAATAAAATAAATTAATGACTAATTAAGAATACATGAAAATGCATAGAAACAACACGATGAAACTTGAACAAAGCGCAAGTCTACTTATAATCTTAAGATACATTCATTTTTATAATTTTTTTTAATAATTATAGGTCTGTTCAGAATCCGTTTATTTTACTTAAATTGAAAATTTATTGTTGAAAATATTAGATTAAAGTAAAAGTTAGTTAAAATAGTACAATAATACCCATAAATAGTACTAAAAAGTACAGCGATGCCCATAAATAATAATAAAAATAAACTAAATATTAAAATAAGCTGACTTTTTAAATTAAAACCAAATGCACGATCATTTGTACTAATTAATATTAATAAAAATAAAAATAATATATTTTTATAATAATAAAAATAATATTAGTAATAAATCAACTTGATGTTTTAATTATTATTATTAATCACATAAGAAATTAATTATTAAAAAAAAACTATGAAAAATGGTAACATTACAATCTAAACCGTGAAAAAAAAAATTTGGGAAGTTGGTGAAAAAAACTTTATTAGTAGCTTTTTGTTAAAGTGTGTTAGCTTTTTCAGGGTGAAAAAAAAAAGGCCATGATGTATACAGGTTTGTTCTCTCTGTCGTCTGTGTGTAGAGTCCAAAATACGACACCGACATATTTTCATTTTCACAAGATTTGACCATATATGTCATTCAATTTTCAACTAGTCAGTCGTCACACACCTTGGTACCTATACAGCACCAAAGATTTCTGACTTTCCTACAGAAAACAAAGTTGTATTTGTTGTGAGTTGACGAAACATTATTATTAGAGCTACGTGCAAAGCATAGGGTAGGCCGTAGGGGGGTTAGGTTCAGATCATTGGAATCATGAGTCTATAAACCCAGTCCTTGTTGCCTCGTGGCTCGTGGTTAAAGAATCTGTATGATAGTTCAGTCCCTCATCAAGAGATTTTCTGGGAGATCCTAGATGCGACCTCACTGCTCGGGACTCTGCACAGAGAGAGTCTGAGTTTTTTTGGTTTGGTTTGGTTTGGTTGCTTCTATATATATAATCTTTTTCAGTGCCGCATGCGGGCGTGTTTACGTTCCCAAAGAAGTTTGACACCCGTGAAAATCTCTACTAAAGTCTAAAGTAATGTACAGTGCCCCAAACTCAACACTTCCTTCCACCACGTGAGGTTTGCAAAACCTGCCACTGCCTTCCATTCCCTACCCTTCATGCCCATTTAGACCTGCCATTTTGCAAATGGGTCGGGTTTCGTTCAAATGGATTACACGTCAAATTCGGTTCAGGTTAGAAATATATCGGCCTAAACGGGTTGTGAGTGAATCGGGTTAATTAGAATATGTGTTGATTCGTATTTTTTTACATGCATGGAAATAATAGTATGTTCAAATTGTTTGTGTCTTCTTTCCAATATAAATATAAAAAACAAAAAACAAATAAATTAAATACCCAAAAATAAAATTTAAATAATACATAAAATTTTAACTTTATTTACGTAATCTATAGTTCACTAATAATATCATCATCATAAATAAATGGAAAAAATATATACTAAATATCGTAAACCATACTTTTTTTTTTTTTAGGTATAGCATATTATCACTATAAAATACTAAACATTGTGGACAAAAAAAAAAAAAAAACAACAACAACAATTTTAGTCATAGAAATGCTTAAGAAATAGCATGCTATTAATGAAAGTCCAAAAAAAAACCCCAGTTTTAATTGTCTTTCCACCAAAAGAGAACATTCAATTTTGCATATTACTTTCAAATATGAAAGAAAAAAAATTGAATCCTTTCTTTGAAAAATGGGATAGGTTTGTTCGGGTATAGGTTAATTCAACTCAACCCAACATTTCAATGAGTCAAGTCTGGGTTGTCATTTTTTATTACTAGGTTAATGAGTTCGTTTTGTTTTGTTTTGTTTTATTTTTGTTTTTTTTAAACTGAAAATTGCATTCAACTAAAAGGATAAATAACATCAGAGACAGGACAAAGCTTAATCTGAGATAGTCCATACAAGTCAGAAATGAAGGCATCTAGGATAGAGGGAGGGGGATAATTGAAATACATAATATTAGTAGATAAGGAGCACCCTAATCTAGCAAGGGCGCCAGCACAGCAGTTGCCTTCTCGATAACAATAAGTCACCTTAACTAGAGGAATTTGGGAAATCAACACCCTGCAATCAGCCACAATAGTATATTTAGTAGCATTCGAGCTTCCAATATTATTCATCAAATCAGAAATAACTTTGACATCCAATTCAACTTCAAGAGCATCAACTTGCATAATTAGACACATCTGTAACCCATCCCTGAGAGCCCAAAGCGCAACAAGAACACTGGTGTTGATCCCTATATTTCTTGCAGAGACTCTAACCCAAGAACCAAAATCATTACAAAGGATTCCTCCTCCGCCAGTTGCACTTGGGTTGCCTAATGAAGCACCATCGGTGTTCAATTTGGACCAAATTCTGACTGGTCTTGCCGAACTGATAAATCTTTCAACTCTTGGTTTATTGGATGATAGGTTTTTAGCACAGAAAGTGAACTCAGCTACTCTTTGAAGAACTTCCTTGTGAATGGAAGACTCAGGGGAGTGTTCTTAAAAACCACCTTGTTGCGATGGTTCCACAAGGTCCAAACACCAAAGGAGAAAACATAAAGTTCGATATGTTGAATTTTACTAAAGCAAATTGAGTCAATTGACACATAATAGCAAATAAAAGACATCATTTACCCTAACTAAAAATAAACATCACTTACCCTTAAAGATGTGTAATTATGTAGCATGGTTTTCTTCTTTTTTATTGGGGGAAATAATTGTTTTTTTTTTTTTTTCTTGTAACAAGTTGGGAGGGGAAAAATAAATGAATTAGAATGTTGGATTTTGCGTGGAATATTGGAACGAATTTTTTTTTTTTCTCTCGATTTTTTTTCTTATTAAAGTGAATTACTTGGAAATTTCAGGGTATTAGAATGTTGGTTTGGTTTGAAAGGGCAGTAGTGCAGCTAGTTCTGCGTTCAGCTTTGATGGTGAACCATGGTGTTTGTGAAATTTTAAATAATGAACCCCTAAATTAAAAAGAAAAAAAAAAAGACTACATTTATGCAAATGATTATGCATTATTTTTTATATTGTTATTTTCATCGCAAAAAAAAATATTCTTATTACTCTTATATAATTCCTTATTCACCAAATCAAAATAAATAGATAATTTTATATAAATAATTTAATGGATATTTTTATTATTATTCTTATATCATACCAAACTCAAATTCGGCTTATTTATAAATAAAGAAACATAACTAATTTTTTTTTATCAAGCCTATTTTAAACTATTTATGAATAGTTTAGTTCATTTATAATTTTATGCATGGATTGCAAAAGATTGCTCTAAATTTCTACATATTTGCATAAAACACGAATGACTTAAATAACGGTTCACTAAGATCCAACTAACCAAACTTAGCCGAGATTTATAACTACGCCTTTGGATACACATCTAGAGAAGGGTGTTAGAGCACTTGCATCAGTAAATGCAAAATAGAAAAAGTGTTGAGACATGCAGAGATCAAAAAACACTCACATCAATGAGTGTAAAATTGTGCATAAATGTACAAGTGCTATAGTAATCGTGCATATATGCACGATTACTGTAGCTCGTGCATATAATATTTTAATTTTTTTTGGTAGTGTTGGGGATGTGAGAGAGAGGAGTAATGAGTGAGAAAATAATAAAGGATTATAAAAGAATAAATATTTTATTAAATACATTTGTAGAATAAATAGACTGATGTGAGTATTTTGTAAAAATTGATGTGTAAAATATAAAAAATAAGTTTTTAGTATAAAATAAAAGGAAACTTTTACACTTGCTAATGTGGTTGTGGACTAGTGTGAAATGAAAAATGATACTTTATTTTTTAATTATACATAATATATAAAAGACGTTTTTATTGTATACATAAGTTTGAAAGTTAGAGCATCCATAGCAGTAGAGATAAAAATTTAGCTATTTAGTACTACAAAAAGTTATTTTATCTATTTTACCTACACACATGCTGCAACAGTATATCTATTTTAGCTTTCAACACAATAAAATAATATAAACATCACAATAAAATAAGATATCTACTACAATAAAATAATATATCCACTACATACAACCATCACAGCCACACACATAGCCGGGCAGAGAATAATTTTTTTTTTTTTAGCTCTAAGCTACCGTGCACATCCATAAATAGATGTATACTGTAACAATGAAGCTAAAAAAAATAGTTTTAACTCCACTACTGTGTGATTATTTTTAAATTTTGGTAGAATTAAAAAGCTATATAACTTTTTAGCTCTAGTACTACAAGTACTCTTATGTGATCATTTTAAAAGGAAATTGAAATAAGGGTAAAAGGGGGGACTACTTCCTTATTCATTTTCTAGTTTGATGATATTTCTGCGGATTGGGAAACTCTTGCAAAGATGAAAGATCTATCATTATCACCACAGTTTTTTTTTTTTTAAACAATCCTATAAAAATTCACTGCTTTGCTTTCTGCTTCATTTTCTTGTTTGATGATATTTCTAATGGGTACTTAGGTTCAATTTGGTAAGTGTGTTTAAAAATATTCTTTAATTTTTTTAGAAATACGTGTAAGTAAAAAATGTATAAAAATATGTGTAATATTGTTTAAAAATTAAAAAATATGAGTTTAAATACACGTACTAAACAAATCTTTAAACACATATTTTTAATGAAAAATGATATATTCACAACATTTTTTATAACAAATCCTAAGTGACAGGTGGTTATTAGTTGTTATTATTAGAGCAAAAAAGTAATCTTAATGTTAGATTCAAATTTGAACCAATAACAACTAACCACCTGTGATTTGTTGTGAAAATATTATAGATGTAGCATCTTTTATTTTTTATTTTTAAATAATATTATACATATTTTTACACACTTTTTTTATTTATATATATATTTAAAAAAAAAACTGAAAAATGTCGTTTCTTAATCTCTGTAAATAAATAAAACATATCTACAGGGTTTAAACCACTGGTTGGATCGGGAGCTATCATTATCATCAAGATTTTTGCTTTATGCGAGATCTGAAATCTGATCAGTGCTCAATCAAAGTGGTGGCCCTCACGAGAGTATGGATGTTCATGTTCTTGGGGTAGGACCAGTTGATCGTGTCCCTGCTATGGAAGAGTACTATGACAGTTGCAGTATCTGATCAGATTTGCTGGGTAAATATTTGGGGGGTAATCAGGTAATTTACGACAACCGAGTACGTATTTATTTGGTTTGGCTTTTTTTTAATCTTTTTAAAACTATGTTTTGCATGAGAAAATAAAAAGGGGGAGGAAAGATTCTCTTTAATTGAATATATTTATTTTCCTTTTATGTGATTTTTAAATATTACATGTCTTACATATAAAGCAATTTACATCTTTTGAATGCTGTGTGAAGACTTTAAACTCACAGGAAGACACACACTTGGACAATGTAGGACAAACCCACTTGAGCTTTTTTTGAGAAAGACACTTGATTGAACACACACACACAAGAGTGGGAACTGGAGTTTAATATCACACAACTCACAATATACAAAAGTCGGTAATTCTTGAATGCTGTATGAAGGCTTTAAACTCACAAGGAGACACACACTTGGGCGATGTGGGACAAACCCACTTGAGTTTTTTTTTTTTTTTTTTTTTTGAGAAAGACACTTGACTGAACACACACACATACACAGGGGAGTAGGAACCCGAGTTTAATATCACACAACTCACAACATACAACAACCAGTAACTCTTGAATGCTGTGTGAAGACTTTAAACTCATAGGGAGACACACACTTGGGCGATGTGGGACAAACCCACTTAGCTTTTTTTGAGAAAGACACTTGACTGAACACACACACACACAAGGGAGTGGGAGGGATTTGAACCCTAGACTCTATTGGAAATGATAGGAAATTTTAGTTAAGCTACAAGTCTCTTGATTCTTGACAATCGAGTCTCTTATATTAAATACTAATACTAGAGTTGTTTGATTGCATGTAAGTGTAATGGCAAACATATTATGTAACTGGATTTTGTAATTTTTTAGACCATTTGATCACCCTTGGACTCTATTGTGTAGTCATGAAAGAATCATTCTTTTTTTTTTCTTTGATAAATTTGATAGTACAATGGAGGAGATTTAAACTTTGATGTTTTTGTTGGAAATACCAATAAATAAATGCCAATTGATCAATAAAGTTATTGCCAGAATCATTTATTTTTAGATATTTCAAGTGTGTTGATATATAAGGGAGAAGAAGACAAGATTAGTTCCCAAATTCTTTCGTGTAATAATATTGTGATGTATTTGAGAAAAAAAAAACCAACAAATTGCTATAACCTAGCAGAGACAACTAGCCTCATGGCCGTGGATCAAATAATTGCAATATGACATGATATTGCACTTTAACTCCCCCTTTGTTTTCTTCATATTTCAATGATTATAAATGAGGAAAGGAATTAAGACCTTTATAGTTTAATTAGTACTTCTTTAGTAATTTTAATGAAAATTTCTAAGGTTTAAATTCTCTCTCTCCATTACATTTATTAAATTATTAAAGAAAAAACGAGGAATTGAATTTGAACATTAAATTATTTTGAAGAAGATTGTATTATTGAAGTACGAGAAATCCCAAATATTGATAAATGATAATAAGTTATTGAGTTCTTTTATAGACAACAAAATCTCATAATTTATATTTTTCATAAGAAGTTAAGGTTTCAACTTTCAACCCATTATAGATCAAAATAAAATAAACTAACCTAAGATTATAAAGGACTCACCACAACTTAAAATAAAGGTGGTATTAAAAATGTGGGATTTTTGTTATATCCAACAATCTGTAAGTGATTTGTTGGGTTCTACTTTGTAAAAGTTTGATTATGGAGTCCATTCATTTCACAAGAAAAAATATAAGGTTATACACTTTTGTGCCACAACTTTGCCATAATTTTGATATAACAAACTATGTGTGGTAGAGAAAAAATTGTGAGTCAATATGAATATGACAAAAAATTAGTCATAATTTATCACCTAGGATTATTGTGAAATGACAAAACTTAAGTACAGTACTTTCAGTGTTGTTCCTTAGGTTCCTTTATTAAGATTCAGTCATGTGGTTATTTTATTAAAAAATACATTTCCATCCAATGAAAAAAAAATTACTTAACAAAATCTTAAGAGATGAATTTAAGGAACATCTAAATATTATACCTAAATCTTGTTCCCTGTAAAAAATAGTGCGGTAAAAAGTGTGATGTTGAAATTACTCATTTATAATTACCATGCGTCTCACTTGGGCTGTTAATTTGACTAGTCATCCTGAAAAAAAAAATGCAGTTACTTAGACTTGTATACTGTACTGCTTTTCATTTGACGTTTCAATGTGACACATGCATGTAGTTGCATTTCACTTGTTGTGCTGATACTTTGACTAATATACTACTAATTTTTGATCCATCAGTTTTTTATTTTCCCACAGATAAGTGTAAATGAGGCGATTCAATTCCGGAACTAATTTTTGATTATTACTTTTTAATTTATATACGCAGCACATTGCATAAATGTCAAGATAGTTAAATATTTACATTTTTAAAAAATTTGGTTAAGTGGCAGGTAGTCAAGATTAACCAAAATGTACAATGTTTTAAATAAAAGATAATATATTTATAAATCGATAATTGGAGGGAGAGATTTGATTTACAATTCATATGTATATTAAAGAAAAAGGTACAATTGTACAAATATCAATAGAATTGAATGAGAAAATGATTGGATTAAAAAAAAAGAATTAAAAATAATGAACAGAACTAAAACAAAACGAAATTACCTTAAATTATATAATTGAAACATGTTATGTAAGAGTAAGACTGATCTATTTTAATCAAAACTACAAATTATGGTAGATGAGTAAACATAAAAACAACCACAAACTTTAATCCAAATTTTTTGGGTCAGCATGGTAAATGAGTAAAGCATCTTAAGATAAATAACGGAGTTTAATTTCTTTTGAATATTTCAAAAAATAAATCTTTTAGTCCTTGATCATGCGCATAATGTATGTTAAAATATTATTTATTAGCCTACTATATTACATAACATTTTCTCTTTATTTCAATGTTGAGTAATACAATTATAAACTCAATTTAAAACACTAATATTACTATATTCGTGTGTGTTCTAATAATAATTACTATTTATAAATTTTTTATTTTATTTTATATTATCTACAACATCAAATGATTTTTTTTAATAAATAAAAATAAAAGCAATTTATGCATATCTTATGCATTTACTTTGTTTCTATCGTCATACATGAAAAAAAAAAGTTCAAACATAACTCACACCCAAAAAATAGTTCAATTGTAATTTATATATATATATATATATATATAAATTGATAGAAAGAATATTTAAATTATGAATATTTTTGTTGAAAATAACAAGACTCAATTGTAAATTTGAGAGAGAGAGAGAGAGAGAGAGAGAGGAGTTTGACATGCGAGTAGGGGCGTTTGATAATATTGTTCTAGAAATGTTGTTTGTATTTTTTTGAAATATGTATGAGTGAAAAAATATTTGAAAATATGTGTAATATTGTTTAAAAAATTGAAAATATGACTACTGCATACCCTTGGTGCGATGGTCACTTCACAAGTATAAGTACTTGTAGAGTGTGAGTGGCAAGAGCTGAGATTCAAGTCTTTAAGAGGGAGCTTCACACACATATATTAAGTTAGAAAAAAAATTTTATATTGAATAAAAAAAAAACAAAAAACATGGGTTTAAAAAGCCGTACCAGCTTGTTTGTGTGTGTGATTGTCACGCACAAGCAAGAGAGTGGAATAGAGCTCGCTATATTTAATCCATATTAACTCTCTCCCTCGCGATTTGCAATGCGTTCCTGTAAGCTGTAATTTCCGTATTTAATAAACAAACAACAACATTTCCAACTCCTCACACAGTGTTTACAATAACAATGCAATACAATCCTCTCTCTCTCTCTCTCTATATATCAGAGCAAATGCGACCCCAAAACCAAAAGGGATAGCCCAAACCCACTCGGCCCTGGCCTTGCTCACCGTGGCCAGTGACCAAAATGGGCAAAGCCTCAAAGTGGTTCCGCGGCCTCCTTGGCCTCAACAAAAAGACAGACTCACACTCCCAAACTCCCACAACTCCCAAACCTCCCAAAGAAAAACGAAGATGGAGCTTCGTTAAGTCATACAGAGAAAAAGACCACCACCACCAAACCAAACACAACAACGACCAAACAACAACAAAAGCAGAAGCCACCTCGTACGGAAAGGTGTCGGCCTCAGAGCACGAGGAGGATGCCAACAAGCACGCCATCGCCGTGGCTGCTGCTACTGCCGCGGCGGCAGAGGCGGCGGTTGCTGCGGCCCACGCGGCGGCCGCCGTCGTCAGACTCACCAGCAGCGGCAGGTGCGCCACCAACACCGCCGTGGCTTACGATAGCGGAGGCGTCCGTGAAGAGTGGGCTGCACTCAAGATTCAAGCCGCTTTTCGAGGCAGCTTGGTTAGTACTCTCAACTCTCAACTCTAAACACTCTCTCATCACACTATTCCATTCTTCTTGTTTTCTACAATATTTCAATCCAAATTCGCATTTTCCTAAAAAATAAAAAATCCAATATTTTTCTTTTAAATAATTACAAATTTTACATAAAATTAATAAGGGATAAGTGTTTTTTTTTTTTTTTCTAATTATAGAAAAAAGAGAGAGTTATTATAGTAAGTAGTAGTAAGTGTTTAGTTTCATTTAATTGGCCGTTAATCTCGACGTAATCCCGGGATTATCACTCGGGATTTACAGTTATGGTTGAGCGCTTGACACGTGTCTCTCACTCACACTCTGTGAAAATGAAAGGGGCGTTTGATTCTAACCGAATTCGAAACGTCCTGTTAATTAGAAATTTTGCAGAATCTTGGTTTGATTAGACTTGACTTTTCGTTACGTTTTTTCACTAGTTCCTTCCTCCTGCATCTGTAAAGACCTGAGTTTCCACAAAAGGAAACCCTGCGACGTCGTTTCGTTTGTACTGCCTCATCAGATCAGACTTCGTAAGTCGTAACTATCACGTGTATTTTTCGTCGTTTGGATCTGAGAGCGAGAGCGAGAGTGAAACAAATGTCTTCGTCATATCAAAATCACTAATTATGACTTTAACCCCTTGGGAGTGGGGAGGGTAAAATGTCAATTCCAAAACGGTGTCGTTTTCTTCCCTGTCTTTGTGAAGCCCAATGTTATTCACTTCCTTAAATAATAATCACTTCTTTTATTCCTGTTGCTTCAATGTCCAGCTGTTCTCTCCTGTCGTTTTGCTCAATACTACATTTTAGAATTGAGTCCCTGTACTTTTTCACTTAATGCGTGTTGGTGCCTAAATTTATTACTAATTTTTTTTTTATGGGATTGATAATAAATGTGGGTTAGAATGAGACTGATGGTGGTTATGGTTTTAAATTTGGGTTTTAACTTGGAATTTTTTTTTTGGTATTAATATTTTGGAAATAAATAAATCTGACATACCGTTATTTAAGTGCTTTGATTGGAAGGGACCACTTTGCCAATATCAAGAAATTTCTGTTTCCGTATTGGTAGCTTGGCAATTTGGTTGCAAACTTTGGATTTATACTTTATAGTGTGAAACATCATGTTGAATTGTGATTAATATTTAGTATATGCTAGATTTCAGTGCTCACCGACACAATTGACATTATTTTCTTAGATTTTAATTGCTTGAAAGATAAGAAACAAATTGGAATGTGAATTTGTGCTTCGAATTTTTTTTTCCCCACTTGTAGCTCAAATAAATTATGCAGGGTATGTGCACTTAGTCTTTGTTTTATTAACTAATAAGTCTATGTGCACACAATTTTTCATACATCTTGCTAAGGTGCTAAGTAATGCTATTAAATTGTTCACAATATACAACTTCTACAACTACAAGCAATGACAAAGTGCGTAAAAAAATGAGTAGCAGTTGGAATGAGAATGCCTTTTTAATTTATTTTTAATTTAAGGGCTCGATGACCAATAGTTCAACTCTTTCCATTAAACTTTGGCATTGTGGGTGTTGTATGACAGTAGTTGGTAGGACCAATAATTGTCCCTACCAGCAAAAGGTTCTTGTTTTAGAATGTGTTTTCTTAAGCCATACAATAATTGTTTCTTAAGAGACTTGTTATTTCCAAGTAAAGTTGGGTTAGTTGGGTTTTAAATGTTTGTATTATCATGGTCACAGAATTTATCAACTTTTGTTTGACCCTTTATGGTGTGGCTAGTGAGATGTCTCTGTCTTATTCATGTCATGTCAGACTTTTGGTTTTGAGACTCTACCTTTTAATATGGTTTCCTTTAGGCGCTTGTTACATTTAAAATTATTCATGGTTTTGCACAAAAGCTAGTCGAAGATTTTTACTTGGCGCCCTAACTTGGAAGATTGCCTTTCAATTTGAATGTCTTCAGTAAATGAAACAGTGTGGTCCTCACACTATATACCAGCTGTCACATGAGTGTAATAACTTTCTGGTCTTAATTGAACAATACGGGTTTGCCAATTTAAGCTGTCCTGACATTTTTGAAGCAAAAAGGTCATGTAACTAAATTTGTCTTAATGCAGTGGTACATTGTGTACCATAGCTGGATTATAATTTAATAATGCACCTATGATATTAATTGTGCACTTGATTGGTGCATAATCATGTGGTTAAGTGTTTGACAAGTAAATTTTTTTTTTTTTTGGTGTTTTTAAGGCTAGGAAGGCATTGAGGGCATTGAAAGGATTAGTGAAGCTTCAGGCATTGGTAAGAGGACACATTGAAAGGAAGCGAACAGCAGAGTGGTTACAGAGGATGCAAGCATTGTTGCGAGCACAGGTGCGAGCGCGTGCAGGACGGGCCCAGATTTCAGAGTCTTCACAGTTGAGTAGCAAGTCTTCTCACTTCCACCACACTGTAAGAAAAATTCAAGTTTCCCTCCAATATACAAATTTTCGCAGCCTCTTTTGTGGGGTTCCTTGATAGGTTTCACATTTTAGGGAATAGACTTTTTCTTTTTGCTCCATGCTACTTTTCTTTATTTTTTTCATTGAGTGTATCAATATCAATATGTGACTTTAGTGAATTCGGTTTTTAGAATTATAAAATAATGACTAAGAGCAACCTGCAGAAGTTAATTTGAATGTGTTTCTTTAAAGGTGCACAATTTCATGGTGTTTTTACAGATATATTATGTTTGGACTGGTTTTCTAAAGAAATAACGCTTAGGAAATTTAGACTTTTTTATTATTTTTCTTCTATAGTATTTCCTAACTAAAGTTAGGTGGTTTTTGCCTCTTTTTGAAATTCATTTGACGGAGCAATTTTTTTAGTTGTCTAGTCATTCTCATCTAATCTTGCCGCTGCCTACATTGTCAGTCATCCAATGAAAGATAGTGATTAGCAAGTTAAATTTTATGTATTTTACCAATCATTGCTGCAGTCTAAAAATCTACACATATTCCCTGATAATCTTTCAGTATCGAAAAAAAAAACGATCAGAATCTCTTGTGACTGCTCTCTCCTGTAGTATTTTATATTTGTATTTGCATCAATTGTTCATGAGTGATGTATTCTATATATAGGGTCCAGCAACGCCTGAAAAATTTGAGCATGCCATCAGATGCAAGAGTACCAGATCAGATCAATCACCAATGCTCACGGTATCCCTCCTTTTGCTTTATTTTTCTCAATTCCAAACACCATTAAATTTATTCTGCTGGCTTATGTTCCATCACTACAAATGCAGAGAAATGGCTCAAAATCGAACAGAAGGCTCATTGGCAATCAAGATGAAGCACGCTTAAGTTGGAATAGGTCTGACAGTCGGAAGGATGGGTGTTCAACAAAGACGGGCACTACAGATGATGAAAAGAGTGATAAGATCCTTGAAATCGATAGTGGAAAACCCCACTTCACAGCTAAACGCAAAAATGTCCTCCACTCTTCTCATAATATTCTCGCTTCTGACCAATGTAGTCACAGCTTTACCACTTCAAAGGACTCAACTGCCCATCAAACAGTTCCAAGTCCATCTTCTTGTGAAGTCCAATCTTTAACCCCATTGAAATTCTCTCACGAAGTTGAGGACAGTCCTTTCTGCACTGCTGATAATAGCCCACAATTCTATTCTGCGTCATCGAGAGGTGGAGTATCAAAAAGTAGTCCCTTCACTCCCACAAAGAGTGATGGCTCGAGAAGCTTCTTAAGTGGTTACTCAGACCACCCTAGCTACATGTCTTACACCGAATCTTCAAGGGCCAAGGTAAGATCTCTCAGTGCTCCTAAACAAAGGCCACATTATGAGAGGACTAGTTCGACAAAGAGGTATTCTGTTCATGGAATTGGTGAATCAAGATCGAGTGCACAAAGAATCTCTAACTTGCATGCAAACTTTGCGAATAAAGCCTACCCGGGATCTGGTCGCTTGGACAAGCTTGGGATGCCAGTGGGTTATAGATACTAATGTGTTTATACTGTTTTACATTTTTCGTCTATCATAGGTGCCTAATTATGTTTTTAGGTTAATTTTAAACTAGGTATCAAGTCTAATCTACAAGATATGAACTACTTCATGTGTTTTGGTTAATTTTAATCTAACTGAATACTAAGATGACTAATGAGTATCTTAGTGCATGTGACTTCAACGAGCCGAGTAATTCTTAGGAAAATGATTACTTGTCAAAGTAATGATAAAATCTTGTGTGCCTAATCATGTCCTTTTCCCCTTAAGCTCCTTATGTGTATATTTTTAAAGGATCATTGTTTTGTTTTTATTGTGATTGCACTTTGTTTTTCCAAGCCGACCATTGGACTGTGCTGACAAAAGATAAAGTATGTTTTCCAAAAGCTTGTACTCTCTCTGTAAAAGTTCGTGCAGGATTGTTCAAATTACATGGACAAAAAGGCATTGTGGTGAAAGAAATAAATAAATTGAAGGAATAAATTGAAGAAAGTCAATCAAGACGGCTATTGTTGTTGTGACTTGCGATCGAGTTGTACAATTTATGTGATATAGTAGTTGAGGATATAGCCCACATGAAAGACCAGTTAACAAGGAAAATTCTAAAATGTGGACTCTCGGATGGACATTGTCGGTGGTTTAGGTGGGTCGGCGGAGTGTGGACATATATGGCTCTTCTGACCTGACCAGTGCCGGTTAGACTACAGTCCCTTATGGTCAATCTCTCTACATTTACAAATAGGCCACTTTTAGGACAGGGGAGCCCATGTCTTTATGGATCTCGGTCAAATACTTCAACTCAACTTCTCAATCTGCACCACTATTTACATGTACTAGGCTTCATTTCACGTGAGTAGAAATGATTTTGTACACAACTAAAATATTCCCCTCTACAAATGCGTGGATCTCAATGACTAAGTACATCTTCTTGGCTTGCTTTATTTTTTTTCAGAAACTATTTTATACAACTAATGCTTTTCATATAAATGTGTGGTATTTAAATCAGTGAGCCTTTGTCACATATATGCTGCATGGGATATTTGTCTCCACTTTGAGTTTGATGTATATTATTATTTATTCCATAGAATATGTCACCCAATTTTGGAAAACATTTTTATTATGTAAATAATTTCATTATTGATATTGTTTTGACTATGTTGATGACTTGATGGTTTGATGACTATGTTGATGACTTGATGGTTTGATCCCTCTTACACTAAATATAAAAGAAAAGTCTAGAGAGGAGAGACAAAAAAATTCACCGAATGCCTTTTACTATTTGTATTGTTGTGGAACACCCAAATGAACTTAGTGGTAAAAAGACTGAAACTTTATGTGCTTTTTCCGTGTCTATAAGAGCATTTACATTGGGGATTGCAAATGTTAAATGTAAAATGTAAGGAAAATTTGGCATTTCAAGTCCCAAAGTACTCAGCATTTGGGGTTGTAAACGGCTACTATTGTAAAGATTTTTAGAATTGTGCTACAGTGCAATTCTAGTAGCTCAATTGTTAAAAAAAAAAAAAATAATAATAATAAAATTATTCGTTTCTCTCTCCCACTCAGCTATTTCTTTCTTTTATCTTTTTTTTTTTCTCTGATTCTCCCTCTTTCAACTCATTAGTTCTCACTCCCTCTCTCTCCACCGGAGTTGGGTTGGATTCGGACCAACAATGGCGAACGGCAAAAACCAAAACCCTAACCCTAACCCTAACCCTAGCGAAGCCACTCCAGGAGCCGCTGCGAAGGCGATCACAATGAAGACTGCAGACGGGGAGATATTCGAGGTGGAGGAAGAAGTGGCCATGGAGTTCACCACGGCTAAATCGTTCTTTGAAGACGGTGCCATCTTGGCGACCATGCCGATGTCGCTTCCCAACGTGTCTGGTTCAGCTCTCTCCCGGCGGTGATGGAGTTTATCTGGGTTTTTGTGGCGAGATTGGCATGATTTAGGTGGAGATCGGCGGGTTGTGTGCTAATCGACGGCCTGGGTTTCTAATCGGCGGCGTGGGTTTCTGATTGACGGCATGGGTGTCTGATTTTGGTGTCTTTGTGTTTCTTCATGGTGGGTTTCTACCAAATTTTTTTTTTCTCTTGGTGGTTTTTATGGTGGCCATGTCTTGTGATTGTGGTTGTTGGTGGTGGTTTTTTGCAATTTTTTGTGTTTTTTTTCCTCTTGGTGGTTGTTTCTTGTGGTTGTTGTTGGTGGTGAGTTTGGTTATAGTGATGGTTGCTGGCCGGTGGCGTGGCGGTGGCAAGGTGGCCATTTTTCATGTGGTTGTTCTTGCTATGGTTGAGGTTTGGGTTTGTTCACGGTGGAGAGAGAGAGAGAGAGAGAGAGAGAGAGAGAGAGAGAATTAGAGAGAGGAGATTTCTTTTTTAGTTATATATTTTAGTGGATAATATATATTATTTTAATAAGTAGAATAGGAAAATAAAAGTTGGAACGCGGTTGTATTGTAAAATGGTATTGTATAATTGATAAAGTGGCTTTTTGAGATGATAAAATAAAGTAGAATTGAAATAAGGTTAAATCCTACATTTTAAAACCAAAAAGGATATTTTAAATAAAAGAAACTATCATTTTAAATATGAGTGGAAATATTTTAGATTGTTGTGATTAAACATGGTTAAATCCTACAATTCTCCTTTAAACTCCTCTCCACTGCAAAGCCAAATACTCACGCACTTATAGAGCAAACTTCACACAAAATTAGTCTCCCACAACCTCATAGCATGGGCTTTCACACACACACACACACACACACACACACACAAGATCATCTCCCCCCACTTTTAGGTGGTGTTTGGGTTCAGCGTTTCCTGTGGAACTTGCGACGCGTTTTCAGCTTTTTTTTTTTTTAACAACCTCGTTGACTTTTTAATCGTAAACAGTACACACGTGCACTGTTTATGGACTCACAATTATTATTTTTCAGCAACTTTTTTATTAAAAATGGATCTCACGGTACTATTTACACATTTAAAAATTATTTTGCTACAGCGTTTTCAGTTTTCAACTATATCTAAATGAAGCTTTAGTATCATTTTAATGATACTAAAAAAAAAAAAAAAAAAAGTAAAAAACGAACGTTGGTTTTACGTCGTGAAGAGGGATAAACAAACCAATAAATTTAAATGTTGGCAAAACCAATGGCAATTAAGGTGTCGTGGTGTAGTTGGTTATCACGTCAGTCTAACACACTGAAGGTCTCCGGTTCGAGTCCGGGCGACGCCAAGCTAACAACAATTTTGTGTCCGATTTATATTTTTGTGCCATTCCCAGCTTTTGTGTTGGACCCCTTTTGAAGAAGAGTAAAAGTGAATGGGCTCTTCTTCTTAAGCACATAGACCAACAGTTTCACCCATTCCAAGCTTTGTATATTTGGACTCCTTTTGAAAAGTAAACGTGAATGGGTTCTTCTTCTAAAGCAGTCCAACAGGCCCACCAATGGTATTAGATCGAGGGTGTTTGGTTTAGCCAAAACTCAAACTCAAAACTCAGTTTTCATTACCCAATTCTCAAAATTGGTGAGCCATACCTCAAGAAACTTTGTTTGGTTCAGTTTTTATTTTCAATTTCCATAACCCAAAACTCAAAAAATTGAGTCAGAGTTACTAAAATTGAGAACAAGTTTTAGGAGTTTTCAAGTTATGAAAACTGAGATATTGTAGCATTCTTGTAAATTTTTGCAATTGTGTGAGACCTGCAATCATAACTTGTCTCAATCAAGTCAAACCACAACACACTCTCCCAACGAATCTCACATCCTTTTTTCCTTTTCATTACTATAGTCTTTCTCCATAGACCCAAACCACACCCACCAAATTTACATTTCTTTTCTTTTTCACCTTCCTCCTCTCAGTCCTTTGAACATTTCTTCTTTTGCATTTGATGAGTGATGAGAATTGAGTTTAGAGGTTTGAGTAATGAGAATTGAGTTTTGAGTTATCTTTAAACCAAACACAGCATGGCAACCTAAGGATGCCATGGTACTAGTATTGGATCAATCAAACACATTCTTGTATGCAAGTTAGGCCATACACCCTGCTCCTGGAATAGTATCAAAATGGTGCATAGTAACACAATAATGTAGCTCTTACTTTGGTGCACCACTCACCATGCTCCCCCATAGCTCAAATGGTTCAAATTCTGATGTTCATTAGTTTTTCTCATCCCCCCTCCCTCCCTCTCTCTCTCTCTCTCTCTCTTGAAAAGTTTTCATCCACGCAACGTGATTCTAATACTATTAATCATCAATTATGTGTTGCTTTCCACCATGGAAACTAGAAATATAATAGAACTAGCGTAAATGAAGAGGGCAAACAAACATGCGTAGGGCCCTACGCTTCCGGAAGGTTTCGACTCAGACAGAGTTTATGAATACATAGCTTGCTTTTAAAAAATAAAAAAATAACATTTACTTTTTGGTTGTTTAAGATTCCTTACACGCAAAGAGGAAATAGTAAGAACTGCAAGAAGAAGTCAAACATGTTCTGTCATATAAAATAAGTCACATTCATGTGCAGCTCCCTTGAATCATTTGGAGTGGTGGGATTTTTTGTCCCATAAGAATAGAACAAAGGGTCTAATAAAAGGGTGGGTTAAGGCTCTGGTCCATTGCATCAGTGTATTGGACCTGATACTAAGCCGTATCCCCAATAAAATACACAAACAACAGTGCTGATAGTCATAATTCTTACCTTATTCCCATTTGTTTAAAGATATTTCTTTTCTGAACTATTTCTGGACAAATTCATGCAAATCACATGAAAATTTTACAAAAATCATCCAATTTTAATTATAAATATTTCCAGGGAAAAACCTTCTCCAATAAAACAAATAAATCCTTAGACACAAGAGGGGATTTTTGGAGAGAGAGAGAGAGAGAGAGAGAGAGAGAGAGAGAGAGAGAAATAAAACATATTGACATAAGAACAAATATAAAATACAAAAACCAATCGTTTGTGTATAATAATAGAAAGACTTCCTGTACTAGGTAACACTACTTTCTTCATGTCCAAAGAAATCTATGTGTATTCATGTACATGAGTGAAAACATCCCGATGAAAAAAAGAACTAAAAAATAATAGTTGGAGGAAGAAAAAGAACCAGAATATGACAAGGTATGGAAATTTAAGATAGGTGGCAAAAGTCCATTAGTTATCACAGTGCCATTTCGAGGTAGGCACACAGCTAAGATAATGGCACCAGCTGCAGTGATCGTTTCCATTCTCTCCCCTAAACAGCATCACCAATCCCACAGTAAATCTGCAATTTTCAAAGATAGTATGAATTAGTTTTCTCATAGAATTGCATCATGTGTGTTGTTTTTTTTCCATAAAACTCCTAATTCAAACAATCCAAGAGGGGTAAAAGAAAAAAAGGTAAAAGACTCAAATATGACTTAGATTTCACTCCATTAAGACAAGTCAATATACATGTGGCTAAGGATGCTCGAGAGGCCTAGGTGGATTTTGTAGAAAAACTCTCGTGTTCTGAAGAACATTTGAGTACATTGTCTTTCAGGACACCATCCAAGTGTTGGGTATAATCATTCCTATGAGCCCAAGAATGACTACTTGTTTTCCAATAGTTCCTTAATTTTTTAAGGTTGAATATTTTCCCCATTCCTTTATTAAGGTTATTTCATCCAGATTACTATACCCCAATGAAGACCCAGGAAACACAACAGAAGGAAAAATGGACAAATCCCATGCCCTGTTAATCCCATATGCTAAATTAGAAACTGGTGTGATAAACTTACCCAGCAATCAGTAACACCACGGAAACTACCCAGAGAACATATTGGTAAGACTTGTACTTAGAATGGACATGAGAACCAGCTGGAAGATATCGGCTTTCCATCCACCCAATCTGAGGTCGAATTAGCAAAACAAAGCCAAGGAGAAGTCCTGTCAAGAATCCTCCAATATGGGCAAAGTTATCAACATGAGGAAGAATTCCAACCGCCAAGTTAATGACAACAATAACGATAAGGGTGAACAGTGCTGCAGCCTACAGGAGAAAAAAGAAGAGGCAAAAGTTAGAAATCAAAAAAAAATTTCCATAAAGAATAGGACTCGCAATATAAAATGGAAAAGATTCATTCAAACAGTAAAGCCTCTCCAACTACTGAATTCATTTTTTACATTCTTTCCCCAAAATTTTCTATCAGTCCACAGTCTCTGCCCAGGTCTCATTGACTCACTATCACGAATAAGGAGGTTATTCATCCCAACTACTATTGAAAAATATTATATAAACATCATTATCTTTGCACTTGCAAATATTATTGTTCAGTGGTGTAAGCCTCATTATTAGATGCAACTATGAAAGACATGAGGCAATCAATCCTAATGCTGGGCATGGACCGATAATAATAACAACAGTGACAACAAGAACAACCAAGAGCTAGCAACAAACCTTATTGCTATAAATGGTCCAATTGGTTAAAAGCTCTGATAACATTGCACCAAGAAGGCCAAACAAAGCACCAGAGGCACCAACTGAGATACTTTTTTGAATGAAGAGGCAAGATAATATGCTCCCACCAAATCCTGATAACAGATAGAGTATCCCAACTCGCACTGCAAGAAAATAGCCAAAATTTGTGTTAGAATGCTTGAAAATCAGAACAGAATTTAAAAACCAATAAAGTGCGTAAACAAGAGCTTCATAAAGGGGTGAACTGAGGTTCATGGTCTGTAGACGACTGCATATGATAATCATCCATGGGAAAACATTTTTTTTTTACAGCATTTGGATGCACAGAATTTATATTGTCATTGATAAAAGATACACATACAGAAAAGGAAGATCCAAGCGTAAATATATTAATCTTTCGATATCCTACTGATGACCAATACAAATAGATGAATGATTTCAGCTTTACAGTGAACACAATGACAGCTTTTATAACCACATAAAAACATTTGGATAATCCAAACTCTTTAATCTTGAAAGAAGCCCATTTTAATTAACCAAATAGTGAATTTATAGATTAACCTCTTTTTCAAAATTGCACTAGTTTGATGTAGGTACACATTTAAATTCAAGCCACAGTGGAAAGCATGGCATACCAAAACCAAATTGCTGTTCTAGGCGGATCCCAATGAAGACCAAGCTCAACATGTTTGCAAGCAGGTGAATAACACCGGCATGCAACCAGATACAACTGACAAGTCTCCATCCTTGATGTTGGTGCACTACCTTTTGCCAGTCCAAAGCTCCTAATTTTTCCAATCTGCACAGTTGGAGTATAATATAAATTAAGATATCACCATAACTACACTTTTTTTTTTTATATGTAATCACCAAATTGAGAGATGAATGAAATGAATTGTACTTCCAAGCTCAAGCAATTCAAATCCAACCAATAACAGCATACTGCATAAATGTGTATTAATATGATCATGACGTATGGCTCCAAATAACAGCACGATTTTACTTGATTTTCCAAGAGAAAAACAGTAATGATAATTATAAGCATAAATGATGCAACTAAGACTTACTTAAAAGAAGTGTTCCCATATCTATGTCTTGCTTTTAATTAATCTATACTATTATTAAAAGAGTAGTGTGTGTTAGTCTCATTATTTGATTTGTCAAAAATGTCCTTACTCAGAAATTAAAACCAAAAAGGACAAAATTTAAAGAACAAGTTGAAATTGTCAAGGTAAAAGTATAAATAAAAATCCTTAAATTAGGTAAAGCGGGGGAAAAAATTGGGATAGTGAAGAGGTTATACTTTTAAAATTTAACCATCTACAACTACAAATATAATGGAATATGAGTTAACAACAGTTAAGATAATTAGACAAAATAGAATTTTACTTTGTAAAAAAATATATATATATATATATATATATTTTTTAAAGAAAAGACTTTTGAACATGTTGGAGCATTTGTGACGAGGGGTTTCTTTTCTTTTCTTTTTTTTTCCCCCCTCAAAGTATCTAATTAAGACTTGTTTCCCACCACATCTTTTAGCACAAATTAGACCAGACAATAACTGATTCCTGCTAGAACCCGCTTTTGTATTATGATTCTTATCACAGTGAATGATGACTCATTTCATCCAAAAAGGTAGTCCACAAGAACAGGAAACCAAAAAGACTAGCAGATAAAATGAATCAAATAAATGGATGACATATCATTAAAGACTACAGACGAAACTAGAAAGATAACAAAGTATCCACAGTTAATGACTCGTTTAATTTTAGGATGGGATGTCACATCCATTAATTAAACCAACTCAAATCTGCTGAAGATAACAATTTTGACCCACAAACCATGTTGAAAAAATGACGTACAAGGATCACTTTCATGTATCTGGAAACCTAAAGCTCCAGTCTCTTCCCAAATTAGCTTAGATAATATGGAAGCACCAATTAAAGTTACAAAAGCAAACCAGGAAAAAGAAAAATTAGTGCTAACAAATCCAGAAATCTCTCATGCTTCACCAAAAGATCACTCCCTCTAATTGCCACAAGCAAAACAACCTATACTAGACCTTCATTAATCATTAGAGGAATATTCTGGATTCCAAGAAAAAAATTGAGGAATTTTCAAGTGTTTGAACAGTGATACAGATAGCTAAATTGTTCAATTCTCTTTGATGAAATCACAGATAACTCATCCATCATGTTGATACACAATGGCTTATATTATCCTATAATCCCAGCTAACCATGATTTGGGGCTGACAAAGAGCTAAGAATAAATTGGCTCAATACAAACTTGCTGATCCATCAATAGAATTTTCACCCCCTAACAGAATAGAAACAATCAGAAACCAACCTCCCTACTGCAAATAATTCTTCAGAAGCCCAATCACTAAAACCAGATCACAAGAGAGAAAGCACACATTGATAATTGATAATGAATTCAAAATTAAACCACACAGATTAAATCTCATCCACCAAATTTATAATTCCACATGTCTAACCTCAAGCAGAACGATTCACAATCCAAAAATAAACACAAACCAAATCAAAAACAAGAAATTTCTGCATAAACAACTTCTAACTCCCAAAAATCCCAAACTAATAACCATCAAAGGAAACCACAATATCTCCAAAAAAAAAAAAAAAAAAAAAGGCACAAGCCCAACAATCCTAATCAATAAAAAAGAACCCCAACCAAAAAACCAAATCCAACCCACTTCAAAAGGCAAACAAAAAAGCACAGAAAACAAATAAAAACCGAGACTTGGGGGGCAAAGCAGAGAAAACTCACGTAGCAGAAGAGGGACCAAAGAGAGGGTTATCATGGAGAGGCTGGAAAGAAAGCCTGCCAAGAAACTTGGCCACGCAAGCCTCGTTCAAATTGAGATTGTCTTTGGGGCAGTTGTTGATGTACATGACCACAACGAAGACAGCAACATTGGCCACCACAAACAAAGGAATCAACCATGAAGTCCATTCATTGTCCGAGGTTTCAACATCGAAATTTTCCCGGTTGTACCTTCCGTTTTTTGCTCCTCCTCGCTCAATATCAGAGCTAGCCATTCTTATGTTTCAATCTCACAACAAATCTCTCTGTATATATATATATATATATATATATATATATATTATGTGGGTGTGTGAGTTAAATACAACAATAATACGGGAGTTCGAAAGTTTCAGTCTTTTCAGAGACGCAGAGGTTGTTTATTTATATTACGGAGAGAGAGAGAGACTGAGAAGTACTGGCTTGGAAGGGAGTCTAGGGACTAGCAAATAGAATGAAAAATTCCGATGCAAAGAAAAGGAGGACTTTGTTTGTGAATTAATTTCCTCTCAAAAATAGAAAAAAAGTTTTTCAGATTTAACCGTTGTTGTTTTGCACTGTAACTCTTTTTGTTCTCTCCGACTCTTTATGTGTCTGATTCCGTGGGGCTTGCTTTCTTGGCTGTTTGATTGCGTTGCTTGTTTTTTTATGTCTGTATATTGGCGGTAATAGAGGTATAGTATTAGCAGTAGTAGTGGTGGGGTTTGATAGAGTTACCTGATTCCAAACATATGTTTGCTCTTGAAATTACTTATGTAGCCTTGAACTTGAGAAACAACTGTGTTGTGAGGATAAGACACCAATTAGTAAATTTTACTAATTAAATTAATTAGAATTTACAAATCAACTGTTGTGTTTGTTATGGCAAAGATAAGAAAAGAAGTTACTATTTCTCCTTGCCATAGTTATAAAATAATTCAGGGCTAGTATGTGAGAATAATTTTATAAAATAAAATACAATAATGGAGATAAGAATCATGAAACCCATCCTATAAAATTGGTGAAAATTTTTTTAACAAAATTTTTTTATACAATAAAATTGACTGATGAGAATTTGATTAGTTGACAATGTCAAATTGTTTATTTTAATGCATTCTTAATAAAGCGCAATTGATGTCAAATGTCTTATAATTAACACTGGCACCTCCTATAAACTAGTATTTCTAATGTGTTTAGGTTCAGTCTCCATCTCTTAACTGTTGAATTGTAAAAAAGAAAGAAAAAAAAAAAAAAGAGAGAAATAAGTACAATTGATCACATTGGAAGTCTAGTTAGGTTTGATCATATACATATTCCAATGTCCAGTTGGGTTTGATCATTTTACATATTGAAAAGATATAAGCACTAAACGCATTTGAAGTTTAAACCCAAGCCCCCACCAGAATAAAAACAAGTCTAACACTCTTTCACGTGCATAATAATTATCACTTGTCAAATTGTCATTTACAATTTTACCACAAAAAAAAAAAAAAGAAATAGTAGTTTTACTTTTGTCACTTTGCCTACAGAAAGGATGAGATAACAAGGGAGCTACATTCAAATTAAAGTAATGCATTGAATCAGAAGTCAACCAAAGATGAAAAAGAACGTTAACTCAAAAAAAAAAAAAAAAAAAGAACGTAACACATACGATTCTTACAAATTTTATCTTTTGCATGCCCTTTATTTTGAAGGACCTTCTGTTTCAAACTTACAATCAACCCCATGCACAAAATTACTATCAAAGTAATTTGCTTAACGAAAAAAACTATGTTAAGTACGAAAGTTACCTTTTTGGTTGTACAATCCAAAATGACTTGGTTTTGGTTGCATAAACCAATTTTAAATACAATATATTTTCAGGTTTACTGAGGTGAAAGTGCTCTATTGCATTAATAAGTTGGAAGTGAGAATCCATTTAAAAGAAAACAGTGAAAAAGGATAGAAACAAGTGAATTTTTTAGTTAAAATAATTTAGAAATTGGTAAATAGTCCATTTGGTTAGACATTTTAAGAGATTAAAATAGCATTTTTAAAACTCTAAATTCTGTTTTAAAATCATAACTTCTTATAGCTTTTTTACAAATATTTATTTTAAACTCAAAATACTGTTTTCTAATAGTTTATATATACGGACCCAAAATTGACTTCTCTCTTTACTTTTTTTTTTTTTTTTCCTCCCCTCTGGTTGTGCACCAATAATGAGAAATGAACTAAAAGTCTAAAACAGCTAAACTGAAATAATTTGTAAGTTATCCCTCTACATTAATGTTTTGATCTTTTGTCTAATTTCATTATGACGCGTCAATTCATTTCATTATTTAAATAGAAATATAGCTCAAATATGGTATCACATTGAGACAAACAAAAACGCTGATATTTTCTAAGTTTACAAGAATCACATTTCACATGTTACAACAATCTTTCTCCCCAAAATATCGTACTTTTGATAGCTTTTGTGCTTTTTAATGTATTGCACGCTTTAACATAAAGTGGCCAGGAACTCGTGCTAGCAATTGCCCACGCCCTTTTGGATATCCAAGGGCATGCTTCTCCTCCAAAATTCTATATGATAAAGTCTATATGTAATGGTTGAATTGTGCTAAAAGTGTGAATTATTAATTAATATTTATCTGTGTTAGAAAAAGTGTTAGATAAAATAAGAATTCAGCCTCTTTTTTTACATCATAAAGAATTCAACATTATTTTTTTAATACTGCAGTGCGAATTCCTATGCCCTAAATTTCTAAGCATTTTATTTGAGAATTGTCAATTGAATTATAAGACTCTCGACAGCAATTCATTATCATTGTTAAACTTTGTAACGGGTGTTATGAGCTTTTTGTACAACGTTGGGTTGGATTGCTCCTTCCTGCCGTGCTAAGCCCAAAATATTCTGGATTAGAGAGTTGAGACCGGTCCAATTGCAACTCATCTTGGTCCGACTTGTGCGCAAGCCATGCCCAGTTTTATCGCAGTTTATATTATGTGACCGTGGCAGGCAGGCAGGCCTTCTTGAGATGATTACAGCAAGCAGATATAAGGTAGTATCAAAGAGGTTTGCTTACTAAGCTTAAACGATGAGACATTGCAAAGAATACATATTCCAATGAAATAGCAAAAAAAATGAATATTAGCATGAAAGTAAATGCGGAAGGAAAGAAAGAGGAAATAAAGGCAAACTTATAAAACTGTTGGTCTGCCACAATATGTTAAAAGGGTGCAAGCCAAGAAGGAAACAACATTCCTTCAATGTGAATAATTTCTCAAAATGAGAGATTAATGGCTTTGAAGGGACGGTCCTAAATGACTCGTGCCCAAGTCAGTAACAATAGAGAGCGTGAGTTTGAGAGGGAGAGAGGGAAAACTACCCATTTTGGTGCATGCCCGCCATCTTTCTTTCCTCAGTTTTTTCTTATCTTTATTTCTTTTCTCAATCTTTTTCCTTTCTCTTTTTTTTTTTTTAGCTAGTATTAGCCTTTCCTCAGTTTTCCTTACTCTTACTCAGTTTTTCTTTTCCCTTCGGTTCCTCCCCCTTCTTCTTGCCGTCTTCCTTGCGCACAGTGAGTGTCCTTACATAGTGCCTACCGTGGTTTGGCTTTTACCTTTTTACCCTCTAATTGCCTTTTTTCTGGTGTGTGTCCTTGCCGACCATTACTGATTGGTCAGGTGCCTGACCGGCGCCACTAACCTGCGCTGATCGCGCCAGACCACATCACCAGGCGGGGACAAAATATTTGTCTATTTGCTTGCCATGGCATTCTTATCTGCCACGGTAAGGTGTTCTCTCTCTCTTCCCTCATGGCATGCACCGAACGGTTCTAACTCAGCTTTGCTATTTTCGGGTGGCATGTCATCCCAGCAGGACACTCACCCGAAAGTAGCCTGAGCAGGATCCTTGAAATAGGTTCTTTCCCTCTTCCCTCCGCCAGACCACATCCCCCCTTACCTCTGACCCATGACTCACCTCTTCCTGTATTGACTTGGTACAGGTTGGTGAGACTTAGGCCTTGCGCGTGCTCTGTTTTTCATGTCGGTCCAAAATCTGCCCACTGTTCATGCGTTTGCCACGGTCTGGGCGTCTGTCTGTTCATCCTGTTGTTCACCTCTAACTTCTTGCGGCGTGGGCTATTTCTTTACTGACTTGCCGTTTGGGGTCTGGGCTTTTGCTCGATTGTGGGCTTTAGCTCGATTGTGGGCTTTAGCTCATTTGCATCCTCTCGTGTTTTAATCTTTGCAGCTTTGCTATTGCTTCCTGCCGCACCGTTTTGACATTCATGTTATGGCGATATAATTTAGTATCATTGGGCCTCTTTGGACCTGCTGTTTGTTTTCCTTTCTAAGGGCTTAATAAGCCTCATTGGGCCCTCTTTTCATGTTTGCCTACGGGCTCCCGTGTCCTATTTACTTTTCTTTGGGCGTCCTTGGCCCTTTCTAATTCTGTGCTTTCCATGGGCCTTTACTAATTCATTAGGCTTCCTCGGCCCAACTACTCCATACTTCATCCTTAGAGCTCATAAGTTTTTCTATGGCCCTGTACTTACTTTACTTTGGGCCTGCCGCAATAGATGTGGCTCATTCTCACTTTTCTACATCCATGGCCCACGGTTCGCTGTTTCTCTCTTTTCGGGCCTTTTCAGGCCCATTTACTTTTTCAAGATCCATTTATTTGCTTTATGGACCTATAATCCATTATTCCTACCACTTGTTCTTAGTGGACTTTCTATCCACTTTCTAATTCTTTTCTGTTGATGTTGCTGGGCTGCTTCTTCTTACTGGGCTCCCGAAAATGAGCCTCAACAAACTTTAAACATGTAAATTAAAAATAAGAATACACATGAATTAGCCCCAAATCATGATAATTCATTTATTCAATATCTTAGTTGTGTAACTCTTTTCACTCTAACTAAGACAATAACCCAATCAGTAAATAAAAACTTTTAGGTTCGATCATAAAGTGAAATTTAGGCCTTACTTTTATCTTTATATAAAATTAGTTTGTAACCTCATGCATATGCATGAATATACTTAAAAGATATACATTAAGATATTGTAGGAGCCTTGGGCCAAGAATCCTTTATCCATGTACAGGATGGGCCTAGAGCCCAAGTCGAGGACCAAGATTTGTCTGAGGATGGGTAATCTCTGTCAAGGTAGTCTGCATTGGTAAATAAAGAAGTTAGAGTTGAATGTAGGGACCCACGAGGTGTGCCGAGGATGAATATCACCTCGGATAATCAAAGCCGAGGTTCGTTTTGGTGGTCTGCCATTCAAGAGAACACTCTAGAGCATTCTGTCAGAACGGATAAGTATTGTAGAAATATGAGATAGAGAAGGGTCTTAACATATTAAAAGAGAAAGCTACTACCACCGCATTAAATACTCTGCAACTGATCCTCTGGCCGCATTAATGTAGAAATGAAACCTGAACAGTATTATTCAGCCTTACAGCTATTATGTAAAGACTTCCGAAAAATGTTGATCGGACAAGTATCAACACCAACCACTAAGCCTGCACGTGGAGGGCAATGAAAGATGAAAAGGAGAGTATAAAAGGGGGAAGAGACTCAGAGAGCAGGGGATCGGAGAGGAAAAGAAAGAAACACTGTAGCAACTTAGAACTAAGTTTGTAACCAACTCGTGAGTCAATATACTAAAACAATTTTCCTCGGATTGAGCCGAGAACATTGATCTTTGAATAAATCTATTCTGTCTTTATTCTTGGTTTATTTGGATCTATTATACTTGTTTTCAACACATTAAAGCCTAGTTTTCTCAACTTACTCTCTAAAAATTCATTGTTTTGGGCTTTTTGGGCCTAAGTCTGTCCTTCTGGTGGGCTAGGAATCCGATTTGCGCCCCTACAATTGGCGCCGTCTGTGGGAAAAAATTGGGGTGATAATGAGTTGGACTATTAATCATGGTAGGTTCAGGTCCAAACCAACTAGAAACTATGGGGTCTCAATGTGAAAACCACTTTCGTAATCTTGAGCGCAGAAGCAACTGGGAGGGAAGTGTGCATACTACCCGTATTGGTGAGAGTCATTCTCGGGGTGGAAGCCACGTCTCTCATGAGAAGAAGGCCAGGGCCATGCAAATGGAGATTGATCACTTAAAGAGAAAGTTGCGCCACAAGCAGAGAAGGCGAAGTCTCTCCATTTCAGACCCTTCTTCTTCTGATGGTGAAAAGGATGGTGATTATAGGCGTAGATCAAGGACACCTTCTAGCGAATCTTTCTTGTATGATGAGGATTACTAACGTGAGCGCAAGGACGAAGATTCATCCTTGAGAGGCCTGGGGAATGATGCCATGAGTAAGGCACTTAACCGAATCTCTAGATCACCTTTCACGAGTAGAATTAAAGGGGGAAGGCTTCCTCGGCAGTTTGCCCAGCCCACATTCACCATGTATAATGGACGAACAGACCCTGTGGAACATGTTAGCCATTTCAATCAGAGAATGGCTATACACTCTAAGAATGAGGCCTTGATGTGTAAGGTATTCCCATCTAGCTTAAGGCCCGTGGCAATGAAGTGGTTTGATGGTTTGGGAGTAGGATCCATCGACTTCTTTAAGGAACTCACTCGGGCGTTTGGATCTCGTTTTATCACATGCAGTAGAGTTCCTCGGCCTTTGGATTCTTTGTTATCCCTGTCCATAAGGGAAGGAGAAACCTTGAAAACATATTCGAACAGATACTGGGAGATGTTCAACGAGATAGATGGAGACTTTGATGATGTGGCCGTCAGGACTTTCAAGGTTGGCCTGCCTGTCAAGCATGGCTTAAAGAGGTCCTTGACCAGAAAACCTGTTACCAGTGTACGCTAGCTCATGGATCAGATTGATAAGTATAAAAGGGTTGAGGAGGATTAACAGCAAGGTAAGGGGAAGGGTAAGGTTATCCCTCAAGAAAGGAGGGATTTCAGGTCGGACCACTATAACAGTAACCGGCCGCGCAGGGATTTTGGTGGGCAATCTGGATCTACAGTCACCTAAATGGTAAACATTGTGTTCTGAGAACCAGTGCATCAAGTCCTAGAAAAAATTAAGAATGAGCCATACTTCAAGTGGCCAAACAAAATGAGCGGAGACCCCCTGAGACGTAATCAGAGTCTTCATTGCTAATACCACCGGGAGAGAGGGCATATAACTGAAGACTGCAGAACCTTATGGAATCATCTGCAGCAGCTGATTCGAGATGGCAGATTAAAGCAGTTCTTGAACCGACCCAACGAGTAGGAAAATCAAGCGGCATTAAGGACTCAAGGCAATACTTCTTCAAGGCTCCCTCTGGGCACTATCCACGTCATACTCGCCGCACCAGGGAGAACAAGATCTTGTCCGTCCAAGGTAATGACGGTGGCTTGGTCATCTGTCGAAGATTCTGGGCATGAGCCGAAGAAGGCTAAGATGGGGATTCAATAGATGTTGAGCTTTTCGAATGATGACAAAGTTGGGACCATACAACCACATGATGACAACCTGGTGATAACCTTTAGGATTAAAGGGTATAACGTGAAGAGGGTACTGGTAGGCTAGGGTAGTGGAGCTGAGATTACGTATCCAGATTTGTACAAGGGGCTTAATTTGAAGCCGAAAGATCTAACCAGCTATGACTCACCTCTAGTGAGCTTCAATGGGAAGGTTGTTGTCCCAAAAGGACAAATTAGATTGCCCGTGCAGGACAGTTTAGAGGTGGTGAAGGTGGACTTTATAGTGGTGAATGCTTTTTCTCCATACACGGCCATTGTGGCACAGCCTTTACTCCATGCCCTAGGGGCCGTCCCATCCATTCTTTATCTCAAGGTGAAGTATCCATCTGGGGATTGGATCGAGAAGCTGGTTGGGAGCCAGTTTGTGGCTAGACAGTGCTTGGTGGCTGTTATCATGCATTAGCCTGAGACTGGCTTCTCAGCTCAAGCAGATGTGTGAAGATTTAGAGAAAGTCATTATAGGTGATGATCCGGAGAAATTCTTTCAAATCGGAGCTCAGTTGCCTCCTCGGGATAAGGAAGGTTTGGTGAAGTTTCTTAAGGGGAACATTGATGTGTGTCGAGGGCAAAAAAGTTTCCCCCCCGACAAATGAGATTTGAGATGGGTCGGGGCCTAACCGAAACTCGACAATGGGCCTAAAGAGCGGCCTAAGGGCTATCGGTGAAGATCCAAAGAATTCACTGTACTTTTATGCCTTGGACCTAGATTGGAATTGATAAGAATGGCCTGTAAATGATCCTCATAGCGAATACATTAAAATGATTAAAAAACATCTAGCAAGTCATAATCCAGCAGTAAAATATTTCTGCAGAAAAACAACCCAGCAGTGGAGTACTTCTGCAGAAAATAGCCCAGCAACGGAGTGTTTCTGCAGGAAATAACCCAGCAGTGAAATGTTTCTGCAGAAAAAGTGGTCCAGCAGTGGAATGCTTCTGCAGAAAATAGCTCAGCAATAATGTGTTTCTGCAGAAAAAGCAGCCCAGCAGTGGAGTGCTTTTTGCCGAAAACAGCCCAGCAACAATGTGTTTCTGCAGGAAATAACCCAGCAATGAGATGTTTCTGCAGAAAAAGTGGTCCAGCAGTGGAGTGCTTCTGCAGAAAATAGCCCAGCAATAATGTGTTTCTGCAGAAATCAACCCAGCAGTAAAGCGATACATAATAAGATACAAATATTCCAGGAATCAAAGAAAGTCTCTATGTTTCTAATTCGTTATCCGTTGACTCGGGTGAAGAGTCCTCCAATATAACAACATTAATATGAGGGAAAAATGCTATAGTAATAGTTACATCATAGCCATCATAACAAATAATGAGGAAAACTTAGTGTGAGATGAAGGGAGAGAAAGAGATTCCAGCTAGCATAGCAAGGTCATTATGGTGCCAATGCATTCCCATGGATATAGTATAAGTGATGAGTAGTGGGAGACATGTATAGTGTGGAATAGTGTTTACTGGGGTTGCTGTGATCTTCTGCTGGGGCAGAGGAATGTTTAAGAATGGAGATGTATGGGGTGTTTTAGGCTAAGAGCTGGGGGGACTTAGTTTCTAGGCTTGAAACTTAGTTCTCAGTGATTTTTTTTAGCACGTAAGAAAGGCTTAAACAGAAGGGTAGAGAGGGAGCTTTCTTGGTGAGTATCTTAATGTCTTTCTCCTTGTTCCCCCCCTTTGAAGCTTTAATGGAGAGTTCCTTTTATAGCTAGATTCTCAGGGGGTGATTAGCAAATAATCTTTGCCAAATCTTTCTAACTTTTCAGAAAATCCATTGGTGGATCATTTCCTGGATTCTTGCTGATGGTGGTAAGAAGGTTGTTGCTGTTTTAGGTAAGATCAGCTGGGTTTCTGCTTCAGCATCGAATGTTGATTAGAATTGGCTGATGGGATTTAGCATATAGATTAGGCTAATGACCATTGGTTATGCTGCTGCTAGACTCAGAGTTCCATAGGGCCAGTTGTATCACTCCAAGCCAGGTGTCAACTGTGGAGCCCTTTCTGGAAATCTCTGCTGGAATCCCCTTGGTGCCCTCCAAACCACATTTCCCTAAGTTTCCCCATTTGGGGTTCATGTGCTTGGTCCATGAACAAGAAAATATGCATTTTTGGTATGAAAAGGAACCAGTTTCAGCTTGCTTTGTGAGCTCCAAGGGTCTGGTTCATGGCTGCCTGATGACCCTTGCTTAGTTACGTTGAAGGAGAAAGAAAAGATAGCCAAGAAAGCTGGCTGCAGGACTTCAGCTGTCAGTTATATCAAGGCCAGCATTTTGCCATGTCTTGTGTGATGTAATTTCAGCTTATAGAGGAAGTTTCCCCCCTAGATGGACACGTGTCCCTCTTTCTTTTAATCTGGTTGGAAAAGTCAGGAGCAGGTGATGGTGGGTTCCAGCTGTCCAAGTTGTGCTGTGTTTTGGCTGAATTGCTCACGTCAGTACCAGCTGCTGGGCTGTGCGCACATGATGGGCTTGCTTGGCTGGTGCATGTATTTTGGGCTTAGTTAATCCTACAAAATGAAGATTTTTGCCATGGGTGATATACATGGGCTTTCGTAGCTTTTGCAAGAGAAGTATTTCTTTGAGAGATGAGTGATTATATTTCTTTATGAGTGATAATATTTGACTTTGTAAGCATGTGCAAAAATAGCATTTGGGTTTTGCCAAAATAACTTTTGGGCTTAGTAAAATAATGCCAAATTAATACTTGGGCCTTGTAAACCTAATGCCAAAATAGTTTTTGGGCTTAGTGAAATAGGTGCCAATTAGTATTTGGGCTTAGTGCTAAATCATTATTTTGGGCTTTGATAAATAGTGTCAAATTATTATTTGGGTTTTAGAAAATAATGCCAAATTATTATTTGGGCTTAAGAAAATAATGCCAAACTATTATTTGGGCTTAAGTAAATAGTGCCAAATTATCATTTGGGCTTTAGAAAATAATGCCAAATTATTATTTGGGCTTAAGAAAATAATGCCAAATTATTATTTGGGCTTAAGTAAATAGTGCCAAATTATCATTTGGGCTTTAGAAAATAATGCCAAATTATTATTTGGGCTTAAGTAAATAGTGCCAAATTATCATTTGGGCTTTAGAAAATAATGCCAAATTATTATTTGGGCTTAAGAAAATAATGCCAAATTATTATTTGGGCTTAAGTAAATAGTGCCAAATTATCATTTGGGCTTTAGAAAATAATTTGAGATTTGTAGACATATTGCCATGTAGCAACGGGCTTTAGATAGGTGCCGTGTAGCAACGGATTTTAGATAGGTGCCGTGTAGCAACGAGCTTTTAGATAGGTGCCGTGTAGCAACGGGCTTTAAATAGGTGCCGTGTAGCAACGGGCTTTAGATAGGTAGCAACGGGCTTTTAGATAGGTAGCAACGGGCTTTTAGATAGGTGCCGTGTAGCAACGGGCTTTAGATAGGTGCTGTGTAGCAACGGGCTTTTAAGGTGCCGTGTAGCAATGGGCTTTAAATAGGTGCCGTGTAGCAACGGGCTTTAGATAGGTGCCGTGTAGCAACGGGCTTTTAAGGTGCCGTGTAGCAACGGGCTTTAGATAGGTGCCGTGTAGCAACGGACTTTTAAGGTGTCATGTAGCAACGGGCTCTAGATAGGATTTTTGTTGGATTTTTGGGTTTTCCCACAAGGTAGATAATTTTGGGCTTTTTGTTGTGGAGATAGTACAATTTAATGGCCCAATATTGGTAGTAATATGATGGGTATTTTTGTGGATAATATGTGGGTAATATGTATGAGAGAGCCCAATAGCATAGAGTATTTGAGTAATATGTGAGAAATATTTATGTGGGCTTGAAATAATTCATGGGCTTATGTGGGGATTTTTGTGAGTAGGCTAAAGAAAATAGGGCCCGAAAATTTGTACCTCAACAATGTGTTTGCGTGGAATGCCTATGAAGCCCCTAGGGTAGATCAGAGCTTCATCTGTCACCATCTAAACGTCAATTCATCCATCATCCCTAAAAAGCGACAACCTTGGCGCTTTTCAAAAGATCACTTTGACGCTGTCAAAGACGAGGTGATGAAGCTTAAGTAGGCCAGGGCTATTAAAGAGGTGTTCTACCTTGAATGGATGGCTAATACTATGGTTGTGAAGAATAAGAATGGAAAGTGGCGGGTATGTATGGAATTCACATATTTGAATAAGGCTTGCCCTAAAGACCATTTCCCCATACCTCGGATCGACCAGTTAGTAGATGCAACTGTAAGGCACCCCTGGATGAGCTTTCTAGATGCTTTCCAGGACTACCACCAAATACCTTTGGCTTTAGAGGATAAAAAAAGGACAGTTTTTGTCACTCCCACTGGGAACTACCATTATAAAGTAATGCCTTTTGGGCTAAAAAATGCAGGGTCTACTTATCAGAAGATGATAACAAGGATGTTTGAGCCACAACTGGGAAAAAATATCGAGATTTATATTGACGACATGGTGGTCAAGAGCAAGATTAGAGCTGAGCATGTTAACGACCTCGGAAACATCTTCAAAATCTTGAGGAAGCACAAGCTATGACTTAATTCTTCCAAGTGTTCTTTTGGAGTCGGATCAGGGAAGTTTCTGGGCTACATGGTCATGCATCGCGGGATTGAGGTCAACCTTGACCATATTAAGGCAATCAATAATTTACAACCACCTCGGAATCCTAAGAAGGTCCAGAGGTTAATAGGGATGACCGTTGCTTTAAACCGATTCATATCCCGATCAGCAGACAGGTGTAGGCCTTTCTTTCAGTTGTTAAATAAGTGGAAGGGATTTGAATGGACTGAGGAGTGTGTCTTGGCTTTTTAGCAGTTGAAAGAATATCTTTCTCGACCACCTATCATGGCCAGGCCTGAAGTAGATGAGGTTTTCTTTGCCTATATTGCAGTGGCCGTCCACGCAGGGAGCTTGGTGTTGATACGGGTTGACAATGGTGTATAGAAGTTAGTTTATTATGTGAGCAAGTCACTACATAAGGCCGAGGTCTGATATTTACCACTCGAGAAGGCCATTTTGGCAATGGTGCATGCCACTCGTAAGCTTCCCTATTATTTCCAATCACACACAGTTGTCGTCCTAACCCAACTCCCTCTCAGATCTCTACTTCGAGGCGCTGACTATACAGGAAGGATTGCAAAATTGGGAACAATCCTAGGAGCTTTTGATATTAAGTACATGCCTCGCATCTCTGTCAAGGGTCAGGTCCTCGCTGACTTGGTAGTTGAGTTTGCTGAAACCTCAATAGAAGAAAAAGGGGAGGAATGAAACATGGATGGAAATTCAATTGGGGTAATCTCCTTGAAAGAATCTTTGTCTTGAAGGGTCTACGTTGATGGCGCGACGAACCTCAAAGGATCTGGAGTAGGACTAGTCCTGGTGTCCTCTGAGAAGATTACAATTGAAAAATCCTTGAGACCAGGCTTCTTAGCCACAAACAATGAAGCTGAGTATGAAGCTTTGCTAGTTGGGATGACCATGGTTCAGAGGATGGGGGGAAAGTCTCATTAGCAACCTCCTCGACACAGAATTTACCTAGAGTGATTCTTGTGGAAGACTTAAGTAAACCTTTTGAGGTACGAAGAGATGTGGTTTCTATCCATCAGATAAGGGTGAGTCCTAGCTAGATGGATCCTATTGTGCTATTTCTTAAAAATGATACCTTGCCTGAGAATAAGTAAGAGGTAGGCAAGGTACGGAGGAAACCTCCTCGGTTTTAGCTATCCGAGGATCACAAGTTATATAAGAGGTCCTTTTCTGGCCTGTATCTACTGTGTATACACCCTAAAGCAGTTGAGATTTTTAGAGGAGTTATATGAAGGAATTTGTGGAAGCTATATAAGAGGAAGATCTTTATCTCACAGGGCTCTCACTTAAGGGTATTGGCGGCCCAACATGCAAAAGGAAGCACAGGAGTACGTGAAGAAGTGCGATCAGTGCCAGAGATTTGCACCAAACATCCATCAACCAGGAGGAGTCCTTAATCCTCTATCCAGCCCTTGGCTTTTTGCTCAGTGGGGCTTGGACATCGTAGGTCCTTTCCCTAAGGCAGCAGGGAATAAGAAATATCTATTGGTTGGCACGGATTATTTCACTAAGTAGGTTGAAGCTGAACCGTTGGCAACTATCAGGGATGTGGACACCAAGAAGTTTGTTTGGAAAAACATTATCACTTGGTTTGGAGTCCCCCATACCCTCATCTTGGACAATGGATTTCAATTTGACAGTAAATCCTTTAGGAGGTATTACTGCGAGCTAGGAATAACTAACAGATATTTCACTCCAACTTATCCACGGGAGAATAGGCAGGCCGATGCTGTAAATAAGGTCATAGTGAGTGGGCTCAAGAAGAGATTGGATGACGCGAAGGGAAGATGGGTGGAAGAGCTGCCGCGTGTCCTTTGGATTTACAGGACTACACCTCGTAGATCCACGGGAGAAACCCCTTTATCAATGACATATGGGGCTGAGACTGTTATTCTACCGGAAACTAAATTCCCTACGCTGAGGACGAGCTCTTTCGCTCCGAATAGCAATGATAATTTGCTGGAGAAAAGTTTATACTTAATTAACGAACGAAGAGAAAACGTCATGGTTCAATTGGCCTACTATCAGCATAAGCTTTAGTAAGGTTTTGATGCCAACGTAAAGTTAAGGCCATTGGCGCCTGGTGACTTGGTGTTGAGAAAGGTTGTGGGTTTTACAAAGAACTCAGCCTGGGGAAAATTAGGGCCCAATTGAGAGGGACCATATCGTATTACATTGGTAATAGGAATATGTGCATATTGTCTAGAAGATCTAGAGGAAAAAGCTGTACCATGCCCCTGGAATGTAAATAACTTAAGAATGTATTATTATTAATAAGAATGTACTTCACTATGTCTGGCTCAGTTATATTACGTATCACGTATCATTTATCTAAGTATCAAACAGACCCTTGGTTATGCCTGGATTCTCGGATCACATACCTTGGAAAAATTGATATATTTCTATCATTATTCTAAGTGTTAAACAGAACCTTAGCTATGCCTGGTGTGGTGGGCCTTTTTGTGCAATATTGGTTTGGACTACTTCCTGCCGTGCTAGGCTTAAAGTGTTCTGGATCAGGGAGTTGGGACCGATTCAATTGTAACCCACCTTGGTCCAATTTGTGCGCAAACCATACCTCGTTTACCGAGATTTTGATCACATGCCTATGGCAGGCAAAGATGCTAAAGCAATTACAGCAGGCAAATATAATAAAGATGGTAAAAGAGATCTGTTCACTGTTTAGACAAAAATAAATAATGGGTCATTGCAAGGAATGCATGTTTCGTGAAACGGCAACAAAAAATAAATACAGAAGAGGTAGTAACAAGCTTATTGAATGAAAATAAACATCAGTTTGCCGTGCTAAGTTACACTACAGGGTCTAAGTCAAGAAGGAAGCTATTTCCTCAACACAAATAATCTCTTCAGAGAAGAAATTAGTTGCTTTTAGGGAGTGGGCCTAAATGACTTGTGCCCAGAGAAGTCCTTTTGCCGTTAGCAAAGAGCATAGGTTTGAGAGGGAGAGAGGGAATCAACCTATTTGGTGCATGCCTGCCACTTTATTTTCTCTGTCTTGTTTTTCCTATTCTCTATAATTCTTTCTTTCTTCGCTTTATCTTTCGATGTTTTCTTAGTTGTTGTGATTCTCTCTTTAGAGGTTGCTATTGCCGTCCTCCTCCCCTTTCCGTGCGCAGTAGGTGTCCTTTATATAATAACTACCGCGGCTGACTTTTACCATTTTAGCCTTTAGCTGTCTTTGTCTGGTGTGGGTGTCCTTGCCGACCATTACTGATTGGTCAGTCGCCAAGCCAGCACCACTTACCTGTGCTGGCTGCACCACTCCACATCACCAGGCAAAGAAGACTATTTTGTTTATTTGCTTGCCGTGGCATTCTTACCTGCCACGGCGTGGGTGCTCTCTCTCTTTCCTCAATGGCAAGCACCTAGTGGTTCCAACTCAGCCTTGCTTATTTTGGGAAGTATGTTATTCCAGTAGGACATTTCCCCCAAAAGAGCCTGAGCGGGAATCTCAAAATAGTTTTTCCCTTTCCTCATTGCCAGACCATGCCCTTTTACCTCTGTCCCATGACTCACTATTTCCTGTATTGGCTGGTTATAGGCTTGTGGTGTCAGGGTCTTGCGCGTGCCTCACTTCCATGTTTGTCCAAAACCTGTCTGTTGCTGACACGACCCAAATCCATGGAACATGAATTTAGATGCGTGACTAACCTGCTGAACTTATAAAACTCAATAAATATAATTGGTTCAAAATAAATTAAAACTTGAAAGAAACAAGTACTCCTAGAAACCTCTTACAAAAATCTAAACTCCACAAATTGAAATAATCTCCTCTGTATAAAACATGAATTACAAAATAAAGATAACTGAAATTCTATAAGTCTTCAAGTAATATTGAAATCACTTACGACTTCCACGCTTTACCTTGCACCTTACGAAGCGATCCAAAGGTCCTATATCCCCAACTACACTTTAATCTGAAAATATTAATTGATGGAGTGAGCCACATATCTAGTAAGTAATTATACAGAATACACAACGGAATAGAGTCAAACAAAGCACAAGTTTGATTTCACAATTTCACTTAAAATATCACATATAGTTTTCCAAACATATAACGAACCACTTAATACAAATATAATCAAATCTTAAAGTCATTCGAAAACACATACAAATAATTGATCAGAGCACAGTGTCACATATACACATCACATATTCTCACATACAATCCTGTGAGTGGATTTACACATATATCTGATCATTTCTAAAAACACTCATTTTTGAGTCACATATCACAAAACAACATATATACAAAATAGAATAATTTTCTTAATATTAACAATGATTCCAGATATAAAAACATATCGAATATCACAATATTGAATTAAAACAAAATCGAAGGATGCTTGACTCCCTTAGGGAACAAATAGGAACCGATGAATTATAGAAATATATTACAATTCTTGAGTAAATCTGAAAATTCAATTTGCTTAAAGAATCATTTTAATTACCATTTGGAGAACATGAATTTGACTTTGAAATCACTTGGTTTTAACAAATTTAAAGAACAAGAACCTTTTTAGAAAACCTACTTTGAAACTCAATTATTTTATGAAAATAGTTTAGTTTAGAACTTATCTTTTAAATGAGATTCGGATGTTCAAAACATTATTTAAAATTCAAAGTTTCTCTTTAAAATCTTATTTAAAAGTCAAAATTTCTCTTTCAGTAGTGTAAAAGTGCTTTTTGATAAACCTTTAAAAATGTAAGCTTAAAAATATAACTTTTGAAAACCTTTAACTTCTAAGAACCTAAAGAATAAAACTTGTATATATTATGCATAATTACTTACAGCACTTGAATCAGTCTGAAAGTCCAGTTGAAACACCCTTCAAATAGTCTCAAATACTCTTAAATAGGACCTATAATCAATCACAGAAATATACTTAATTTCTTCTACAAAATATAAAGCTTATAGAACTATACAAATGGACTCACTAGGATTATACTTTGCTGACCTAATAACACTTTCAACACTAAATTAATGTTTCTCTAACCAATGACGTTGTAACCAATAATATTCCCTTGTATTAATCAAAACTCATATTGCCATGAGGAAAGCAGTAACCAAAATATTATTGACCTAGGATTTAATATAAAACCCCAATGAAAATGTAAGAGCCATATACTTGAATAGAGATTTGTAATCCATGGCTTGTTCTAGAGACACACAGTGGCCAACCTAGGATTTAATTATATAACTCAGATGAAAAACGTGAGGCCATATTCATTAATAATACTTTGATCCATGACTTTGTTCATGGGTATACATGGTTGCAAAATCATTGACTTCAAATATATAATATATGTACACATCCGTAGGAAGGCATATGCCATAACTATAGATCCTTGAAATCATGGCTCAAATCTAGGATTATATATATTCATACCCCAACGAAACGTAAAGGCTTAAAGCCATCCTAACGTTAAGCTATCCTATTAAACATATATATATATATATATATTTATATGTTAACCACAATTGAAGTTTTACAGTCGTGTTCTTGAATTAGGAATTGAAATTCCATGAATTTGTTCAAGAACCCACATACTGGGCAGTGGGCAATCCAAGGTTTAATAGTGTAAACCACAATTTTAGGAATAAAAAAACCCTTTTTATTTTTAACAATTTACACATCACTAAAGTTTTCCATGATTAAATTGTAACTCCTTAATTCTTTGTTTCTAACAATGAGAAATCATACCTTGAAAAATCTGATTGCCTCTTCACTTGTGTGTGCTTTAAACTCCAAGGCAAAACCTCTTAGCCTCTTTGATAAAACCCTTTCTATGAAAACCCTAATTATCTCTTCCTCTACCTTGTAGTTTGTATTAGAGATGTGGGCTTAGTGACGTAGCGGGCTGCAGTTACTAATAAAAAGAATACTTATGGCCCATCGATTATATTTAAAAGAAAATTTAATAATAACCTCAAATAAAGTATGTGGAGTATTATAGTTGCTCATGCATTTGCCGTGGTCTGAGGGTCTGTCTATCTGTTCTGCCGTTTGTCCTTGACTTCTTATGGCGTGGGCTATTTTCCTGATTTCTCATTCTTTATGGCTTGCTCCCTTAGGGGCTAGGCTTTGCCTGATTGTGGGCTTCCTCTCCTTCATGCCATTTCTGTGCTTTATTCTTACGATCCTTCTATTACTTCCTGCTACATCATTCTGCTATTCCAATCGTGATGTTATTTGACCCAGAACTGCTGGGCCGCTTTAGTCTTGCTGCTTATTTCTTTTCTGATGGCCCAATAAGCTCATTGGGCCTTTTACCACATTGCTTGCGGGCTCCCGTGTCCCGTTCACTTCCTCTTGGGCATCCTTGGCCCATTTACTTTCTTAGGGGCATCCTTGGCCCTTTCTAACTCTGTGCTTCCCATGGGCTTTCACTAACTCTTTGGGCTTCTTGGCCCAATTATTTTATACTTCCTCCTTGGGGTTTATAAACTCTCCATTGCCCCATACTTTCTTTACTTACATTACTTTAGGCCTGCTGTGGCAGCTGTGACCCATTCTCACTTTTTCTACATCCATACTGCCCATGGGTTTGCTACTTTTCTCTTTCCGAGCCCTTTTAGACATTACTTCCTCAAGGTCCATTTGTTTGCTTTATGGGCCTATGATTCATTATTCCTGCTGTTTAGGCTTAATAGCCTTCCTATCCAATTGCTAACTCTTTTCTGCCCACGTTGTTGGGTTTCTTCTTCCTACTGGGCTTCCAAAAAAAAATGAGCATCTACACCTGGCTCCTCGGCCCACATACTTTGGAAAAATTAATACTCCATGACACCTATTTAAGTGTTAAACAAAATCTTAGATATGCCTGGCTCCTCGGACCACATACTTTGGAAAAATTAATACTCTATGACACCTATCTAAGTGTTAAACAGAATCTTAGCTATGCCTAGCTCCTCAAACCACATACTTTGGGAAAATTAATACTTCATGACACTTATCTAAGTGTTAAATAGAACCTTAGTTATGCCTGGCTCCTCGGACCACGTACTTTGAAAAAGTTAACACTTTGTGACATCTATCTAAGAATCAAACAAACTATTGGTCATGTTTGGGTCCTCAGACTATATTCTTTAGGAAAATTGATATCTTTTTATCAATTATTTTAAGTAATAAGTAGAATTTTAACCATATCCGGCTTTTCGGACCACATATTTTGGGTGAAGTAATACTTCCTATCATCTCTGACAAGTGTTAGGAAAAAGCCATAGTTTATCTCAAGCTTCTTGAATTACATACTCAAGGTATATCTGAATGTTAAACATGATCAGCTATTCTAAATAGCGAGGATCATCATAATGGTAACAAACTTAAATTGATGCTCATGAGCATTGCCTAAGGCATAGGCAGACGTACTTACATATGTTAAACATATATATGGCATTAGTTTATGTGGTTTGGAAATTAAATTCATGTTTTGCTGAGATGATGCACTAATTGGGTTTAACTTGATTTGCTGCCAACCATATGAGATGGGGTAAATTTTCTACTACTTATACAGGTTGACAAGGTTAATTCTAGCTCATTATTACTTTTACTAAGTGTAAAGAAAAAATAGAAGTCATATTAATACTTATGCAGAAACCATAGAAGTAACCAAGATGCTTATAACTTTCATTAGCTAAAGCCTCAAAAAGAGGCTACTTAAATTACAAGAGGTAGAGTACATTAAAAAAAAAATTATAAAGAAGGAAACAGCTTAAGATTTCATCTTTATCACGAGCTTGTCCTTCTGGGTCTTGGGAGGCTGAGTAGAATCCGTCGTGGTAAAGGAGGGGCCTTTGCCTTTAGGATTTTCTTTAGGAGGCAAGGGCAAAGAGGCCAGCACAATCTCCATATGTTGGGAGGCCTCCTTCTCCTTCACAGGCCCTTTGGGGGCATTCTTGGCAGGCTCCTTAGGAGCATCATCCACCTTTTCGGTGTCTTCAGCCTGCTTTGCTACCTCGGAGGAGACGTCGGCCGAGGGAAGAGTTTTGCTAGGGCTATCCTTGCCTTCATCTACCTCCTTGAAGGCCGAGTCAGCCTTAGAGCTTGAGGAGCCCAAGGCACGGATAGCTGATGGGTAGAACACATTCTCTGCACTCCTAAGTGCAGAGAAGGCCTCAACTCTAGCTCGGTCGAGGGCCTCGTTCCACACTTGGAGGTAATAGAACCTACATACCTCCAAGACCTCTGCCCTAAGGGCTTCCTCGGTCTCTACTACGCCCACATTGTAGCCCTCTTGCTCAACCTGCTCTTTAGCCTTTTCGGCCTCTTCCAGCTTCTTTGCCAAGGTTTTGATTTGACCTTTGGCGGCAGCAAGCTCGTCCTTAGCCTGGCAGAGCTATTTTCGTTAGGCTTCAGTTTGTCTCTCCAACACGTCCAAGGCAACCTCGACGCTCTTCTTGTCACGCTCGGCCTCAGCTGGCCTAGTAACAAGGTCTTGAGATTTCTTTTCTGCCACCTCAAAGGCCTTCACATTAGCAACACGTTTGCTCTCCTCATCCTTGGCCAGTCGGTGGGAGCTGACAAATATTTCTTCACTCTGTGAGCAGTTTGGACGGCCTTTTAAGAGAACAGGTAAGAACATATACCAATAAAATAAGCAAAGGGCTAATGAGACAGATAATAAAGTAAAACATGTAAAGTTAAATAAAGACAAGTGAATAATAAATAGAAAACTTACCAATGCGAGGTCTCTTTTCAAGCTGAGGAAGACCTCGTGTTTCCTCATTGACCGCCAATCAGACATGTCCTCAAGAAGTAGTAGAGCTTGCTCCACTGCGTTGGCCACGTAGCCGACCTTCCCGTCCTAGAAGATCCTGATCAATGCATTTGCGGGCAATGGGGCCTCGTCCAGTACCAAGGTGGGTGCCCATGCAGGAGGGCCGACTTAGGACCCAACTCTTTTGTCTACTAGATTCTGGGTCAGCCTAGCCTGTTTAGTCCCCTTTTGGGGCTCAGCATCCTTGGGTAGAGGACCCTTGCCTCCTTCCTCCACAACCTGACTTGATTGATCCCTCTTCCTTTTTAAGTCGGCGAGATCACCAGGGGGGGTTGAGTGGGAGGGGGTGGAGGGAGCTTGGTTTGGGCACTTTTTTCAGGCACCTTGCTTCCTGAAGTAGCCTCCATTACGTCTAGCAAGCCAGTCCTTGGTTTTCATTTCAAGCCCATAGAGTCTGGAACAGGGGAATCCTCTAGTGTCTGGTCTTTCTTCGTTGTGGGTTGAAATTGGTCGAATATGTCGAAGTTGTCCTCGGAATCGGACAACTCACTACTTCTTCTTCTTTTTCTTCTTCTTCTACCTCCTTAATTAAAGGACGAGAATAGGAAGCCCCCACCTTAGGAACGCCTTCTGGTATGGGGATGACAATAAGAGCGTGCTCTGGGATAGGCTGAGTGAGTAAGGTACCTCTTGGAATGGGAGCGCCTTCAGGTAGGAGAAATCCAAGAACAGCTACACTGATCTAAGGAAGGCAGGGATCCTTGGCCTTTATGACGCACTTAGGTGCCTTGGAAGCTTGTCGAAATCGGTGTGTATCTGAGGATCAAATGAGCCGTTCGTAACTGTCCGTCCTTGTTCACGAACTCCTCGGCTTTAAGGATTTTGTCTAGGCTGTCCTTATTAACCAGACTCAAATTTGGCTCGGCAACGTGTTTATTTGCAAATTTATCAAGGAAACAGAAATTTGTTAACATCATGAACGGTATAAATGAAAGGGAAATGGTTAATTAAAATAATCTTCCTAAGCCTAAAGCCTCACCTGGTTGCCCCTCTCTCGTCGGGCAAGGAAAACCATCGTGCCACTCCCCTGACACGATCAAGAAATCTTTATTTAGCCCCTTGTTAGATTCGGGGAGGCACTGGATTAGCCTAATCTCGGGGTACCTTGGTTTTAAGTAGTACCCCTGCCCTTTTGGGTGGTGTAGGTTGTAAACCCAGTTGACACCCCTGGGGGAATCCTATACAGAGCTTTAAAGCTCTCAATGGCCTCCTCAGAGTTCACCAGATTCTTGAATCTACCCATTTTTAAGAAAGGGTTGGGGAGAGCTACAAATATTGAGAGAAGAAAGTAGGGTTGAGAACGAAAAAATACAGAGAAAAGAAAAATATACGAAAAAGCAAAATGTAAAGGTTTGAAAAAACTTGCAGAAAAAGGGAAACGACCTCGGACAGGCTATTTGAATTTGAGAGGACGCGAGTGGTTTGGGAAGTTTAGTAAGTTCAATGTATGTGCTCTGAAGCGAAGTGAATGCAAAAGATAAGGTAACTGATTGATTTGAAAAGTATTTATACCAAAGAAAGAATCAAGAGCAGGAAAACTCCTGCTCAATAACCCATAAATCCTTAACCATTGACTTCTCATCACGCCGTAGAACGTGAGGGATAGAGAGCCGTAAAAATTTAATGGAGACGCACCTCAAACGCCGAAGCATCAGGGGCACGCCTTGGATAATTAAAAAGGAGTCTTCACGAGCAGAAGTGTGATGCGATAGGTTCAGGGCAGCTTTGGGGATATCGAAATCCTCCTTTCTTCCCGAGGATCCAGAGAGAAGTACTTCGATATGCTATTGTAGGAACCTTGGGCCAGGAATCCCTCATCCATGTACAGGATGGGCTTAGAGCCCAAACCGAGGACCAAGATCTGTCCGAGGATAGGTAATCTCTGTCAAGGTAGTTTGCATTGGTAAATAAAGAAGTTAAAGTTGAATGTAGGGATCCAGGTGGTGTGCCGAGGATGAATATCACCTCGAATAATCAAAGCCGAGATTCGTTTTGGTGGTCTACCATTCAAGAGAACACTCCAGAGAATTCTGTCCAAACGGATAAGTATTGTAGAAATATGTGGTAGAGAAGGGTCCTAAAATATCAAAAGAGAAAGCTGTTACCACCACATTAAATACTCTACAACTGATCCTCTGGCACATTAATGTGGTAATGATACATGAATAGTATTATTCAACCTTACAACTATTGCGTAAAGACTTCCGAAAAATGTTGATGGGATAAGTATCAATACCAGCCACTAAGCCTGCACGTGGAGGGCAATGGAAGATGAAATGGAGAGTATAAAAGGGGAAAGAGACCCAGAGAGCAGGGGATTGGAGTGGAAAAGAAAGAAACACTGTAACAACTTAGAACTAAGTTTGTAACCAACTCGTGAGTCAATATACTAAAACAATTCTTCTCGGATTAACTCGAGGACGTTGATCTTAGAATAAATCTATTTTGTCTTTATTCTTGGTTTACTTGGATCTATTATACTTGTTTTCAACACATTAAAGCCTAGTTTTCTCAACCTACTCTCTAAAAATTTATTGTTTTGGGCTTTTTGGGCCTAAGTCTATCCTCTTGGTGGGCTAGGAATCCGATTTGCACCCTTATAGACACATAGTACAATTCTTACAGATATAATTTAAATATTATTGATGTTGGAAAAATAGCATAGAGTGAATAAGAAGTTGATATTTTTCTATATTCACTTGAAGATGTTATTATAAGTGGTGAAAATCCTTGAGTCCCACATTGGAAATGATAGAGAATATGAGTTTGGGTTGGATAATGGGTTGGGCTTTACGCATGTGTGGACTAGGCCCACTAATCCAATTAATAACAATATTTTATTATTTTTATTATTGAGTCAGTAAGTCTGTATACAGCAGTTATCTCTGAAACAGTGTTGCAGTTTTTACGTTACGTATAATTTCATTGTCCCTCATTCATGAAAATAACTTTTTGAGAAAAACTCTCCCAGTGAGAATATTTTGAGCATTCATTTCGTGTCAAAGAGAGAGAAAGAGACATTAAGTAGTTCGCAGAGCACGACCTTGTGTGCTTCATTTTCATGCTGTAGATCATTTTATCCTGGGAGGTAGACGTCCGTGAGTCTCAAAGCACCACAGTGATTGTGTGAGGGGCGAAATCTGATTTAAGGAGATTGTGTCAAACACAAGACTTGATCTAAATTGTTCATCATTCACGCATTTGGTCTGTGAGTTTTTATTTATTTGCAGATTTCTTCTTATATATATATATATTCAGTATTTGTTTGTTGCTCTTGTCTATCATATCTATTTGTATTTTGCTTTATTTAGATTTGTGTATTGTTCCTTTTACTTTATCACAAAAGTAAATTGTTTAAATATATCCAACAGTCTTAAAACAGAGTTTATATATTTCAATTTATTTTGTGATTTACGGTGAAAGGAATTTTGTGATTGTTAATAACACTTTTTGGCAATTGGTTTAACTCTACGTAAAATTTAGGCAAAACTGGGTTTGTGTTTATCAGTTGTCGACTTGTCGTGTATATCTATCTGTTAAAACTGTGAATTTTAATATTTTGAAAACGTTGAATTTCGCGTTTGACTGCAGAATTTGGTTTGTATATATTGTTTTGTAGTTGACCCTTTCCTTCTTGATTATTATACTAGTTTAAGGACTTTTGTCATTTTTGTTAGTGTTAGTTCTATGTCTCAAATACTTTCTTAGCACGTGATAAAGATGATTTGATGCTTGACAGTAGTGGTGGGTTTAGTTAAATTATATAATATTAGGATATTTGTGAAACTTGAATTTTTCTGGGCATTGTCCAGACTCTGTTGTTTACATGTTTGACTGTGCTCGTGATATTGCGTTTTCTAGGTTATCTATCTTCTTTAATTTTATTATATAACATTTAGGAAATTTGTTTTACTTGAATCATTCTTTGGCTAGGGTTTGTTTTCATTTGTTCAATCACAGTATTTATTGTGCCTGCTCTGTGTTTCGTGCTTGACAGTGTTGGTGGTTTTGATTATAATATATAATATTAGGCTTATTTTGTCTCTTTGGCCTTATTGCTTGACTGGGTTTTTGAGATTCTATTATTTAGTTTATTTGTACTGTGTTCTTTTCTGCAATTCGGTGTGATAGTTGGCTTGACTTTCTTTTTGCACGAATAACGTTTGGAAGTTTTTTTTTTTTTTTAAACTTGGCTGATTGTAAGGATAATTTGTTTGAATTTTGTTGAACACAGATGTCAAACAAAATTGTTGTGAATCCTGTTGTGGCTCAAACCAATATGAGCCTTTCTGCTATGATTTCTGAAGTGAACTTGGTAGGAGGAAATACCAAGGAATGGTGGGTGGACACTGGGGCTACTCGCCATGTATGTTCAAAAAAGAAAATGTTTTCTACATATAATCCTGTGGGTAATAGAAGAAAACTTTTCATGGGAAATTCCTCAACCTCTAAGATTGAAGGAATTGGAAAGGTTGTGCTCAAAATGACTACGGGCAGATTTCTTACTTTAAAAGATGTACTACATGTGCCAGACATTCAAAAGAACCTTGTATCTGGCTCATTGTTGAGCAAAAATGGTTTCAAGTTGGTATTTGAGTCTGATAAATTTTCACTCTTTAAGAGTGGAATGTATGTGGGCAAAGGATATTTGAGCAATGGCTTGTTTAAGATGAATGTAATGACTGTTATTGATAATAATAAGGGTGTATCTTCAGTTTACATGCTTGAGTCATCTAATGTTTGGCATGGTAGATTGGGTCATGTCAATTATTATACTTTTGATAGATTGATAAATTTAAATTTATTGCCTAAATTTAAAATTGATTTTAATCTTAAATGTGAAACTTGTGTGGAAGCTAAGATGACTAGAGCATCTTTTATGTCAGTTGAAAGAAGCACTGAACCTCTAGATTTAATACATAGTGATGTATGTGATATGAAATCTGTACAAACTAGAAGTGGTAAGAAATATTTCATCACTTTCATAGATGGTTGCACTAGATACTGTTATGTGTACTTGCTAAGGAGCAAGGATGAGGCAATTGAGGCATTCGTGCAATATAAGAATGAGGTTGAGAATCAATTCAACAAAAAGATTAAGGTTCTAAAGAGTGATAGAGGTGGGGAATATGAATCACCTTTTGGTGAGTTCTGTTTACAGCATGGTATTGTTCATCAAACCACTGCACCTTATTCACCTCAGCAAAATGGAGTTGCTGAAAGGAAAAATAGAACCTTAAAGGATATGATGAATGCGATGTTGATAAGTTCCGGTTTACTGCAGAACTTGTGGGGGGAAGCTATTCTTTCCGCCAATTATATTCTTAATAAATTGCCTAGAAAGAAAACCAAGAAAACACCATATGAATTATGGAAAGGTAAAATGCCTTCCTATCAATTCTTAAAGGTGTGGGGGGTGTTTGGCAAAGGTGTCTGTCCCTATTCCTAAAAGGATAAAGATAGGATCAAAATCAGTGGATTGTGTTTTTATTGGTTATGCTCATAATTGTAGTGCATATCGGTTTCTAATTCATAAATCTGACATTCCTGACATGAATGCGAATACTATAATTGAATCAAGGAATGCAGTATTTTTTGAAGAAATATTTCCTTACAAATCCACATAAGTATCAAGTTCTCTTAAGAGAAACTTTGAGTCTACGTCTAGTACCTCTCATGATCAAGAGTTGATGGAAGAGAGGATTGAGGTTGAGCCTAGACGTAGTAAAAGGGCTAAAACGTCAAAATCATTTGGTCCGGATTTTCTAACGTATATGTTAGAAGATGAACCTCAAAGCTTCAAGGAAGCTATATCTACACTTGAGGCGCCTTTCTGGAAAGAAGCTGTCAATAGTGAGATTGAATCCATCCTTCAAAATCATACATGGGAACTAGTGGATCTTCCACTAGGTTGCAAATCTCTAGGATATAAATGGATATTCAAGAGGAAATTAAAGGCTGATTGATCTATTGACAAGTACAAGGCAAGACTTGTTGTAAAGGGTTACAAACAAAAGGAAGGTTGGATTATTTTGACACATATTCACCTGTTACAAGAATAACGTCCATTCGGATGTTGGTGGCTATTGCAGCGTTGCATAACCTAGAGATACATCAAATGGATGTGAAAACAACATTCTTGAATGGTGAATTAGATGAGGAGATTTATATGGAACAACCAGAGGGGTTCATTGTTCCTGGTCAATAAAAGAAAGTGTGCAGACTTGCTAAATCACTTTATGGATTAAAGCAAGCTCCAAAGTAATGGCATGAGAAATTTGATAATGCAATGATGTCAAATGGGTTTAGAATCAATGAGTGTGACAAATGTGTGTATATTAAAGATACTGCAAATGGCTATGTCATTGTGTGTCTCTATGTTGATGATATGCTCATTATAGGTAGCAATAATGATATCATTAAAGCTACCAAGAGAATATTGACCAGTGAGTTCTACATAAAAGATTTAGGTGTTGCAGATGTAATACTAGGAATATGATGACAGTCCAGTGAGAACACCTATAGATGTAAATTTACATCTAACTAAGAATAAAGGGCAAGGCATATCTCAATTGGAGTCTTTGAGAATAATAGGCAATCTTATGTATATAATGAAATGCACTAGACCGGACATAGCATATGCTGTTAGCAAGTTAAGTAGATATACAAGTAATCCAGGGGAAGACCACTAGAAGGCATTAGTAAGGGTTTTGAGGTATTTGAAATACAACCTAAACTATGGGTTGCACTACACTCGGTATCCAGCTGTACTAGAAGGGTATAATGATGCTAATTGGATATCCGACACACAAAAGATACCAAATCCACAAGTGGTTATGTCTTTACACTTGGTGGTGCAGCGATATCTTGGAAGTCTTCTAAACAAACATGCATTGCTAGATCCACAATAGAATTAGAATTTATCGCATTGGACAAAGTAGGAGACGAAGCAGAGTGGCTTCGTCACTTCCTGGAGGACATGCCTATGTGGATGAAACCTGTGCCTTCTATTTGTATACATTGTGACAGCAAATCTGCTATTGGTAGGGCACAGAATCATATGTACAATGGTAAGTCTCGACATATACGTCGAAGACATAATACCGTGAGGCAGTTGCTCTCTAATGGAATTATTTCCATTGACTTCATAAAGTCGAAAGAGAATATAGCGGATCCGTTGACCAAAGGTTTGAATAGAGAGCAAGTAAACTGCTTATCGAGGGGAATGGGGTTAAAGCCTATGACAAAAGTCTCCGGGATGGCAACCCAACCTAGTTGACTGGAGATCCCAAGATCTAGGTTCAAAGGGACAACCGAATCGTGGAGACTAATTTTTATCACTATGGAGATAACATCTCCCTCCCATTCCTATGATAAAATAGTGATGCCTATGAGCGATGTTCACGGTAAGCTTTACTTTTAATGATTCTTATATCTTGAAATTCCAAGTGGGGTATAGCAGGATACTCTTAATAAGAATCACCTATATGAGTGTGAAGTGGGCCGCTTCCATGAGAGTTTTTAGGCTGAACTCTCTAAAGCACTTTATGAATATACCAGGATATGTTCAAGGCCGAAATGAACACAATTATAAGAATCGAAAAATGTCTGAAAAGGTGCTGTGTGAATTCGATTGTCTTGGTATACATAAACGGCTGACAGTTCAAAAACATCGTGTTCACTAATTAGCTAGTATATCTAATAGTCTTTCACAAAAGAAGGTTCAAAGCCAAAAGTCACCTCTCTCGATACAGTAAGTTTTCATCTACTCTCTCTGTGTCTACATCATCATTTGCGTTGTGCTTTATCAATTTCTATTCATGTGGGGGATTGTTGGAAAAATAGCATAGAGTGAATAAGAAATTGATATTTTTCTATATTCACTTGAAGATGTTATTATAAGTGGTGAAAATCCTTAAGTCCCACATTGGAAATGATAGAGAATATGATTTTGGGTTGAATAATGGGTTGGGCTTTACGCATGTGTGGACTAGGCCCACTAATCCAATTAATAATAATATTTTATTATTTTTATTATTGAGTCAATAAGTCTGTATACAGCAGTTATCTCTGAAACAGTGTTTCAGTTTTTACGTTACGTATAATTTCATTGTCCCTCATTCATGAAAATAACTTTTTGAGAAAAACTCTCCCAGTGAGAATATTTTGAGCATTCATTTTGTGTCAAAGAGAGAGAAAGAGACATTAAGTAATTCGCAGAGCACGACCTTGTGTGCTTCGTTTTAGTGCTGTAGACCATTTTATCCTGGGAGGTAGACATCCGTGAGTCTCAAAGCACCACAGTGATTGTGTGAGGGGCGAAATCTGCTTTAAGGAGATTGTGTCAAACACAAGACTTGATCTGAATTGTTCATCATTCACGCATTTGGTCTGTGAGTTTTTATTTATTTACAGATTTCTTCTTATAAATAAATATATATATATATATATATATATTCAGTATTTGTTTGTTGCTCTTGTCTATCATATCTATTTGTGTTTTGCTTTATTTAGATTTGTGTATTGTTCCTTTTACTTTATCACAAAAGTAAATTGCTGAAATATATCCAACAATTGATAGGCATTCTTATATGTTTTTTTAACTCTTTAAAAAGTCTTGTAAGAATATTATTAAGTAGAAAATGTAAATTGTCCCTTTTTTTTAAATTTTTTATGTTCATTAATTCTAGACTTTTTGGTCTTTGTACGCAATAACTTACTTTGATAGATATTTATGATGTGGTCCAACATTTGACTCCAAAATTAAGAAACAAAACTCTCTAAAAATAAATAATTTAGGACACATGACACAAAATTGAACTTCAATTATTAGAATTTAATTGGATTTTCTCTAAACTTTACCTATTAATATATATATTGATTTTTTAAAATAAAATCCAAACTTCCTCAATTAAATCCGAAAGCTAAAAGCCCCTTAGAAACCCTGGTTAGTGTTTCTAAGGCTTTTCTCTAATCTCCTATTTAATGTGTTTCTTTCCTAAAATAATGTGTTTCTTTCCTTTTAAGAGTTTTTATTAGGGCTTTAGAAACCCACCATAGTTGGCTTTTCTCCTATTTAATGTGAAGAGAAGACACCTCTATCAACTGGTTTTAGCACCTTTAAAAAAAATGTAAAAGAGAAGGTTTAACTTCCAAACAATAAATAAGAATGCACCAAATCACATGACAATCACAGCTTGCAATTCCCAACAGCACAAAATGTTTTAACATTTCCATAGAAAACGACTACATTCCACAGTCAAGTTTCACAAGCAATTTCTTAATCTATTCCTTAATTCTTTGGTAGAGAACAAAGTCAGTGTAACAACATTACAGCAACACGCAAATCCATATATCCCATGCCCTCGAAAAATAGTAAAGACTGCTATCAGCCTATCACATACATGATACATATAATATATATGGTCATAATCCAAGTAACATTAATGCACATATTGAAATGGACCTAAGAAAAATTAAGACAAAATAGAGATTTCAAAGAGGGAGGGTATTATAGTCATTTGGTGAAAATACCAAGTGGGGGCATGGGTGATACAGAAATCAAGACCTTGGTTAACACTATCACAACACGTTTTCTCTAAGTTTTTTTTTTTCTTTTTCTTTTTTCTTTTTCAGTAAATAATCTCCCAACACGTTTGGTCGTAGACGTAGACCCCGCTTTTGATGTGGGAATTGGGAATGAAAGAGGGAGCTTGAAATAAAATGTGACGCTGAGTTTACGCGTATACGCGTGGACACTCACAGTCACAGCCATACAACATCAACAGTACAACACGCAATAAAGCTAAACACAGAAAATTACATAATTTTTGCTCAACTCATTGTACGGCAAATTGTGTAAAGTAGAGAAAATGCAGTATATTCATACTTCCATCATTCACGATTTATTGGTGTCAAGTCGTAGTAAAAATTATGTAATTCTTATAGTTTAAGAATTTTTTAATAATACTAAGATTATAACAAAGTTCCCAAATTTTATCACAATTAACTATGTGATGAATTATGAATGATTAAAAAAAAAAAAAAGATTTATGAAGTTTATACATTTATCACTCACAAATCAGTGTACAGCGAGTTGCGGTAAAAAATATGTAAAAAATTGTGGACATATTTTCTTTTTCTCCGACACGCGACACCCACCATGCTGGCAATGGTAACCGGTGTGATGAGTTGGCGGTTCAGGTAGTTGGGTTAGAGCCAGTTGGCTCATCTTGCTTTGAAGCTACTCTCTGTCAATTTGCCATCTGGCGTATATGACTACATTGAAGTCTTGTCAGCCACCAATAAAATAATTTTTGACAGAGACGTGGACCACGTTTCGTAAGTTGCTAATGCAAGGCATATTAGGTTGTTGACGGAGTACCACGCTTTCAAAAAATAAAAATGAAAAAACTTAGGGAATACTATAAGATAGGATAGAGTCAAAGCTAGGACTTTCTAATTTTTTGCCAATTTGTTTTTGTCTTAAGCGACATGAATTCGACTAGTGTAGGACCTTTAGGTCCCAATTCTTGGTAGTATCGTGTCTCTAGCATTCTAATCCCACGTTCGATTTTGAATATTTTAAATACATTTTAGCAAAGTTTTTTTACTGCTTTATCCCAAGGTCAAAATAGTTCTAACTTTTCTACTTAGTAGTTTTTTATTTTCAACTTAGTAGTTGGTACATAACAATGACAATCTATGGCTAAGGTTTCTAATATATATATATATATATATATATACATTCACGGTATCCTAAGTTACAATAGGGGATGAGCTCTGAGTAATGGTGGTTCCAAAAAATTTTCTCAAGATAGTCTTTAAAAAACTTAAATTAAACATAATTTAATAAAATAAAATTTGAATATATCAAAATCACAAAAAGCACAAATACATAACTCTTTAAAATTTTATTTTACAAGTTTTCATATTTTGAAATTGATGTACGATAGTTTCATTATCAATTCCATCAACTACATTATTTTCAATGTATATAACCAAACAATCATTAAACTACTAATATCTCATCCAATTACGAACATTTTGCCTAATAAGTAACAATATAAACAAAATACATCATCTTTTTTTATGATATATTCCAACCAATTTTTGTATTCTTTAACCTAATTAGTATTAAATCAACACAATGCTCCATAAATTTCTTTTTTAGGAAAATCATGGCCAAGAAGTTGACAAAAACCTCTTTGTAAATATGCTCTTCTTATTTCAACCTGATCATTAGGATGAAAAGATGAGACATTTTCCCATAGCCTATAATCTGAAAGAAAATTATTAAAGTCAATACATATTTGCTTAGAATATTAATCTTGCAATACAAGTGATTTCCTTATAAGAAATTTGCTCAAGCTGCAAAATAATAAAGGGTAAACTATAGGTTCATTCAATATATTCAATTTAGGCATTCAACTGTTATATTAATCATATTCAATAAAGTATTCAGGCATTACTTAATTTAGTGCATATGCGTATGTACAAAATATATCACATAAATCCAACAAATTCAGCTAAAACAAACACTAATAGACTAGCCATTTAAAAAGGTGTGTCCTTTGAGAACACAAATTAAAAATCCCAATTAAACATTTGATTTCGGCTTTTGGGCAAAATTGTATTTGTTTGGGCAATTTTTGAGAAGTGTTACGTTCGCAACATTTTCACAACACTTTTACAACAAATCCTAAATGAGCAGTTTTTACTAGTTCTAATTTGAACTTATCACAGAAATCACTTTTTTGTCCACTAATAACAGCTAGTAACAACTTTTTACTTAAGATTTATTTGTAAAACTGTTGTGAAAATATTGTAAAAATTGCATTTTTTAAAATTCTTTGGTTCAAGCTTCAACGGACCAAAATGTTGGAGAGATCAAATTTTATTTTTAATGGACTCAAATTTTTATTTAGGGTGTTCAAGTTTTTTTAGAGTGGTTAAGATTTTTTTCTAGGGTGGTCAACAACCCATATTAATTTAAAATTCAAAAATTTTAAAGTATTATAAAATAAATAAAAATCAATTCAGGGTGGTCATGTGACCACCCTTAGTAACATGTAGAGCCGCCAGTGCCTCTGAGAAGTTAAATGAGCCAAAGATGTTGGACCAAAGTGATGGCCTGAGGTACCAGGCCTGGCTTACATCCCATGGAAGATATCCCTAACAGAAATGAGGGAAAAGACCTAATGGGGCTGGATCCTTTACTCCTAAGAAGAGAAAACGAGACTTACTGTGCTGTAGAAAAGTCTTAACTCAAGGATTCTAGACCGAAAAAATAGATGAGGAAGAAGGAATTACCCAAAAGACAAACTGAGGAGCCAGGAAAAGTGGCATGCAATTCAAACAATAGTTACCTTCGTATTAATTAGGTGTTTTTTCCTAATGCATGTCACATTTAATGCTAAATGACCGGCCTAAAAAATGTTTGATACTCCAAAAGTCAAAAGTCCATTTTCATCATAAAATTGAAAGACGAAACACTCAATAAGACAATGATCTACTGACATCCAGCCTAGTAATCCATTGAGAGGGAGGATTATCAGAGGGTATAAATAATTTCTTCCTCCACACTAAATGAGGATCGGAAAATTCGAGAGAGAAAATGTTTAAGCCTTAAGATTGTTTCTGCTTATATAAGTTTGCTTATAACCTCGTCAGAAGTGTATTCACATTCTTAAATCTAATATTGTTTATTCTGATTCTTGATTATTCTTGTTTAGTCTTTCCGTTGTGGATTACCCTGTTGTTTTACAAGTTAATTGTGATGATTAGAGCCCTAGAACGGCCATTCCTGTTCCAAGTGTTTTTGACCCCATAGTTACTTTCTCAAAGCATAATGCAACGAAATATTATATGCACAAATAATGCCACGTGCCAAAAAATTATTTGTACATATAAGATTCTTTATATCTCTTCCTTCAGGTTAGTTATTAGTACTAAAAAAAAAAAAGTCAGTTATTAGTATTAGTCAACCGTTGCATCACTTTAAGCTCTACAACTGTTTCATCACTCCTTCGAATCCCGTTGCTACCTTTTAGCTTAATTCAATCAATTATTCTTTATTTACTTTATTTTTTTCAGTAATATTTTTTCTTCAATGGTTTATAATTTCTGTTTGGGATTAGAAATTGATGGGAAGGCTAAGAACAAACCATCATCCATGATCCTTCCTACAAATTTCTGCAATGCACTAACCTATAATTAACCTGCACAATACGCAAATACTTTTTTTATTATTACTCTTTAGATATATCATTAACAAGTAGCTTAATGGGATTGAAGAAATTATAATAATGAAAAAGAAAAAAGAAAGGGAAGAAAAAGTGTTCAATAAAAACGTAAATATTGTTTAAACTTTGCCTTTACAAAAATAAATAGTTAAATACCATCAACTTTCACTTAGCAGGGGAATAAAAAACTAATTGCAAATCTATTAATTTCGATTACTTATTGAACTTCCATGGTTCCATATAGGAATCCAAATGTCAAAGATTCTCCATTTTTGTTTAACATACAACACTTTTATAGTAAAAAAAAAAACAATTTATCACATTTTAACCCCACAATAATTATAAAAACCTAAAGTAACAAAATATGAAATTTATTAGAGGCAATAAATCCCAAAAGTAATACATATAAAAATTTTCAATAAAAGCATTAAACTCTATTGACACCTCCTGATTTTTATAATGAAAACACCTAAGGTGTAAATTCTCATGCTTTCAATTATCAAAATATCAAAAATCCATGTATAATTTTAGGGCCTTAGAAGAGCATATTTAATCCTTCGTATAATCCCACATTGCTTGAAACAAAGGCACCTAACATTTCTAGCCCCCTGCCAACATTCCTTACGACTTGTAACAACTATATAACTACCACAGGATTCTTATGATAATCCTTCTTGGTAAGCTGACTTGACTGATACTACAAAACTATCACATTAGTTAGAATGCGACAAATGTAGCCCTTCAAAGATGTAATGCTTTAGAAAGATATTAGTAGCACAACTATGATTTAAGCCATTTGTTTTTTCTTTTCTTTTTTATATATATAATTACAATCTATTTCTAAAAATAGCATTCAGAAACTTAATTTGGGGGCCTTTGAAGCTATGAAACTACTTTTTGAATTAAACTAAAGTAAGCTTTAGAACAAACAATCATCTATAGAAATTTATTTCGAAACTCCTTTAAATATGTTAAATTTTTGGCTAATGAGTAAACAAAGTATAATATAATTTTACCTGATGATAAAATACTCCCTTACACTTGGGAATGTGGTTTCACTCTAGAGGTTTTAGTGTTATAAAGCCTATAACTACCACTATTCCTTTGCAATTTTTCCCTTTTTGACTTTCCTTGATTTCTTTTATACTTTTCTGTGGCAATTTTCCACTTTATTTAATAATCAAAGACTCAAAATTTGTGAACTTGGAATAAAATTATATAAAAAATTGGTCTACAAAAATAAAAGTAGCAACTTCATATTAAGTTTAAGTTGTTTAATATATATTACCAAGAGCATTATAATTTAAATAGTTGGCACCTTCTTATATGTTCATAACATTCAAAGTTCTCTAAAATACTATTCTCTCAATCCCTAAAATAATCTACATTTCCTTTTTTCAAATTCTCCCTAAATAAATTAACCTTTTTTTTTTTTTTTTGAGAAGATAAAAGTCCATTGTAATCCGATGTCGAAAATAATGTGAATTTTGCCTCATCAATTCTAATATAAGTAATTGATGGAGATTTGTAGAAGCTGTTGAAGACATGTGAGCTGTGATAGTCTACTGCACTTTTCATCAGAAGTAAAATAGAGGGGAAAAACCAAAATTCTTCCGAGTAAAAAAAAATTGTAATGGTGAGCAAAGGCTAATTTAGTACATAGGGACCTATTCCAACTACCACATTCAATAACTTTTAAGAATCTTTAAATAAGAAAATTGTTGAATTATTTTTTTTTTTAATAGAAAAAACGATAGTAAACTTTATTAATTTAATAATATATTATACAATGTGAAAGAGAAAATAAGAGCTCTCGTCTTTCTTTTTTGTAGCACTAGCAAGAGCTAGAGCAACATAATAATAATAATAATAATAATAATAATAATATCTCATGAAAAAAGGTAAACTCAGGCAAAATAAATGTTGATGTTATTATATTATAGTGTTGATGTAATTTTATTTAGTGGATGTCCCCATTCATAGTTCATAGTTCATACCCTTCTTTTTGTTTTTTTTCTATATATCTGTTTAAATTAAATGCAAATTACTCTTTAAAAAAAATAAAATGTGAAAAAAATCAATATTGTTGAAGTTTATGGTGTTGGAAAAATAAGGATAGGAACAGTCATAATTATAGTTTAAGCAAAATCTTTTCCCTCAAAAAAACCATATATTAACCAAAGAGTATTTTATATATATATATATATATATATATATATATATATATATATATATATATATATAAAGTAAAGAGAGCAAAACCTTTCCACAAGGCCACCAAAATTTTGCCCAAAACCCAAAAGCAACCATAGATCCCACTCCATTAACCCATGGGCTAAAATGCCAAAGCCACCTTCGCGTTGGCCTCAATGTGTGGAATCATAGTCCCATGAAATTATGTAATTTATCCAAATCTTCCAATAAGGGTAGCCACTTATTGCAAAAATAAAATAGTCACATTTTTCCCTCGTAGAATCAAGAAAATAGTCACTTGACACACCATATTTTTTAAGACCAAATTTTTTTGTACTGATGTGCTTTGTGTTATTAATATCAAATCCACTTTTATCTTAGTTTAAGCACTTGATTTTTTTTTAAAAGAAAAAAATTCCTTAGTTTAAACACTTGAATGGTTACCACAAGTTTTATAATTCAACTGACACTTTCTAGTTATGATGTCATTCAATATTTTGTGAATAAACATTGAATCGTAAAAGAAGTGGTAATTGTTGAAAGAATACATTAAAAAAAAAAGGGATAAAATATATGAGATCTAAAAGTATACCAAAGATAGAAGTTAATGTTCAGATGGATGAAAAATAGATCTATGGTTCAATCTCCACCTACACTAAAAACCAATGAGTGTTTTGGTCTGATGATAAAGAACTATCATTAAGAGCAGACGTCTTAAATTGAAACTCTCTTAAAAAAAATTTTCTCAAAAAAGAAAAAAAAAATTTCAGAATATTTACTCAAATATATTTTTTAATGTTTTTCTTTTTTGTATTAATTTTCCACCTCCGACATATTACATAATTTTTTAAAAAAGTTATATGACTCATTAAATATTTAATGTGAATATAGGTGTACTTAATCTATATCAATGGTCATTTTCTTCCATATTAATTTGGAGGTAAACTTTTTCCAATTAATAATACAAAGTAAATTCTTTAAATTAAACAATAATAGCGTATGCCAACATTACGTTTTTCAACGACCTTTTTTTTCCTAAACTAATTGTTGTCGTTGATGCATAATAAATATAGAATCGGTGGTAAATTCAAGTAAAAAGAATATGATTTTAATCACAACATATTGAGTTAATAATTATTGGAAAAAATATTATATCCACGACATTATTCTTCCTAAAAAAATACATAACTTATGAGGAATATAAACCGGACTAGGTCAAAGATATGGATATTGTCAATGATTGAATTTGTTGGTAGAAACTAGAAAACATGCCATGTTATGCGAATTGTTATGTGTTTGTGCCATGCATGGTATGATTAACTTAAATAGAGGTGCTACGTCAACAACATTATTACAACAAATCATAAGTAGTTAATTGTTATTGGTTCAAATTTGAATATAACACTAAGATTACTTTTTTGCCCCAACAATAACAACTAGTAACAATCTGCCACTTAAAATTTGTTGTATAAATGTTGTGAACGTATCATTTCTCTAATTTAAATCTCTCTTCATCAAAAAACTTAAATCTCTCTTATGAAAAAAAAAAAAAAAAAAAAAAAAGGATATTACTATCTGAACATTTCAAAAACTTGCACAATTTGTTATGAGAAATCAAGACCTAACATGCAAATAAAGAAAAGATAAAAATAACTAGCAGCAACCACTCAATCAAACGTCCCTTAATACTCCTAATACGAACAATTATTTATTTAGAAGACTTATACACCATTTATCTTTTATGTTAAACCTTCAACTTCCTAGAAGTGAATGATGATCTACTTGGAGGCTTGACTGGCTCCGAAACTGGGAGCACATCAAAATGTGAGATTCCACCTGGAGGCTTGACTGGCTCCGAAACGGGCAGTATATCAGTATGTGATGCTCCACCTGGAGGCTTGATTGGCTTTGAAACGGGCAGTATATCAGAATGTGATGCTCCACTTGGAGGCTTGACTGGCTCCGAAACGGGTAGGATATCAGAATGTGATGCCCCACCTAGAGGCCTGACTGGCTCTGAAACGGGTAGGATATCAGAATGTGATGCTCCAACTAGAGGCTTTATCGACTCCGAAACAGGTAGGATATTAGAATGTGATGATGGTTGCTCAATAGAAGCATGACTCAAAAACATGAGGGGGGACAAAAAGAGAAGGGAAGCAAAGGCAAAGAAAGAAATTGGGACGTGGGAAAATGAAGCCATATATAGTTGTATTAGCTATTTGTTTGTGTAGTGCTGCACTTGAAAGGGTGATGAGAATTTATAGGAAGAAGCCCCTTGTTCGTAGACGTGTATAATTTACTGCTCCATTCATTTTGACCTTTTGTGCTAATTAAAATGATTTGCATTAATGGAGATTTTGAATTTGAATGAAGCATTTCCTAATTAGAAGCAGGAAATTTAAATAATTGAAGAATTAAAATATTAATTGATGAATGGATGTACTGATTTTTATAATGGATGTTCTTATTTTTAGAATTAAAATAATTGATGTACATGGCAATGGCATCCAAAAAACATGTCATCGTGCATTTATAATTTGCCCGAAACAACGTCGTATTGATTTTTATACTGATAACGAATTTTAGGCGGACATTTGCTGTGAAGAATGAAAATTAGGGGGCTAGGAAATCAAAAGATACGGTTATAAACCAAAAATATAAAAAGCTGATTACATTTGATTTCATACTTTTTTTTTTGAAATCACATTTGATTTCATACTTTATAACCTTTTTTGTCATGTTTATCATCAGGCATTAGATGTAGTAATTATTAATTAATATTAATTGCTTGCTCTATATACGCCTCAAAAAATAGTGACGAAAAGGAAGAAACGGATTTTTAACTTTATTTCCTAGTTATAATACGTATTATATTGATATCGTTAAATTTTGTGTCATGTTTATGACAAATTTTGGTAATAAATTAATTTATTGCCCCTTTATTTACTTCAAAACCAGTTGTTTTTTAGATCCCCAGAGTCAGCAGTCAACACTATAAAGTATAAACTAATTGACGCTTTTTTCAACAAAAAATTTGGATTGGTTTCTAGTGTCCTATTCTTTTTAGAATTCAATTTATTTGTCATAAAATAATTAATCTATATTTAAATATCCAAATAATGAGAATTTATTCCGAAAAAAATTATGAGAATTTGATAGTCTTTTTTTCTTGTTATGTTTATCAACATGTTTTATTAAATATATTAATTATTCTCTCTATATACACATTTTTTTTTTAAGAGAAATGATATATCCACAACATTTTCACAACATTTTTACAACAAATCTTAAGTGGCAAGATGTTACTAGTTGTTATTGTTAGGGTAAAAAAGTAATCTTAGTGTTAGGTTCAAATTTGAACCAATAACAACTAACCACTTATAATTTGTTGTAAAAATATTATAGACGTAGCATCTCTTTTTTTTTAATGCTTTATATACACAAAGTTTCAACACATGTTGACGAATTGGTTATCAATATCCCAATCTGGATCTCCTAAAATCCTACATCTTTAAAAAGTTCAAGATCTCACTATGATTTTTAGTGCAGTGAGATCTGTATGCGAATCTCAATTTGAATCTTAAGATCTTAAGATCTTACAGGATCCCATTGATACTAAAGATCTTGTGCTATGAAAGGTTTTTTTTTTTTTTTTTTTTCCTTGCTTGTTTTAGGCCTCCAAATGGAGCACAAAGACCCAAAACTGATTATAAAAATAAATAAATAAATAAATAAAACACAAAAACAAAAACAAAACAAAAGGTAATAAACAAATCAGCCTAGCAACCCTAACCCAAATTGATAAAAATAAATTAAAAATGAAGAAAAAAAAAAAAACCTAAATCCTACATTACCTTGATTGCTTAACCTAATCAACAAAATCACATAAAACAGATAATAAGAGAAGAGACTAGAGAGTAAAGAGCGAGTGCGAGCACAGTGGCACCACAATGAGGGAGACCATTGACACTAAAAGTGAGGTTTTTTTTTTTTTTTTTTTTTTTTTTTTTTTTTTTTTTTTTGCAATTCCAATGCTGAGTAGTTACTTAGTTGCCTGACATAAACACTAATTATAATTTCTCAACAAACACTCACTCATTACAATTTCTCAACGTTAGAAAGATTATTTGATAAATCTTATTATCTTAGTAACTGTTTAATGGAATTGTTATTTGCTTTATGTTGTTTATGTGAGATATTAGGTATTGTTTTTTTTTTTTCAGTTATTTATGTGAGACATTATGTATGTTTGTGGTGTTAGAACTTCAAACCTGGTATTTGTGAGTTGCAAATTTTGAACTTTGAACATTTGTTTATATATTTGTAATGTGGTACTTTCCCTTTTACTAACAATTTGTATCAAAAAGTGAAAAACTACTTTTGTTCAATATTTCTTTAATATATATTGTGAATTATAATTATAAGTATTTTTATAATAAGAAATTAAAGATTTTACAATTCCCATGCTGATATTACAATCCGATCCCCAAACTCTCTCACCCATCTCATGTAGGATCCTAATTTTGATAACCTTGTGGAAAAGTAAAAAACAGACTTTTTGCATTATCCCCTAAATTCCTAATTGTGATATGTTTAATATTAATATCATTAAATTTTGTGTAATTTTATAGTCAACACTATGATAAATTAATTAATGCCTTTTCAAAACACACAAAAAAAAAGGAAAAAAAGAAAAAGGATTTTGTTTCTACTGTTCTATTATGTTTGGAATTCCATTTATTTCTCATCAAATTAATATAATTTTTATTATCCAATTAATGAAAAATTAGTGATTTGAGGAGTTGTATAGTATTTTTTTTTTTTTTTAATTTATTGTCCGACGATTAGAGCCGATTAATTTACCTTTACATCTCTCAAGCAACCCGTCCATGATATACTCATATACAAGAACAAGAAGCACATATATGACCATTTGCTACTTACCACACATCTTCCAATGAACATTCCCTCAAGTCCGCCATGAAATGCATTTGCCTTGCTTGATCTCTCTCCATTTAATTCCCTTGAAACCACAGGAAAATCTAACGAAGGAAAAAATTATCAACTAATTCAACATGGTCGAGTTTTCTTCTCTCTCTCTCTCTCTCTTCTTTTCTTTTCTTTTTTTCTTTTTTTTTTAAATTATTTTTGGATAAATGTGTTTAGAAATACAATCCAAATTGCATCAATGTCCTTTTTTGAATCATCATAAATTTAGATCCAACTATTATCAAAAGAAAAGGCAAGTCCTTTGTCGACTTAATGCTAGCATAATTTTTTTTTTTTTATAATGCTTTTGAAATATACACAATTCAGATAGGGATTGAATTACATGTGGATATTGTTGATAATGCTGTTCTTATATATTTACTTAGTACAATACAATTAGATGCTATATTAATTTGATGGAAAAATGCAAAGAAAATTGCTATGAATAAAGTTTGATTACAACTCCACTCGGTATCTTTTTATTGCATGATTACATTTTCTTCTCATATCCACCATATTTGCAAAAAATTTAAAAAATCAAAAATCAGTAACTACATCATTAATTAAATGTTTATATTTCAAGTTTTTGTAGTATAAAATTATGCATAAAAAATAAATTTATAGATTAAATAGTAAATAATATCCAATTGACATGAAATTTAACCTGTATATTAAAAATATAAAGAACATATAATCAGACTACTAGATTTTCAAAATATGTAGTCATTTTAAGTTTTTTAGTGGAAGTTGTAGTCATTAGCTACAATCAAATTTGTAGCCAAAGTTTGTCCAATTTTTATTACAATTATATGACTTCTTCAGAGTTTGAGACTATTCCTTAAAACTCACACCGTCATTTTTCTTGAATTTGGATTTATGGAACATGAGATTTTCTATTCATATATTGCTGTAGAAAATTAGAAATTTAAGAGAAATGAGTTTGGAGGTTGGACAGTTGTTGAACCTTGAACGATATGCTTGTGTGAGTGAAAACTTTGACAATATTAATAGTCTTATTATATTGTCTATTTGTCTGTCGAAGTTTTAATTGAGGAATGATATCTCAAAACCATATTAAGGTGATTGATAATAATGGTCATTTTTACCTATGTCATAAGAATAATTGACACTTGATTATTTTTGATTGGGCAATAAAATTATTAAGATAGACGATTCATAAATTTGTAGAGCATTGACACAGGCTACTTTTAATCTTGATGATGTAAAGAATCAGTAGGCTGAACGTTCCGGCTTCGATGGCGGTCGGTGGTTGCGAAGACCTGTAAAGAAGAACACAATCAAAAGGCGACCGGAGTTGACCGGCCAAATCCCCTCCGATGGTGAAGTTAGTTTCATTTAGAAAAACAACAATGTTCAGACTTGGAGGGAAGCAATGTTATGAAAGACTTACTTAAGTTTGGCGTAGACCAGTCTTTATATAGTGGATTTTGGGGGCGGTTATTCTCTTGGCAACTGCTCCAAGGTTTGTGGAAATCAGTTTTTACATAACCTCCTTAACGGCTATGAAAGGTGTAACTGCTGAAGGAAGTTAAGCATTTGAGGCAACCGCGGCGACATCTACGGGTTTGGTGCGCTTGGGATTTCCAAGGTATGTGAATGGAAATCGTATCTCGAAATTTCCCAAGGGTCATATATTCGTCCATGTACTTACGTCCATGGACGTGTTTCGTCTATGGACGGCCCCCTCGTTCACGGAAGGCGGGCCTGAATTTTCCAAGTTGGCCCTTAGACGACCCTTATGGACGATCAGGAGATGGTCGCGTTCTGCTATTCCCATCAGTTGCCCCCTTGTCCAGGGGTCGTCCAAGGTAGTCATTAGTTGAACGTCTTTATGGTGATTTTCCTTTCTTCTCTTTTTTTTTTTTTTTTTTTTTTTAGGGCTACGTGTAAACATCTCATTGGTTGACTTGCTTCGTTGATTGCTCTTCCCAAGGGAACTGCCACGTGTAGTCTTTTGAATGGCGGGCGTCGCTTCGCTGACCCCCCCTCTGGGGCCTATAAATAGGCACATTCCCATTCTTGCCCCTCACCTTTCTCATAATCTCCTCAGCTATTTCGTCCAAGAATCCCGTCTTGCACTCGTCCTAGATTTGTCAGGTATTCCTTTTTCCCTTTTAGGTGTTTTAATCTTCCATTCGTCATGTCGTCGTCTAGTTTAGAGAAAAAGATAAACGAGTATCAGGACGTTTCGGTAGGGAGTTATGAGAGTGGTGAGAGTACCAGCTATAGCAGCACTTCCTCAGACGAGCCTTACTTGTCTGGGGTTCCTGGCATTCCATTAGAAGAATTCCAAGAACTGCAACGTAGGAAGGCCTCTGGGGTAGGGACTAGCTCATCCAGAGAACCAATGAGCCCTTCTCTGGACGAGGAGGAGGAGGAGGAGGAGAATGTGATCTACAGCTGTGCTCCTGAAGTAGCGTCCACTTTGGACGTCTTCAAATTAAAAACCCTTGTAGATAGATACCAGATACCAAGGGAGTTCCATCCTCGTCTTCCCAAGGAAGGTGAATGGTGTTGTTCTCCTTCTTCAGGTTTAGGGGTATACACATCTTATCTTTTAGCTGGCCTTAGATTTCCTTTGAATTCCTTTTGTAGAGGTCTTCTTCATAGGTTGGGTATTGGACCTAACCAGCTCAACCCCAATGGATGGAGGACAATAGTTGCCATGCAAGTGTTATGGCGTGAGGCGTTGGAAGGGGACCGTCCTATCACAGTGGACGAGTTCCTTTACTATTATAAACCCTCAAAAATGAAGAAGTCTGCTGGTTTTTACCAGTTCTCGTCCAAAGGCTCCCCCTATAGTTTGATTAAGGGTCGTAGCTCGTCTGACAGGCTTTGGAAAACAGAGTTTTTTGTTATTTCTGGAAATTGGGGTGGGGACCCAATTGACGTGGCTAATGCCCCCTTCCCACCTTTTACCACCCCTCTAGGTCGTCTTCGTCCTGAGGGTATGTTTCCTTTTCATTTTATTTCGTCTTATATATTTTTTTTTTTTTTTTTGTGATCCATCATTTTGTCGTCTAATCCTTTCCTTCCATTTGTGCAGCAATTACTCGTCCAAGCTTAGACAAATTTCATCTAGATCGGATTGACAAAGCTCGTGCCTTTCCTGGTAGAACCTTTCACGATCTAGTTACTCTTAGTAGCCTAGCTTCGTGGGGCCTTGGACCAGTGCCTTCCGCGGAAAACCTTGCACACGAAGAGAAAACTCGTCGAAGTAAGTGTCGTCCTTTCTCTCATATTATGCTTGGTTTCCTAGTATCATTTTTTAACCTTCTCTGTTGCAGGAATGTCTACAATGAGAGAAAATAGGGAGAAAAACGTGACAAGCGGGGACGAGGAAGTCGACGTCCCTCCAGTCGTCCAAGGTACTACCGTCTCTAGGGGGAAGAGGAAGTCTAAACCTATATCGAGTGCCGTGGACCTTAGTGACCTCCCCAGTCGTCGAGGTTCTAAAAGGCAAAAACCAAGCAAGACTCCTCTTCCTAAGGTTCCTAAGTTTACCCCTCCGACGGTCAATTTGGACGACCCTGTGGACGTGGAGCCCGTACAAATTATTCCACCCGTCCCAACTGATCCAACTCCCCCACCTACCAAGACTCCTCGCAGGCCTCATCCTTCTGAGTCGTCCCAACGTCCTCCTAACCTGGTGTTGGACGAGGACTATGCCTGGAGGACGTTCAAAGGTATTATCTCTGACAACGAGGTGAACTCATGTTACAATATCTCTGTCAAAGACTTTGAACATTCTGCCATCCACGACCTCTTCAAGGTAAACCATCTTTGCTCGTCTTTGTGTGTCGAAGTTTTTTGAGTAAGAATTTGTTTAACTCCTCTTCGTCCATACACAGGCTATGTCCAAGTTCCACACAACAAACTGCCAGGCTAAGGAACTTTCTGAGGAAGCCAAGACGGCGAAGGAGAAGGTCAAAGAGCTGAACACTGAGGTTTTATTAAAGAAGGGGGAGGTGATCAGGTTGACTGAGGATCTCAACCGTTTGCAAGGGAGTGAGACGAAGCTGAAGGACGAGGTGGAAGAGCTCAGAGCAGACGTTATTGAGAAAGATACTCATATTGCTCACTTGGAGGGTCAAGTTTCTGAGTTTGCTTCGTCCTTAGAAAAGGCGCGTGAGGAAGCCATTGCAGCTTTCAAGGGGTCTGACGAGTACAAGAATCGTCTAGACAGCCACTATGCAGCTGGCTACGAGGACTTCCGTGCTGATGCCAAGGACGTCTTTCCTGACTTGGATTTTGATTCCTTCAAGCTACCTCTTGCTACAGAAAGCTCCCTCCTGCAAACAAGTTCCGAGGACGTCAATGTGATGGACGATGCCAACGAGGTGACTCAGGACGATCCTAAGTCTGGAGGCAATGCCCCCAGTGGTTTAACCAAGTGAATCTGATTTTAGAGAGTTTTTCCTTGTATTTTCTTAGAAGTGCCCATTGTTTTGGGCTTTGCTTGTTTTCTTTTCCTTTTTATCAAATTTGCTTAAGTACAATTATCTCGTCCTAGCTTATGGACAAGTTTTATATACAATCTTTTATATTTAAGGGTTTTTGGGCGTTGGTCGTCCACCCTGTAAATGAATGAATGTCTTCTATCCACTTCATTACATTTGGATTTGTCAGCTTCATTAATATCGTCCATATCGTGTTTATATCCTCTTGTTTCATCCACTTAGGAAAGATATTTTATCTTGTCTTGATCCCATGAATGGATGTCACATTACATCACCAAGTATAACTCGTCTATGAATGACGTCTTCGTTATTCAAGCCTGGGATGATCACAGCGAAATTGTTTCCAACATATGCCCGTCCATGCACTGGAGTGTTATGCTGGTTCACTGTTTTCTTTTTTTTTCTTTTTTTCTTTTTTTTTTTTTTTTGAACTTGTGTTATGCGTACACTATATGCCCATGATTTAGACTTGTGCGTCTTTGTCTTCGTCCATTTTCACCCCGTCCATCAGATCGAGGTTAAGGCGAAGTTCTGTTGAGCCTGGCTCGTCCATGTGTTGGATTGTTAGGCTGGTTAGACTCGTCCATGGACTTGTGATGTTTTTACACATTGTCCATGATTTAGACGAGCGTACCTTGGTTTTATCTCGTCTTGAGCTTTGACGGATATAACTTAGATTTATTTTTCTCGTTTTATCCTTATTGTTTAAGGAAAACTTTATAGACGGTACATCCTTGCGTCCAAGGAATTTTTGTTCGTCTTTGCTTGGTTGCGTGATCGCCTTATGTGGATTATTTTGAATGAAATCACAAAAATGAAGAATTCCCATGAAATCATACGTGTATTTAAAAATACATCACATATATTCTGGAAATTCAACGTAATCACTTCGTCCACAGGCATGGCACATATACTAGAGCTAGTGCCTTAGGGAATTACAAATACACAACTTGGTGATAGTAAGCAACACAACATGCTTGAGCATCTAAAACATAGTAGTGATAGTAAGCAACACAACATACTTGAGTATTTAAAACATAGTAGTGATAGTAAGCAAGCGTAAGAAAGCTACTGCAAGTAAATCACATCAGACGTCAATGGTTGTCATCTTGTAGCACTGTTCGTCCATGACCTTCATTGATAGTACCTTCTTAGGTGTTCAACATTCCAAGGATGTTCTAGATTCCGTCCATCTAGGGCTTCCAGATAGTAAGATCCTTGCCTCTAGCAGTTGACAACCCTGTAAGGTCCTTCCCAATTTGGACCCAACTTCCCGTGGGCGGGGTTTCTGGTGGCCAACGAAACCCTTTTCAGGACGAGATCCCCAACGTTGAAACGCCGGGGTTTGACCATGGCGTCGTACTGCTTCGCCATAAGGCTTTTGTACCTTGCTGTTCTTTGTTCCGCGTCCATCCTCACCTCGTCTACAAGATCGAGGTTAAGACGAAGTTGTTCCTCATTTTCTCCATCTTGGTACTTCATTACCCTATGGTTGGCCATGTGCACCTCTGCAGGTACGACTGTTTCACTCCCATAAGCTAGTTTGAAAGGAGTTTCTCCTGTGGGGGTCCTCACTGTTGTTCTGTAAGCCCATAAAACACCTGGTAACTCATCTGGCCATACTCCCTTTGCCCCCTCAAGCCGGGTCTTGATGATTTTCAGCAAGGACCGGTTTGTTACTTCTGCTTGTCCATTGGCTTGTGGGTGGGCGGGTGAAGAGTAATGGTTTTTGATTCCCAGTTGTTCACAAAACTCCCTGAAGGGTGTGTTGTCAAACTGCTTTCCGTTGTCTGACACCAGAATCCTTGGCACTCCAAATCTGCATACGATGTTTTTCCATACGAAATGTTTTACATTCTGTTGAGTAATTTTCGCCAAGGGCTCAGCTTCCACCCACTTAGTGAAGTAATCTATTCCCACCACCAAAAATTTCATCTGTCTAGCCCCTGTTGGGAAGGGGCCTAGTATATCCAAACCCCATTGTGCAAAAGGCCATGGGGCCATCATTGGGGTAAGATATTCTGACGGCTGTCTAGGGATGTTACTGTAACGTTGACATTGATCACAGACCTTAACATATGCCTTGGCATCAGCTTGGATAGTCGGCCAATAATAGCCTGCCCGTACAACTTTGTGGGTGAGTGATCTTGCTCCTGAATGGTTACCACATGCGCCCTCATGAATCTCCCTCAGTACGTAGTTCGCTTCGTCTGGAGCTAAACATCTTAGATACGGCTAGGAGAAACCTCTTTTGTAGAGCACCTTGTCGATCAGGATGTACCTGGCCGATCTGACCCTCAGCTTCTTGGCCTCGTCCTTCCCTTCTGGAAGCCTTCCGTCCCTTAGGTATGATACTGTTGGAGTCATCCAATTTTCTTCTCCTTCTATCTGCAATATCTCCGGAAGGTCTATCCGTGGCATATATTGTACCTCATCGACTCTGTCCACTTCATTCGCTGAGGCTTCCTTCGCCAAAGTATCTGCGTCCACGTTCTCTTCCCTTGGGATTTGAACGAAATCAGCTTCTTTGAATTTCTTCACTAGGCGCATCACTTTGTTTTGATACTTCTTCATCCGATCGTCCTTGGCTTCATATATCCCATTCACTTGGCCTATGACTAACTGGGAGTCTCCCATGACAAGTATCGACTCTGCATCTACAGACTTAGCCAACTCTAGTCCTTTAAGAAGAGCCTCATACTCCACTTCATTGTTAGTTGTTCTGTACTGCAAATGAACCTTGTACTTCAATTTGTCTCCTTCTGGTGATTGTAGGATAACTCCTATCCCCCCTGAATGCAGTGTAGACGATCCGTCTACATGGACGATCCACTTTTTATTCTCTTCCACTCCACCTTCATCCTTATAGCTTGGTGTGAATTCTGCAATGAAATCCGCCAAGGCTTGAGCCTTTATCGCATTTCTTGGCTTGTACCTAATATCGAATTCACTGAGTTCAACTGCCCACTGGATTAGTCGTCCTGCGGCTTCCAGCCTGCTCATCGTCTTCTTGAGTGGATGGTCTGTCATGACGTTGATGACATGAGCTTGGAAATAATGCCTCATCTTTCTGGAAGCTGTTATTAGAGCAAAAGCCAATTTCTCCATCAGCGGGTAACGTCCCTCCGCTCCTCTAAGCGCTCGGCTTGTATAATACACTGGCTTCTGTATCTTCCCTTCTTCCTTGATCAAAGCTGAACTCACGGCATGTGGGGTCACTGCCAAGTACAAATACAGTTCTTCTCCTAACACGGACGGACTTAGTAGTGGAGCCGTCGTTAGATAGTTCTTAAGATCTTGGAAGGCTTGCTGACATTCGTCCGTCCATTCGAACGCCTTCCTGAGGACCTTGAAGAAGGGTAAACACTTGTCGGTGGCTTTCGATACAAACCTGTTCAATGCTGCAACTCGTCCTGTGAGGGACTGGACTTCCTTGATATTTTTTGGTGGTTCCATAGCCAATATAGCTTGGATTTTATCCGGATTGGCTTCGATTCCCCTCTGTGAAACCATGAACCCTAAAAACTTTCCTGAAGAAACTCCGAACGCACACTTGGTCGGATTCAGCTTCATTTTATATCGTCTGAGTGTTTCGAAGGTTTCTTGAAGGTCGTCCATGTGTCTTTCCTCGTCCAAGCTCTTCACAAGCATGTCATCGACATATACTTCCACATTTCGTCCTATGATTAACCAACCTTTGATAAGTTGCTCCTGCATTCTTTAAACCAAAGGGCATCACCTTATAACAGAACAGAACAGACCCTGGCTGGTAACGAAGGAGGTCTTCTCTTGATCTGCCTCATCCATTTTTATCTGATTATATCCTGAGAAGGCGTCCATGAAGCTTAACAAGCGATGACCAGCTGTGGAATCAACCAATTGATCAATGCGTGGCAATGGATAACTATCTTTAGGACACGCCTTATTCAGGTCAGTGAAGTCCACACACATCCTCCATTTGCCATTCGCCTTCTTCACCATTACCACGTTAGCCAACCAGTCCGAGTAATAGACTTCCCGGATAAACCCTGCTGTGGTTAACTTCTGGACCTCTTCCTTGATAGCATTATCTCGCTCGGGAGCGAACACTCTCTTCTTCTGACGAATAGGCTTGGAGGAGGGGTCTACATTCAAACGGTGAGTAATCACACTTGGATCAATTCCCGGCATATCGTGATGACTCCATGCAAAGACATCAACACTCCTTTTGAGGAGTTGAACGAGGTCCGTTTTTGTCTTCTCTTTCATACTTGTTCCGATCTTGGTAAACTTTTCAGGATTGCCTTCATCCAAAAGAACGTCCTGAAGCTCTTCGGTGGGCTCTGCTGCAACTCTGCTCTCCTCAACACTCATTGTCTGCATGTGCTCGTCCATAGCTAATAAAGCTAAATAACACTCCCTCGCTGCTAATTGATCTCCCTGCGCTTGCCCTATTCCATACTCTGTAGGGAATTTGACTGACAGGCGGTAGGTAGATGTTACTGCCTTCCAACTGTTTAAAGTGGGCCTTCCAATGATGGCATTATAGGAGGACGAGCAATCCACCACGAGAAAATTCACTTCTCTGGATATTTGTTGTGGGTATGATCCCACTACTACTGGCAGAGTAATGGTGCCCACAGGTTGTACCTTCATCCCTCCGAATCCTACCAATGGTGAGCATACTGGACGAAGTCGTTCTCGTCCCAGCTTCATTTGTTGGAAGGCTGGATAATACAAGATGTCTGCCGAACTCCCGTTGTCCACCAATACCCTTCTGGTGGTGTACCCCGCAATGAGCAAAGTAATGACGATCGCATCGTCATGCGGGTGATGGATTCTCCCTGCCTCCTCGTCCGTGAATGAAATGGTTGGCTCGTCTACAACCGTCGTCCTTGGGGATCGTCCAGAAAGCTGAACGTTCTGCACCGCCTTAAGGAATGCCTTTTTTGACTTGGAAGAGCTTCCTGCTGAAGTGCCTCCCACGATGACTCTTATTTCTCCGAGTGGGGGTCGTGATAACTCTTCCATCTTCCCCTTCAACTTCTCGTCTTTGTTGTCCCTTCCGATGAAATGCCTCAACTTTCCCTGTCTTATTAGGTTCTCTATCTGCTGCTTCAAGTCATAACACTCGTCCGTGTCGTGTCCATGGTCTCTATGGAATCGACAATATTTGCTCTTGTTGTGTTTGTTGGGATCTCCCTTCATCTTCTCCGGCCATTTCAAGGAAGGATCATCCTTGATCTGCATAAGTACCTGATCAAGTGGGGCATTTAAGGGCGTGTATTGCTGATTCCTTCCTGAAGACGGAACCGTCTTCTTGCTGTCTCGATCCTTCCTCTCTTCCATTCGTCCCTTCTTTGGTCGAGGACCCTGTTCAGGGTGACGCGTGGGGTTCGCGTCTGTTTTCTCAGCTCTCTTCCTTTTCTTGGCTATGATCGCGTCTTCAGCATTCATAAAATTTTGGGCCAAGTGGACGAGTTCAGCCATTGTCTGTGGCTCTTGCTCATAAAGCTTGTGGATGAATAAGTCCGAATGAACCCCGTTGTGGAAAGCTGCCAATAGTAGCTTGTCATCCATCTCGTCTACAGTCAGGGCTTCTCTGTTAAAGCGAGTGATGAAGGACCGCAAGCTTTCATTTTCTCCTTGTTCTATGGATAGTAGACTGGACGAGGAACGTTTGTGCCTTTGCCCCCCAATGAAATTATTGAGAAACAACTTACTCAACTCTTCAAAAGAGGATACTGTATTTGGGGGTATCTTACTGAACCAAACTCGTGCCGGTCCTTTTAGGGTTGTAGGGAATGCCCTACACATAATTTCGTCCGGAACTCCCTGCAGATGCATCGTAGTCTTGAAGGTCGCGATGTGATCGCATGGATCGCGTGTCCCGTCATATGAATCTAAGGAAGGCATTTTGAACTTGGCAGGCAGAGGGTGACTGTTAATGGAAGTTACAAAAGGAGAGTCCGTACGATGAACCAAGTCATCTACGGGGTTCGCCCTTCTCATGTTCTCTCTCATTTCGTCCATAGCCTTCTTCATTTGATCCATCTCTTTCTCCAAGTGCGGCATCCTCCGCGAAGCGGTACCTTGAGACTGGTTCTCAGGTTCAGTGTTCGCTCTAACTTCTTGATTCTGGGCTTGTCCTTCCACGGGTCTTTCGAAGGGCTGCCTCCTTCTATCAATCTCTCTGGTCAATTCTTGGTTTTGGCGGGTTAACTCCGCCATGGCGACTGCCATAGAATGCATGTGTTGGATGGAAGGCGACTGCACGATAGGCACTGTATGGCGTTCAAGGTTGGGAACGCTCGACGCAATTCTACTCCCCTGGTGGCCTGGGCTTGTGGCCCTTGATCTTGTCCGGACCATCCAGCCTTTTGTCAAAGGAAGGAAAAAACACAAGTTTCAAAGTTAATCCCTTTCCCACAGACGGCGCCAACTGATGGTGTAAAGAATCAGTAGGCTGAACGTTCCGGCTTCGATGACGGTCGGTGGTTGCGAAGACCTGTAAAGAAGAACACAATCAAAAGGCGACCGGGGTTGACCGGCCAAATCCCCTCCGATGGTGAAGTTAGTTTCTTTTAGAAAAACAACAATGTTCAGACTTGGAGAGAAGCAATGTTATGAAAGACTTACTTAAGTTTGGCGTAGACCAGTCTTTATATAGTGGATTTTGGGGGCGGTTATTCTCTTGGCAACTGCTCCAAGGTTTGTGGAAATCAGTTTTTACATAACCTCCTTAACGGCTATGAAAGGTGTAACTGCTGAAGGAAGTTAAGCATTTGAGGCAACCGCGGCGACATCTACGGGTCTGGTGCGCTTGGGATTTCCAAGGTATGTGAATGGAAATCGTATCTCGAAATTTCCCAAGGGTCATATATTCGTCCATGTACTTACGTCCATGGACGTGTTTCGTCTATGGACGGCCCCCTCGTTCAAGGAAGGCGGGCCTGAATTTTCCAAGTTGGCCCTTGGATGACCCTTATGGACGATCAGGAGATGGTCGCGTTCTGCTATTCCCATCAAATCTCATTGATAATAAACTTTTGGATATGTTTAATTGTGTATGGCTTTTGATGTTGATATGAAACTAAATGAAAATGATTTTTTTTTTTACCAAACTTTGTGGTGTTCACAACAAATCCTATGTGGCATGTTATTATTGGTTATAATTTAGGTAACTCTTTTTTTTGGAAAGATAATTTAGGTAACTTCTCACTACTTTTGTGATAAACTATTGTGGGTTCCAGTTAGCTCAACTGGTAAAATCTATGATAGTTATATAAGAGATTTGGGGTTCAATTCCTGCCTATACCAAAAACTGATTGGTGTCTTAGTCTGGTAATAAAGAACTACCATCAAGAGCGAATGCTATAAATTGGAACTCTCTCAAAAAAAAAAAATATATATATATATATATATATATATATCCTTCGATTGTAGCAATACTTAAAACTTTTGATTTTAGCTAAAGCTTAGAGAGTGGTACAACAGAGGATCTAGGAAAGGATTAGTTCTATCTTGGCTGGATTGCTAACAACTAAGCAATGACAGAATGAGAGATTTAGATGAGAACGCCTTCTGTTTTCCTTTGATAAAGAAATCCTGTGCATCAATAGCCCCTAGGCTTTTGATCGCAATCTGGTGAAGGATCTGATAAACAGGTTTGTTTAAACATATACCTGGGGGAGATGAGGGATCTGATAAACTGACTTGATTTATGGTTGATGGTTTTGTGAAAGAGGAAAGCTCCCAGAGATTCAACAAGTACCCCAGAGTATAACCAAATAGATGTAACGTGAGCATGCTTACAGTTTGTTAGCATTGGAAAAAGGTTAATGGATCCACGATTACTTTAGAGAAAAATGAAATTGAGATGGATGCTCCTCTTGGCACTGCATGAATGCATTAGAAAGAGTTTGAAGAACTTCATATTGGGCTCACCAGGTTGGTATTTTGTGATATCAAAATGGGTGAATTGTGAATGTACTGCACAACATGGCACGGAACTGAACTAGACCCAAAATTAATATCAGCTGCAAGTCTGTAACATAGATTTGTCCTCTAATAATGTATTCAGCTGCAACCATGCATAAGCTTACTTCATGCTCTGGTTCGACTTAATGGTCCGTTTGGATTGAAGAGGAGGGAGAGAAAGTAGAGTAAATTTAGTACAAAATTAGCTTAATTTTAGCCAACTCAAATTTACTCCTTCTTCCCCCTTTCATTCAAACAGGCCATAAGTTAATGGTGTGATCACAAGTTCGGAGTAGATTCTAATCTCTCGTAAATTAAAGGCATATATGCTACATTCATTGCTTACTTCAGGCTCTAGTTCAACTTAATGATCCGTTTGGATTGAGGGAAAGGAAGAGAAAGTAGAGTAAATTTAGCATAAAATTAGCTTATTTTTAACCAACTCTACTCCACTCCCCTTCACTCCCCCCTCCATTCAAACAGGCTATAAGTTAATGGTGTGATTCACAAGTTTGGGATAGATACTAATCTCTCGTAAATAAAAGGCATATACGCACATTCATTGCTACCAGAGACACTTCCAATAAATCTCAGCCCCAAAATAACCCGATCTTAGTTTTGCCAAACCGGAACATCTAGCTAGCAAATCAAATAATAAAAACAAGAATAATCCAGGCATGCTCACAAAAAAGGCTAAAATCTAAGTCAGACAGCTGATGCTAAGTAATTGCTTAGTTTAAAAGTGATATAAAGCCACCCTGTCTTCCAACAATATGCCAAGGGGTAAACAACAAAATAAGCCCTGCCACTAAGAAGGCAAAGCAATCCATACAAAAAATTCTGAGAGAAAACATTTTTAATAGGTTTTATGCTGCCGCATGTAGCAAAATGGATAAATAAGGAGCTCAACGCTTTCCACCACCACCTCCAAGCTTGGGGCCCTTTGGTACAGCGCCCTTAGAAACACCGCCCTTGGATTGTGTCTTCTGTGTCTTGGCCATCACCTCTGCCTTCTTCGCCTTCTTTTCATCCTTGGTCTTCTTGATCCTCTCTTTAATCTCACTGAAATTTCAAAGGTCAACAAAACACAAATAGAACTATTAAAAATTATACATTAAACAACTGGGCTAAACGCCAGAATGAATCTAAAAACTTGGCAAATCAAAAAAGTATGGCAGAAAGTTTCAACTATACCGGAGAGCAGCTTCACGTGCAGCATCTCTGACTTCTGGCTTCTCGGCCCGTCTTTTTTGTATGACTTCCAAGGTGGCACCAACAATGGACCTTGAATAAGGCTTCTTGGCGGCGCGGCGCTTCTTCTTCACAGATTCAGCAGCAATGTCCTAAGAAGCACCAGAAAAGAAAACAACAGATAAATCAATAACTAGGGCACCAAAATGCTAGCACTACGAGCCAAGGCCCCAATAGGGGCATAACAAACTGGGAAATCAATTGGTTCCAAAACTTCAAAAGGAGAACTTCTAACATCAAATCACCTTCTTATGCTGTTTCCTGTACATGGCTGTCCATGTAAGCTTTGATGGCTTCAGGCGGTTGTGAAAATACCTCTTGCATTTTGAATTGACAAAGAGGAAAACCTTAAGCAATCAAACAAGAGAGCATATTTTAGTATAGATATATCTTATGAGCCAGAAATAAATGAAGAACCAAAAGAGTGAAACACATGCTATGAAGCATGAAGAGTTCGTTACAGTTACAAAACCAAGTAATCCCACCAACATAACCTACCTGAGAATCTGACCGAATAAATCTGATACCCCTACCAGGGTATATCTTGGCACCGCTGAATCGGCAAAGTTCAGTCCTAAAACGCCAAAAATCAAATGCCAAATTATACACAAGTGAACACAAAGCACAACCAAGCACCAAGTGCAAAAGCTTTGACTAAATCAAGAATTTAAAGGAGCCACACAGTTACAAATCATTGGCTCCCACAAGAAAAACACATAATTAAATCAAAAACCAAACTGAAAGTTCATCTGATTGACTGTAGTCTTTCATTCCCGTTATAGCCTCTCTATTCCGAATCATAAAACTATTTCCGTTCTTAGCATTCTGAAATGGTTATCCAATTTTTTCATAAAATTCTTTATTTTCGAGTCAGATTCTTTAAATAAATAATTGAGCAAAAAATTGTTGATATTCTACAAAGTTTAATGAATTTTTAAGGTTTCATTACATAAACCTGACTCTCAAAAAATGCAAAACATCGTTGTTTCCATTGTTAGTCTATGTACTTTTTGATTCTAGTATAAAACCGGATAGCAGTGTCAAAATCAAAATATGGTAGAACAACCGTTTTTCATAACATATATGGTCTCCACAAAGAGAAGAAAAGAATGTCATTTTCAGATCTAGAAGGCTCGAAGTATCATAAATATTGCATTTGGTAGAATCAATCAAGAAAACAAGTCATTCAAATCGATGTTATTCACAGAGACAGAAGCTTACTTGAGAACCATGGCGGCGGATGCAGGTGACGCCGCTCGTAAACCCCTAGTTGAGTTGCAGAAACCCTAGCAAAGCACTTCACGACTCACCAATTTAATAACAAGGATAAAGTTATTGAATTCTAAGAGACTGAAACGACACCGGTTTTTAGTTGTTGGGCTCATCGTTATGGGCTTATTGCTGGATCAAAAAGGGTACCGTAGTTAAGTATAGCGTTCCACTATAAGAACACACACCCCCACCCCCACCCCCACACGCTCCAAAAAAAAAAAAAAAATATATATATATATATATATATATAAATATGTAGTGTCTCATCCTTTAGCTAAACTCTTCAACTCTCTACCCATAAGATACTTTCAAATCTTATGGATCAATAGTGTGATGGATTGTATCTGAGACTTTTGAATTTACGTCATGCCCTAAATCAATAAGCTCACCACCTAAATACCTCTTAGGGTTTGTTAAATATGCAAATATATTTGAGATAAAGTAGCAATCATGGTTTAAAAGAAAAGGGGTGGGGGGAGGGGGAGGGGGAGAGGGAAGTAAATTTGGATTACATTCTAGTAAGAAATACATTTTTTTCAAAAAGGAATCTAAACAGTTGAAGATGGTAATGAGACAAGTTAAAATTGAACCATAAATACCCCGTCCCTTTTTCAAATTGAGGAGAACTCATGGAGTGAGAGAAGGCCAAGTAAAGGACAAGATGGATTGCAAATATTTTGTTAATACTTAATGATGGAGCTCTTGCATTGATAAGTTAGAGATGAGAGTGAAAAAGGAGGGAAAATCATAAAAGTGTGAAGAATGAAAAGATAAGCATTTTGGGGATTCTTGAATACTAAACTGCTTTGAATTGAAAGCAGATTCTTTGAACTGTAGAGAAATACTTTAATTGACTGCAATTATTTACTGTTTATACTGAGAGCAGATTTGATATTAACGACAGACTATTCATGAATGGTAATTTGTCAGATACTATTTCAATTCGTGACACTGTTTTTTGTCTTAACTTGTTGATGGTACTAATCATCCTTAACTTTTGTGAAGGTAATTTATATATATATATATATATATATATGCATATATGTATACGTTAAATGAAAAATATATGTACACACTTGATATGAGATCGAGTAATCTTGAGGAGAAAAACGTGTAAACGCTCTCCCCCCTATTCAAGGCCAGGAAGAACCACACGGACAGAACATTTTTGCCATCCATGCAGAGTCAGAGACATCTTTTTGCAATATGTAGGCCTTTTAAAATACTTATTCCAAAAGAATATATAAATGAAACCAATCACATGAATCAAACCCATGTATACATTTTCTTCAGGAAGATACAAGAGCTGTAATTTAGAACGCACAAAAAGGACATTACATTGATGGCATGCTCACTTATGTATTCATTGTTATCAAGAGTCAGAATATTTCGTATGAAATTGGCCTTGGATAATTTCTTAGAAATCGATTGAGTAAAATTTAAATACAATTTCTTAAATGTTGTACTTTAAGTTCACTGATTAAATTCAATCATGTAATTATATTAACATACTATAAAGTTGGATTTAATTATTTGGTCAATATAACTACATGATTGAATTTAATTTTTTTTTTTTAAAGGTAACATTGTCCTTTACTTGTCATTGCATTGGTCATCCAACCATATGGTTGAATTCAATTAGAAAACCTAAAAAACAACACCTTGAATCTAAGTTTTACCCTAAACTTAACACACAAGAAGAGGCACAGGGAATTTGAACCCTTGTGAGCCACTAAAAGTAATCCTTAGGGTATTATATTCCAGCTCCTGGCAGTGAACTTCACAATCTCCAGTAAAATAACAAAACAATAGGATGGTAAGAGATATCAACAAAAGTTCAAGACCTGTTAAGGTAACTCCTCAGACCTCAGTCAAGTTTGGCCATGAAATTTCCTCTTTCCCTGTTTGAACTCAAATCATGACATCCCATATAGCTTGTAAACAGGGGTATCATGAACGCAAACCGGAAGAGAATGCCTATTTGCTCCCAACAATTGTAACCCCACCTTCCGGGGGGCTGGTTGGGTTGGGTTTAAGAAATTTGGCTGACTCCAATGCCACAACTCACAAGCAACCCTCTCATCATCATTCATTCATACAGTCCACTGTTTCCTAATATTAAGTACACTCACTGGTTTTCAGATATTATATTAAAATGAAGAAGCCCAATGTTGGGTACCCCACTACTTGATACTACTAGGCAATTCAGATACAAGTTGAACTTCCCTTTGAAACTTTTGTTACCTCCTTAAGAAAACAGTATCATCTGAGCATCAGCACAATTCTCATGTTTACAGCAACAATTTCACCATCAAAAGACCAAATTGAAGAAGGTTCAAGTTGTAACTACTGCCTTACTAATAAAAAAGTTGTAACTACTACTACTTATGCAGCTTTAGCTGTTTCTCGCACCAGAGCAAGCTTAGCCAAAAGACCACAGAGCTGTAGATATGAACCAACTCCATCACAGATTCTCATATGGGCAAATCCAGTTTCCTGGAAACTCAAAGAGAACAAGAATTAAATATTGTAACAAAGACAAGACATTTGAGGAGTAGGAAGGATCAAGGTCAGCATGATATCCGTACCTTCATGAATTCCAATTTTAGATACTCAGCCATATCATAGTTTTTGATGATGCGGAATAGGGTTGTGATTATGTCGGTGGGGGAATAGCCCAAATCATAGAGCTGCTTGAGACCAGAACAAGATTCATCAAATCTCCCTTCTAGTACATTGCGCACCATGTTCTTCACATGCAACGGATGAGGCTGATCGCAAACCTGAAAACCAATGACAGACATTATAGACCTCCCAAGCTATATATAGTGAAAGTAAATTTCTAAACTGAGAAGGTATTCAGAGTCATAAACCTTGAAAACATTTTCTTGGTTGACAAAACGGAACCCACTGTATGTAGCCTGCAAGTTATTCAATGCCTGCCTCATGTCACCATCAGCAGTGAAAATTATGGCTTCAAGACCTTCCGGAACATAGGGAACCTTCATTGGTTACAAACACAGATCAACCACACATTTCTATCTTTCTTCTAAATTTCTAATGCATAGCAATAGAATATCCAGATTTAACAAACAATAAACTACTATAAATTTAACTAACATATAATCTCCTTTGTAATGGTTCTGTTGCAAACAAAATGAAAAATTCATTCAAAGTTCGCTCATATTAACTAAAATTGCCTAAATGCTATCTAAACAGATTCATACATTTTCCTACAATACCTGGTTGTTGATGTTCCCTTCAAATCAAGCTAGATGAACTACATTTTATCTTGTTGCACATTTGACAGTGCAATAATATACAAGCATTCAAGTAGCTGACGCAAGATAAAACCAAAACTAACACCGAAATTGAAGAATAGAAAATATAAAAAAAATAACCTAGGAATCAACACCCAAGTAAGAGAGAACATAATCTAGCAATTAGCACCTAGAGTTCCCTGGAATCAGTGCCAAGCTATTTGAAGGAAAAATTCCAACAAAAAATTTTATTACTCAAGAAAACTGTCTAACCATCTTACACAGACCACTAGAACTAAACCTTAATTCCAATTGATTTAAGAAAGTCCAATTATTGAATTACAAAAATAATAGTCCAATTATTGAATTACAAAAATAATCTTGACTCTAGGAAATTAAATAAAATACTAATAACCTTATCAAATAATAAGACCTAAAATAAAATCCAATTGACCAATAAAAATATAATTGAATTCTAAATGTTGAAATAAAATTGTCTTTGCAGTTCCCATGTTAGTAGCTTAACCAGTTCATGATGATCAATCAAACATTTTAATGTGAGATCTTATTGGCAACAACTTTCAAGCTATGTTCCTAATAATTTCTTCACTTTGAAAGAGAGTCAACATAATTGCTCATTTATGTTCCTTCCCAAAAAGAGTCAGCTTGGAACTTGAACTTTTCATAATGACCAAGCATCGCATGCACAAAAAGAGCGAGCAACGAAGAGAGAGAGAGAGAGAGAGAGAGAGAGAGAGAGAGAGAGAGAGAGAGAGAGAGAGAGATAACCATCTATTAAAATAGTGAAATTTTATAGGGTAATACAAAAATAATACTAACCAGAACACCAAAGCTCAACTAGATGTAGCTTCAAGGCATCCTAGATGTTTAAAAAGGGAGGCAGACTATACTCCAAAATCATAATGCACTGATAGAAAGATCCTAGTCCCCCCCCCCCCCCCACTTTTAATTTTTCTAATTTGAGTGGGGTTGGTAATAGATGCATGAATGTAAGCATGCTTATACACACTGACATGCTGACAGGTAGGGACAGAGAAACATGTGCTTTCATTGAAAACATCAATAAGATCTGATATTTCCAACCCTTTGGTGTGAGAAAAAACTTGAACTGAATAATTATACTAAAATAACCAAATAATTATAAAAATATATATATCATTAAGCTTCATTGAATAAGGGATATATGGCTTTTGAAAAATCAGACAAAGAGAAAAAGCCTTTTTTTTAGTGCCCTGAATGGATGCTAAATTAATAACTGAATCCAATTTGCTTTGACATTGAATGACAGTAATGCTGCTATGCACCTGTGGCACATTATTTATTAAGGAAACTAAGTATACCTTTTCAGCTTCAACCACCACCATGAGACGACCAAGTATCTCTTGATCAGATAATCTTGAAAATCGAACAATAGCACATCTACTTTGAATAGGCTCAATAATTTTAGAAGAAGTATTGCATGCAAGAGCAAAACGAGTGGAGTTTGAATATATTTCCATTGTCCTTCTCAAAGCTTGCTGTGCTCCAGATGTCATGCTGAAAATTGAAAAGGTTATTGACAAATACAACATTCGATACATGTGCTTAGATGGAAGATATACCATAGCCTGAACAATATAACATCAAACAACAAACTACAACAATTCCAGATAGAAGCCTTTAATGATTGGAGAGTAAAGAGACATTATTATTAGAACTCACCTGTCAGCTTCATCCAAGATTACTACCTTGTGCCGCCCAGGGGGCAGTGTCACTTTCTTTTGAGCAAACATCTTAATCTTGTTCCTTACAACATCTATTCCCCTAAAAAAGACAAAGCAACAATAACATATTTCAGAACCTAACCAAAAAGCCGCCCCCCCCCCCCCCCCCCCAGAAAAAAAGACAGGATACTAAAGCCTAGAAAATTTTACCCACCTGTCATCTGATGCATTGAGCTCCAAAACAGCCTCCTTATAATTTGGTCCCAGAAGCTCATGTGCTAGCGCCAGTATACTTGTGGTCTTACCAGTTCCAGGAGGACCCTGAAATAAACAATGTAAAGTGGATGAGCAGCATCATAAGCCTTTTACTTTACAAACATGAGCAGAGAACAATCATATGCAAACTTCCCAGTGGGACTCTTAACAAATCTGATCATATTGCTTGCTATTACAATTTCCACATAACCCAAACCCAAACCCAAACCCAAACCCAAACACATTCATCAACTGAGTCCAATGCAACTATTTGGCTTCACTGAGTTGCCTTTTCATTTCAGAAATAAAATAATATAGCACATTACACACACCCTACATGCACACATGTACATACATACATACACACATAATGGCACAAACAAATGTATGTGCATACTTATATACATATAAAAGGGGAGAAAAACCCTTTTTTTGTTTTCGCTTTTACTCTTATCAGCTGTGATGCTAAATCAATGAACAGAAATTTTAAAACAGAATAACAACAACAACAACCAAAACTTAAGTCACAAATTTTGGAGTTAGCTATGATCCTAAACAGACTAATGAGTGTCAGTCATATTTATTCTATTTGAATCAACCGAATCTTCCTCGCTGATGCATTAATTGAAAATATAAAATAGAATAAGAAAAACCAAAAAAAAAAAAAAAAAACTTAAAAGTATAACTAAACAAATCAAAATCCAAATATACATGAATGCTGATAAAGTTTGAAATTGCCAAAGAGAATTGCACTTCCCAGAAATTTCATTTATACATACTGTAATTTCAGTGACTGAGTGAGACTGAAAAGGAAAAAAAACGTACGGATAAGATGAGATTGGGCATGTTGCCGTCGCGAGCGATGACTTGGAGCCTGGACACGGCATCCTCGTTGCCCACGATGTCGGCGACCCTATTGGGACGGTACTTCTCTACCCATGGCATGTCGTAGCCACTGCTCGAGCTCCCTCCAGACGAAGAAGAAGAAGCAGCCATTTTTGTGCGAGAGAAAAAGGAATTGCTATAAGAACTAGATTTATAAACAGATTGGGTTGCTATATTATGCTAATAATGTTTTTGCTCTGGATTCGGAAACCAAAACCCCTATAACACCCCCCAAATGGCAAAAGGCCAAAACCCTTTCTTTTCGATTTGGAGGGAAATTGCACAATAGGTGGGGGAAAACCTTTTCCTTTCAATGTTTAACTTTACGAGGCCCGACAAAACTTTCAAATTTACCAGGTTTAGAGCAATTACATGGCCAAAATGGAAAATTAGGCACAATTTTAGAACTATTTAGTAGGGGGTGGCAATTCGTGTTCGCGTGTCGGGTTCGTGTCGTGTCAACTCATACGTATCCGACTATATGGGTCAACACTAACCCGACCTGTTTATTAAACGGGTCAAGATTCCTCAACCCTAACACGACCCATTTATTAAACGAGTCAATCGTGTCGACCTGTTTATCTAATTTTATCAAAATAAAGAAAAACATTTATGAAAAAAAAATATTTTAAATATAAAATTCAAAATTAATGAGTAACTGCATCACAAATAATCATTCAAAACTAAAGCATATCTCAATATCATAAATAATCAATCGCAATATGTCAAAGAAAATAAACTACAAAAACTAATAAGTTTATATACCTAGGGTTTGAATGGTATATTGGTAGAATTTTATTTAATTAAACGGGTCAGACGGGTTAAACGGGTTCCATAGGTTGAACCCTAACCCAACTCGTTTATCAAACGGGTCCGTCGTGTCAACCCGAATATGACACGAACCCATTAAGCCTCAACCCATAACCTGCTAATTTCGTGTCGTGTCGTGTCGAGTTCGCGGGTCGTGTCCAATTTTGCCACCCCTACTATTTAGTTAGTAGGCAAGATTTTCAAACTATATATTTTACTAACATCTCGAGTCTAAGAGACTCGATTTTGGACTTATAAATCGAGTTTTAAATGCTCGATTTTCATGGTTCTATGAGTCTAATGTGGCATCTGGATTGATGTGGCGAACACTTGGAAATCGAGTCTCTAAGACTCGATTTCCAAACTAAAAAAAAATGTAAGCCTAAGTGTTACAACCCATTCCCAGAAGAAAAAAAAAAAAAAAAAAAAAAAAAAAAAACAAACAAACAAACAAACAAAAAAACAAGAAACCCAGAAACACAACCCAGGTGGCGCGAGCCCAGGCCGCGCGAGCCCAGGCCGTGTACAACCCATTCCCAGAAAAAGAAAAAAAAAAAACAAGAAACCCAGAACAACCCAGGCCGCGCGCGGGTCTTCCTCTTCCGCTTCGTCTTCGTCTTCTGCTTCTGTTTTTTGTGTCTTTTTTTTTTTTTTTTGTCTTTGTTCTGTGTCTGTTTTTTTGGGGGCGTAAATATTTTTGTTTTGAGAATGCTGGAAATCGAGTCTTAGAGACTCGATTTCCAAGTGTTCGCCACGTCAAACTAGATGCCACATCAGACTCATAAAACCATGAAAATCGAGTATCTAAAACTCGATTTATAAGCCCAAAATCGAGTCTCTTAGACTCGAGATGCTAGTAAAAAATATAGTTTGAAAATCGTGTCTACTAACTAAATAGTTCTGAAAATGGGGCTAATTCCCCATTTTCGCCCAATTACACCAGTTAGTTAGTGTAAAAATTTTTGCATTTTATATTTTTAAAATTTATTTTTTTTATTTTACACACTTATTTTTACAAAATACTCACATCAGTTTATCTATTCTACACATTTATTTAATAAAATATTCATTCTACTCAATTTTTTTATTATTTTTCTCAACAATCCGCGCGCCCTCTTATTTCTCTCTTCCCCCCATCTATTCTGATTTATTTATCTTGCCTCTCTCTCTCTCTCTCTTTTCTACCTTCTCTAATTCTTTCTCAAAAACTCCAAAACCCATCTCCCTACCCAGACCCACGATCCAGACCCTTCACCGGCCGATCCTTCTTCATCGGCCATGATTCAGACCCTTTACCGGCCGATCCTTCTTCCCCGGCCACGATTAGACCTCTTCACCGGCCGATCCTTCTTCACCGGCCACAATCAGACCTCTTCACCAGCCACAATCCAGACCTCTTCATCGACCGATCCTTCTTCACCGGCCACAATCCAGACCTCTTCACCGGCCGATTCACGATCCAGATCTTCTTCACCGGCTGATCCTTCTTCACCGGCCGATCCTTCTCGACCCAGACCTCTTCACCGGCCGATCAACCTCTTGGGTCTTTGTCTGTGTTGGTTTGTGTGTGGGTGTGTTTCTATGTTGATTTGTCCGTGTGGATGTGTTTGTATGTGAGTGTGTTTGTGTGCATCTGAGGTCATTGTGAACGGAAAAGAGAGAGAAAAAATAGTGCGAAAGGAAAAATAATAAAATAATAAATACACTTGCTACAGTAACTGTGCATATATACACGGTTACTGTAGCAATTGTGTATTTATACACAAGTTTACACCCACTGATGTGGGTGATTTTTTGCTCAAATTGTGTAAAAATAGTTAGTCTTTCCATTTTGCACAATTATTCACAAACTGATGTGTTTGTATGTGAGTGTGTTTGTGTGCATCTGAGGTCATTGTGAACGGAAAAGAGAGAGAAAAAATGGTGCGAAAGGAAAAATAATAAAATAATAAATACACTTGCTACAGTAACCGTGCATATATACACGGTTACTGTAGCAATTGTGTATTTATACACAAGTTTACACCCACTGATGTGGGTGATTTTTTGCTCAAATTGTGTAAAAATAGTTAGTCTTTCCATTTTGCACAATTATTCACAAGTTGATATAATTGCTCTTATAAACTGTGTCAAACATGTGTACAGTAACTTTTTATTATTTTTTTATTATTTTCAGTTTTTAATTTTCAGAAAAATAAGCTATAAACTGAAATTAAAACACTACTATTATTTTTTTTTTGTGTTTTAATAAGCATTACTATTTACTAAAAAAAAAAACTTTCTCTATTTTTTATTTTTATTTTTATTTTTTCCTTAAAAATAACTTTGTAGCTCAACTGCAATTCGTGTTCGCATATCGAGTTCGTGTTGTGTCGTGTCATGTTAACTCATGCGTATCTGACTATATAGGTCAACACTAACCCGACATGTTTATTAAACATTTCAAGATTCCTCAATCTTAACACGACCTATTTATTAAACGGGTCAGTCGTGTCGACCTATTTATCAGATTTTATTAAAATAAAGAAAAAAATTTATTAAAAAACAAACAAATAAATATTTTAAATATAAAATTCAGAACTAATGAGTAATTACATCACAAATAATCATTCAAAACTAAAGCATATCTCAATATCACAAATAATCAATCACAATATGTCAAAGAAAATAAACCACAACAACTAATAAATTTATATAGCTAGGGTTTGAATGGTATATTGGTAAAATTTCATTTAATTAAACGGGTCAAATGAGTTCCAAAGGTTGAATACTAACTCAACCCGTTTATCAAATGGATCTGTCGTGTCAACCCAAATATGATACGAACCCATTAGACCTCAACCCATAACCTACTAATTTTGTGTCATGTCGAATTCGCGAGTCATATCCAATTTTGCCACCCCTACTCAAAGTCCCCTTGTAACTATGGAATTATTATATTAAAAAAAAGTGGTATCTTTCTTGACAAATGGATACACTTTGATTAACTTATTAATTGTTAAGATCATTGCTTTAAAAACTAAACTAGACCGATCAATTCAATCAAGAGCTGAATTGGAGAAAAAAAACAGGTCAAAATCAAGAACTAAATTCAATTATAGTTCTTTGACCATTCCCCTTTTTTAAATCATCTATATATATATATATATATATATATATATATATATATATATATAAAACTGAAGTTTTGAAGTTCTCACAATTTTCCACGTCAACACAAAATTAATAAAAAAAAACCTAATAAAACTTTTTAAAAACCCAACCCTTTTTTTTTTTTTTGGAGAAACAAACACACACAAGGGAGAGGGAAAGAGGTTCTAACACAAAAGCACACCACAACTCTACTCAAAAGCCATGGTAACTTTCAAAGGAGGGTGAGGCAAGTTATACTACACACAACACACTCTCTTAAATAATGTGAGACAATTACCTATTTTTTAATGTGGATTTTTCCTTCCTTTCTATTTTAATTTTGTGTCAATTTACTAAATTATGTGTATTTTTTAGATGGTGGTGTGTTCTCCTCGATTGAGTCGCAAAACTGAGAGTGTTATGAATATAAAACAAAGTTACTGGTGAAGGATCTGTCAATCGTAGGCCACAAAACCTACATAAGTTTGCAGACTCTCAATTTGGTTTTCAATATTGATCATTATCCTTTGCAGGCGATACAGCAAGACTTCCTTTGCATCTCTTACACCCACATGAACCACATTGTGAGTGTCTTTTTTGTGTTTTTCTTACTTTCTCTTTGTTTATATTGCTCTTGGTATTGGAAATTTTTTGTATACTTCATTGTGTGTGTGTGATAAATTACAGTGGTTAGATGTTAAATACTTAGTAACTATTTATACATTTGTATTTTTTTAAAAGTTGTAATACAAGTAGTGACTGTGTTATTTTCTTCTCGAAGTGTTTGTAAAAATGCCTAAACCAAACTTTCCATCACTTAGGAAGTACAAGGTAAAAAATCTAATAGAAAACTTTCCATCCTTACTGAAAGTTATTTTGAATCTTAACTTCAATGTGAAGGGTTCACTGAATTTTTACAGATAAGATTTCACTTTGAGGAAAATATTTTCTATTAATATAGCAGTCCTATACTTCTATTGTTGAGTGCCCTGCTTATGGGGATATTTATATTTGCTTAGGAATTTTGATTCATGGGAACTATTTTTTGTTAAGGTGGTGCTGTCTTTGTTAGAAAAAGAGGAAAATGAAGTTTACAAGAAGCCTGAATCTGAGATGAAAGGGTATTTTTTGCCCCATTGTTAATTCCCAGAAATGCCAAAAATAACTGTTTCACTTGAACTTGTGACCTATATGGCTTGAATTGTTTAAGAACTTTGTATGCCTGAAGCAATTTAGCAATAATTTTAATTTTTTAATCCTACTTAGTTTCTGAAGATATTTTTTTCATCTATTCTTTGTTCGCCAATATCTATTTCTTTCAAATGGTAAATGTTTCAGTGACTCTACTTCTTTACACTATCAATGTTAAAGTTGTTCTCTATATACAGGTGTTGAAGGTATCATTGTGGTTGCTGCTTCTAAAGATAACACCCTAAGGCTATGGAAGGTAAAAGGCTATTTTTCTTCAAAATATATAGAATTCTTGTGGGAAAGAGTTCCATCCATGTTTGAAGCATACTTTCTTGAATAATAAAAGTAACAATAAAGAAATGAATAGATATTTTGGATAACAAATTAATTACTATCCACAGCAAGCTCAATATAAGCATAATACAAATTGCACCATGATATCACCAATATCCACCAAAGATAGGGTCTAGCAATGAGTTCTAAGGCAAACATCTTAAACAGAAACATTTATTTCCTTTTTTAATCACAATGATCCTCTAGGGTGTGTCAATCATAAGATAACTAATGTCTGTCTTATTTTATCTAAAGTCTGTAACTTCACTTTTTTATTCCATTGTGTCTTTTCCTTTGTCTTGGTATTTTAATAGTTTGTATGTTTTCATTATAGATAAAAGTCTGTTACAAAAAATATATAACGAAAGCAGTTGATGAAGAAGAAATTAGCTTGATGAAACAAAACAACTTTACATCAATGGGATTTGGATCTGAATCTGATGTGGTAGCTGTTCCTAATTGGTAGATTCTCCTTAAGTCCAGATTGTTTGATTAAAATCCTAAAACAACTTTTAGTTTTGCCAATTGAATAGTGGTTAATAGTATTGCTATTATATTTGTACTCCAAATGATTTTACTGACAATGTTTTTCATCTTTATGCATATGTAGTACCACCTTAGTACCTTAAAACTTGGTGATATGACCTTTTTGGCTAATTAGTAAGAGGGTTATTTTCTGCATTTTCAAGATGTAGCTTATCATGTAAATTATGCATGACTATCCCTTCTTAGGCTCATGCCACTATATTTTCATTAATAAAAAAAAATGTTCATTTTAGTTTTGCATAAGGTGGTTATGAAATTCATTTTCTTTTCCCTTAAATTTGATAATAGTTTGCCCTTCATCATATCCTTGATCTCTAGGAGAATATATCTCTGTCCAGTTGACAATAGACTATATAATATGTTGGGTTTAGAGAGTTTTTATCAACGCCTTCTATGAATATATATGAGAAATATGACTTTCCATTTTGAGGAATATTAAACGACTCTACGGAGGAATAAATTTCATGTTCTAGGGGAATAAAAACTTTTTGAATTGAATTTTCATTTAGAAGAAAAGATGTAGCTTTAAAAGAGCTCAAAATTTGTTTATGTAAATAGAATAAAAGAAATTTGTTGATTACTTAAGGTGCCAACAAAATTTTTTGATTGCATGAATTAAGAATTGTCATAGGGGCAGTTTAAGTTTAGAATTTATTTTTCATTTATTAGGAATATCAAGTGAATAGTTCATGTGCATATTGCTATCATATACATTTGACAGGTTTACCTACAAGACAAGGTTTTGTTCTGACAATAACCCAATGTTTACCACTCTTTCCTTATAATTATTACTATTGCATTCATTTGATTGAAAGACCATAGTTTAGCTTAAGATTGTCTAATTTTCATTCTTTTGATATTTGGGGGTTAAGCGTTCTTGATCAACTTCTTTTGTATTTCTCATGTCTTTGCAAACAGCACAAGATGTGAGTTGTGTACTTTTAAGATGCCTAGACTGCACGAGATGTAGCTATTGTTAATGAACAATTACATGCCTAGACTGCACAAAATGTCTCTACAATTTCAGGTTAGATAAGTTACAACTTGGATTTGTGGTTTTTGGATCCAATTTGGCACAGTGGTTTTCAAATGGTGTTAGCTTAACAATAAGGCTCTAAATATTTAATAGATTTCTAGGTTTTAGTGGCAGTTAATTACTGTTTTCTTATGGGATACATTTGGTTTTAATTAAGGTTTTGATTTATAATTAGTTTCTAGAAGGCTTTTCCTGTTACATATTTGGCTACTGCAATTCCAAAAGGCTGATTATTTAGTTTGAAAGAAATTTGTCTTTTTTAGTTGTTAATTGTTCTAATAATGGTTCAATATTTTTGCTTATTGTTTTTAGGTACACAAAACTGTTTGTTTAGGCTTGTGGGGACAGGAGGCCCAAAACCGTTTATTAGGCCCTGAGGAGCTAACGGCCAAAAAGCGAGTACTGGGCCCTCTAGGGATAAAGGTTCAATGTCATATGTTGGGCCCCAAGCTTCGTCCGAGGATGGGGTGAACTCCGAGGAGAAGTAAATGCATACACGGAATCCTAGAATAGAACTTGCCACATTTGGGAGAAACAGTGACAGTCCGAGGATAGATCCTCGGATAACTTTAGCTGTGGGGACGTGTATCATGACTGAAAGAATGAAAGTCCCCAAAAATATCTAAACAAAGGCTGCTACCACCGCATTAAATGTGCCACACCTACTCTTCTGACTGCATTTATGTGAAGAAGACCCCTGAACAATGTAATCTTGGCCACCGCAACTCATAGAAAGCCAAAAAAGGGTGCATGATGGGATATGTACTCAAATAAGAACTGGGATAGTTGACAAGTGGAGGGTGAAGATGATTTTGAAAGAACTATATAAGATGAAGGAATCCTCCTTAGAAGGTGGGTGGACGAAGTGTAACTTATTTTCTAAAAAAGGGATAGCAAATGTTTTAATTGACCTTCTCGGATTCTTATTTGAGAATGAGTTTATTGAATTCAAATTTGTTGCCACACTACGCTGGGGGCCTTGACTTATTATATTGACTGTTTAAATCAATCTAGCCCAGCTTTTGCATCCTACTCTCTAAAAATTCATTGTTTAGGGGCATTTTGGACTGCCCTATCCAGTTTGGGCTGGTGAGCTGGATTCGTGTCCTTACAAGGCTATTATTGGATTATCCTCGAACTCAGATTGATGATAATTATTTTTCACAAAGATAATCTGAGTTAGGTTATTCTAGTATTTTAGAAGGTGCAAAAGTGGTGGAGAAAGTAGGGGTAGAGGTGGAGATGAAGGAGTATAAGTATGAGCAATTATCTAAAGCCCTTGAAAAGTTTGGAAACGAGTATTATATCTTTCTTTTCTTTTTGTTTGTTTTGTTTGTTTTTTAAATATTTAATATAAATTTGTTGATGTTGGAACTAAAGGAAAAAAAAAAAGGGGTTTACATCTTAGATCTCATGATATTTTCATTGTTAAGAATTGTGCTTGATTCAGAAGTGATGATTTCTCTCTCAATTGCATATGCTTTTGAGGATATGCCCAACTAGTGCCAATAATATCTCCCTGATTTTTTACATCTTTGTTTAATTCTTTGACTGGATTGAAAAATTTTAGATAAGTTTTAGACTTTATGAATTAGAATCATACAAATACATAATTCATTGTGGGCTGTTCATTAACATTTTTTTTCCTAAATTGAATAGATTAATTTTATAAGTGTTTGACATGAAGAACCAAGCAAGGGTTTCCATTAGGTGTATAAAATTTGTTGACTCTGACAAACTTTAGCAGTTTTGGAATTACTATAACATTTTCAATAGTTATAAATAAATTGTTAAGTTCTTCTTCTGTCTTCCATTTTAATCTATTTAGATATTTGTCATTTTGGGTGTGTTATTGATGGTTGAAATACGGGCTGATTTGTTTGGTCTATTAGCTGCTCATCCAGTAAAACCCTTGGTATCCCTACCTTAGGAGGTACAAAAACAATGCAAGAGAGCTTGGCAAGCTTCAACTTTTAAAGTTGCTTCCTTTCTAATCAAGTCTAAAATCTTACCAATTGACTCTTCACAATTCATGCTAGGTTGGTTAATTCTACTTCCAACAATCTCCCTCTATGTTCTTGATTTTTGGTTCTTCATTTTGTGCTTTTTAATTATTTTTTTATTTCATTCATTTTTCAATAAATATCAAGTTCTGTTTTTCAAAACATGGAAACAATAGCCTAAACTACTGGATGGGACTTTTGTGAATTTTGTCACTAAGGCACAGAATATATGAGAGCAAAATCTACATTAGGTTTGTAGCATATTAGTATTGACACAAATCCTTATTATGTTATATATTAAAGCAAAACCATTTAGTACATGAATATGGGAGTAAGATATATTGTATATGTATTATAGGATATTTTTATAAAATCTACATTTGTTCTGTATTGCACTAGATTAATGAGAATTTTACAGTTAGTACTGAGCAATGATTTCATTTATTTGGTTGCTGGTGATATTTGAGCTTTATGGCCTTTTTAAAACAAGGTTACTCTTGAATTAATTTGTATCTATGCTAATGGTGTATGTACTAAGAATTTTAATACTAATGGCAGGCAAGCTTATGATAAAATTAGGACAACTTTTTTTGGGGGCTGCAAAAGTAGAAAATGAAAATTTTGGAAATGTGTAAGTTAGCTATCTATCTTAATTATTGAGTGATAAACAAAGGTGGAGTGATTCTGCCTTTGTCTGCAAAGTTTTACAAGGCAGGAATGTTATGATGGGGGAGCTTTAGCTGTAAAGCTAGAGATAAGAACGAAGCAATCCAAGAGAAACTCTTTGGGATACAGTGTAGAGTCAACAACAATATGTTTGCGCCTGTTTTTTCATATTTAGTATGATAATTTAAGCAAAAGTCTTATGAAGATGATTATTTATATTGATAAAATATAGTTAGTGAAGCTGTCCCTGACCAATTTAATAAGATTTTGTTGAGTTGATTTGCAAAACTCTTCAAATATTATAAATTTTTGTTAATAGTGCATGTCGTGTATTTTTACTTTTTGTTAGTGTTTCTTTTAGATGTGATGTGTAATATTTTAATTTGAAAATTTACCCTTTTTGTTGTGCAGGCAATAAACCAATGTTTAAACATCATATTATTTTTCAGAATTTATTAGATCACTACACACACACACACACACACACACCTTGGCGCACAAACTCAAATCCTGTTTTTTTCATATTTAGTATGATAATTAAAGCAAAAGTCTTTTGAAAATGGTTATTTATATTGATAAAATATAGTTAGTGAAGCTGTCCCTGACCAATTTAATAAGATTTTGTTGAGTTGATTTGCAAAACTCTTCAAATATTATAAATTTTTGTTAATAGTGCATGTCGTGTATTTTTACCTTTTGTTAGTGGTTCTTTTAGATGTGATGTGTAATATTTTGATTTGAAATTTTATTATTTTTGTTGTGCAGGCAATAAACCAATGTTTATACATCATATTATTTTTCATAATTTTTTAGATCACTTAGTATTCGTTTGGATCCGCGTCTATGTTCCTTTTTTTTTTTTTTTTGTTCAACCCCATGTTTTGACCAATTCTCCCATGAATAGTGCACGGGTGCACTGTTCATGGGACCCACAAACTTCACTTCTTATCAACTTTTTTATTAAAAATGGGTCTTACGGTACTATTCACACATTTAAAAATTATTTTGCTACAGTGTTTTCAGTTTTCAATTTTCAGTTTCAGCAAAATAAGTTCATCCATTAACCAAATCCTTTACATTCTAATGAATTATGTTTATTCCTTAGAATATTAGTGTCGTAATTAACCATTTGTGTGACTTATTCCTTAAAATTCATAGCGAAAAGGTCCACTTATCTTAACTAAATTTCTCTCAACCCTCCAAAAATATTAATAGTGATATTCATTTTCTCATTGAATTGACCACTCCTTAATTGGAAAATTTTAGTATTTCTAATAACTTTATTGAATTGACCACTTCTGAATTGGAAAATTTTAGTATTTTTAAGAACTTTTCCGTGCATCGCATGGGTTGGCCACTAGTTTTTTATGATTTAAAAAACTTCTACCACTCAATAAGTCACTGTTAATTCCTCTCTCCTAGAGTCCTATGGTCTTTGAAAAATTAAAGCTCCAAACTGCGGAATCTCTTACAAGATCAAACCTTTCATCTGAAATAACAAATTTTTGTAGAGACTTTTATTTCTTTGTTATTTCCTCTCATGTAGAATTCCCATACCCTTCTCCTTTTCTCATTTGCATTTATATCAACAAATTGTTGTAAAGGCTTTAATTTCCCTGGATCTTTTTCCCTTTGTATTTTATGTACCCTTCTCCCTTTTCAATACCATCTTTGTGTTGTAATTCCCTTCAAATGGATGCATATTTGGAAAGATGTGGAGAATGTTTCAACTCTAAGATGAAAGGAAAAGAGTGATGGCAGTCAAGTCAAATGAAGTAGCTATTTCACAACATCAAATGTAGTTTTGTGCTCAAACTACAAACTAAGAGCAACTGCATCAGTCTGGCCAAATTTTTCCGTCTATTTTATACAAGAATCTACTTTTTCTATTTTACACTACCACTTTTTCAAAACACTTACATCAATTCATCTATTTTACAATTTTTTCTATTTAAATAATATTTTTTATTTTATTAATATATATCTTTTTAATATCTTTTTCATCTTATCCTCATCTCAAGTCTCAACCGTGTGATTATCAAAAAGTCTTAACCGTGTTCCTCCTTTTCTCTCAATTCTTCTCTGCCTCTAGGACTCCCTCAACTCTCTTCCTCTTTCATGTCTCAAACCAAAAGGTCTAGTACTCTTTGAACTCTCTTCCTCTCTCATATATCTAACCCAAAACTCACACATGGCATAAAATCTGGTGGCGGAAGCAAGCAGATCCGGGCAGCAGCAAGGCAGATCAGCAAATCCATAGCGGCAGCAACGGTAGCAAATCCAGTGGGTTTTTGTTGGTTTGGTTTGATTTTCTATTGATTTTGGGTCAATTTTGTGGTGGATTATCAATGGTTGAAAATGGGTTGCAGTGGTGGTGATTGGGTGGTGCTGGGTTAGTGGTTGGGTGGTGCTCCTCCTCTTCTTTTACTCTTCTTTTGCTAGATTGTTGTGTCCGTTGGGATGCTGTGTTTGTTCTATGTTTCTTTTGCTAGGTTGGTGAATGGTGAAAGAGATAGAATATGAATGGTGATTGAGAAAAAATAATAAAATATTGTTATACACAGTTATAATAACCGTGTATATTTACATAATTACTGTAGCAAGTGTATAAATATACACATTTTTACACCCACTGATGTGGGTAGTTTTAGAGGAAAATTGTGTAAATTTGGACACTTTATGTATTATACACATCTTTACACTCACTAATGCGGATGCTCTAAGAAAGATTTCAACAAGTAGGCTTTCAAGTATAATATTTGCCAATTATGGCGAGGATCCAATAAGTGGGAAGCAATTTATTTTTGTCAATTTTTGCTAGCGAAGAAAGTCTAAAAGAGATTTTTAGTAAAAATCCTTGGTCTTTTGACAAAAGACTTAATGGTCCGTTTGGATTGAGAGAGAGTAGAGTAAAGTAGGTTTAGTATAAAATTAGCTTACTTTTAATCAATTCTACTCTACTCCCCCCCACTCCCCTTCCTTCTCCCCTCCATCCAAACAGGGCATTATTCTTTTGAAGATTCAAAATGATATAAGGCTCTAAAATTCTCTATTTTGGATTTGGGTTTTTAGTATTCTCCATTTTGAATCCCGGTTTTTGAGTTTAATAAGTGTTTAAATAGTTGTTAATGATGGGCAAATTTTTATTTTGACAAAACTAAATCTTTTGTATTAAAAAAATCGTGTTTAAAAACTAAAAAAAAAAAGAAGGTTAAAATGGATGAGAACGCGAATGAAATCGTACTGAAAACTTAGAGCATTCGCTTCCCAAATCTTCAGACTATTCTATTTTACCATCTCAAAACCTACTTTATCATTTATACAATACCATTTTACAATACATTCAACATCCCAACTTTTATTTTCCTATTTTACTCATTAAAATAATATATTTACACAATAAAATATATTTTTTCATTTTTTGTTTTTTTCCCAATTTTCTCCTCCACACGCGTATGTACCTTCCCTCAACCTCTAGCATCGCGCCTTCACTGCCCAGTCACCACCACCATGCCTCCACCATGCCCAGCATCACAACACAGAAGAACCAAAACCCAGAAAACACGGAACCCAGCGTCACAACAAACAGAGAGAGAGAGAGAGAGAGAGAGAGAGAGAGAGAGAGAGAGAGAGAAAGAAAGAAAAAACACGCAGAACCTAGAAGAACCAGAACCCAGAAAATGCAGAACCAGAAACCAGAACCCAAAAAACGTAGAACGCAAAACCCAAATACCAATTCTCCATTCTTCAAAAGATTTAGAATTTCTCTACTTTTCTCAATTTCACATTCAAATTATCAAAATTCCCTTATTACTGTTCTTCAACCTCAAATCTTACATGTGCAAAACCAAAATGGCAACATAAGCCACCGATCCCATTCCTAAATCAAACACTCGGTCTTTTCATACCCCACGAACTCAAACCCAATCTCCTCGTACCCAAGGTACGATCTCACCATACCGTGACTGTGCAAAAAAAAAAAAAAAAAAAAAAAAAAAAAAAAAAAAAAAAAAAAAACACCACCACCGTGACATTGCCACATCGAGATCCACCACAAACAGTCCACCACTGCACACCAAGAGAAACGGGGAGTAGGAGACGAAGAGACAAAGTGGGAGTGAGGGAGAAAGGACTGAAGGAGAAGAGAGGACTGAAAAACACAGAAAATAAAGAGAGAGAAAAAGATAGATGGAATAAAAAACTATTAGAATTGAGCTACAGTGCAATTCTAAAGGTAGAATTGCACTGTAGCACTACTGCAAATTTTTTTGCAATATTTGATTTTTACAAGTCCAGATGAAGTTTGGTTTTCGTGTGAAAATGGTAAAATTTTCCTACATGTGCCATTTAGCATGCCTAGTGCAAATGCTCTTAGGACCATGTGTCAATTGATACTTGGCCCAAGGCTCTTTGTCTGTTGATCAACAAGTTGAGCCTCAAGCCAAGTGTCGATTAGCACTTGGCTTAGGCCTTCCCTTATTTTATAACTTGGCAAATTCAACCTTATTTTCACACCAATTTGACATCAAATTGATGTGATTTTTTAAAATAGTTTTAACCTATGACGTCCGCTCTTGATGATAGATCTTTATTATCAGATTAATACATCTATTAGTTTTTTAGTGTAGGTGGAGATTAATGTGATTTTTAGTACTCAATCACTACAACTTCTTTTAGTTAATATGATTTATTGAGAAAGACAACTATATTACACTAGGGCCATTCAGATGCTTACCCTTTGTAATATTTAAACAGTAAGATTATTATTTGTAAAAATTTATTTTGTACATAGGAGCATTGAATTAACATTTTTTTTTACTTGTCAAATCAATCATAAATTCATTTTTCATAAACTGTGGCATTCAACAAACATCAAAGCTTGAAGATTCTAGTTAGCTCAACTGGTAAAGTCTTTGATAGTCGAATAAGAGATTTGGGTTTAATTTTTGCCTACACCAAAAACCGATTGGTGTCTTGGTCTAATGAAAAAAAAAAACGCAATCATCAGAAGCGGATGCCATAAATTGAAACTCTCTCTGAAAAAAACAAATATCAAAGCCCATTTGAATTTTTACATATTGATTTCACAAATTATAAAACGAACGCATTTGGTCTACTAGGGAGATTCGATCAATATCGAGCCCCATTCGAGTCTATAACTTGTAAATAAACACGCTTGTATACAAGGGGCATTCGATCAATGTTGAACCCCAGTTGTATTTGTTTCATAACATGTAGAAATTGTCAATTTAGCTTGTATGTAATAATCCCATAGCTTGTAAGGGGGCATTAGAAAGTTGCAAATAAAAAACATTATACTAAGGGCATTTGATTTATAACTTCAATTGGACTTGTGCGTATATAATTCAGTTGCTTGTAAATAAACTAGGCCAATACTTTTGTGACGTGCTTAATCAATTGTAAATGAATGAACTAATTTTTTTTTTCTTTGGCTTGTAAAATCCATCAGATTAACATAAACTAGGGGTATTGGAAAGTCATCTGACCTTGCAACAATTTTCAGTGTGAAAACGGATAGAGTTTCCCAGGTTTTCATAGAAACCAACCTGTATATACGTAGTCTACGCAGTAAGCAAGTTCTAATTGTTCATCACATTAAATAACTAACGCAATCTAAAGAAGAACAAAAATCTTTTGTTTTGCAGGAAATGGAGAGAGTCAAATGCCTTCGTCTTCATCAGAAGGGCCTCGGGTTCTCCTACGAGACGACCTCCTTGTATTACGACTCCCAGAACCTCCTTCATCACCCCGCTGTGACCGTCTTGGACCAGCTCCAACTCCAAGCCTTTCAAACAATCCCTCCATAGTCTGGATGTGAGACCGTGCACTTGCCAACTCCGCCCTCTGCAAAGTGAATAATCTGAGAACCCAGCTTCACAATTTTTAAGTACTACTTTAGGCAAGAAAACATAAAGCAGCCAAAGATTACAAAAAAACAATAACTATGTACAAGAAAGAAGCGAATCTACAAACATTGGGAGAGATTCACTAAATGTGAGTCCCAAAACCCAAGACCGATCAACCAAAATGCCAACAAAGGAGGCAAGAAGACAAAAAGGGGCAAGAACAAATTTCAAACATGGAATCTCCAGAAGACAAGTGGGGAAAGAATATACCAAAGAGAAGTTTTGAGCTGATTGTGTATAAACGGTTTGTTGTAGTGATTCAATCATCAGCAGACTCTCATCAACAAGATCAGTCCCAATCTGCACAAAGAGAATTGTCAGGCATGCACCAAAAATGAAAAGCACAAGATGAATGCAAGACAACATACTGCCACCTGGCCCGTCCATGGAACATTTGGAGCATGTTCAGGCCTGTCAAGTCGCATATATCCAATAGAGCCATCTTGATTCATCACTCGGCATGACCATGAAGGAAAATGAGGGTACCTCTCTTGGAAAGAACCCCTGGGGCCCTCAACATGACTAGAGGGTTGAGGAGCAATCCCCTCGGGTGACGACCCTTCAGAATCAGAATCCTGTTCTGCATTTCCTTGCAAGACAAGACCGTTACTATACATGATCAAGGCACCGTTAAAACAACTCACAGTCTCTCCACATAGATGTGCAAAGCGCCCCTGCAGGCGCCTCTGAACAAATTCTCCATAATCTCCAGCCACTCCCGTGGCATCACTTCCAGCTAGAGCTGCTTTCAAGTCATCTCCTTCCAATAAACCTCCTTTTCGCATTGAGTCAGGGGGGTCTTGTGGCAAGAGGGGAGGGTATTTGTGATCCACCTGTGCCAGCACTCGATCACCCAGGTACCAGTACCTCCCCAAAGGACATTCAAATAAGATCTTACGGCGGTTCAAGGTAAGTCCAGAATATTTACTAGAAATTGGGACAGTCTGCCAAGGGTCTAAGTTCATCTGCAATATAAAAAGATCTAATTCATCCCAAAAAAAAAAAAAAGAGCAACCCAAAGCAACTACAAATAACGAAAAGAAAGCCAAAAAAAAAAAAAAAACTCACATTCGTCTCCGTCAAGCTCTCAATTATCAATCGCCAATCTTGTAACGTACGCTTCTTGCCCCCACTAATCCTATTCCTGGAAGACCAACGAAAAAATCTTGGGAAGACCTGAGCCTTAGAATTATGAAGCTTAGGACCAACCCCAAAGTACTCATACATCCAAATCTGAAACACAAAACACAACAACATCAAGCTCAAATTTCCCAAACTTAAACATAAAAATTTGAGAAACCCAAAATTTACCTCCCAAGTAAATAGCGGACCACCCAAATTGTTCATTGCACACCGAGAATACTGGACCATATAGTGGAGTAAGGTTGCGTAAGTCATGCCTCCCCAATCATACTTCCCAATATCATCCACATTCTCCAAAGATGCCAGGTAACGGAGACTGACTGTACTCCCTGTGTTTGGGGACAACACTTGGCCAATGAGCAGAAGCATGAAACACCGTACACACATTTCCACATTCTCAATTCCCCGAAGATGTTTCACAAGCCATGACAATTTCACATTCAGCTCAGACCCTTTTGGAGGTAACCCCCCTAATAAACGCTCCACATCACAGTTGGTGAGATTGTCATTCACCTCTATACGCTCTCCGCCAATTCTCAAACCTGTTATCACTGCAAAATCGTGAGGCGTCAACATTACCTCACCAATACCTGGAAAATGAAATGTGTTCGTAGTATCCCAAAACCTTTCCGATAAAGCTATGATAAGGTTGATGTCCTTGTGCTCAACGATCCCATCATTATATATAGAAGTCAGAAAATGATTCAAACCAGCGGCAGAAATCTTGGCCTTAACCTCAGGACCCATAACAATCCAACAATTACGAACGTCTGAAAGAGACCCCCTAATTTTGTAAGACGTAGGCTTCTAACAACAACAAAAAAACACAACAACCCAACGTAAAAATCAGAAATTTTTTCCAAATTGCAAAGAAAATGTCAGAAACAAGTACAGCAATGAAATATAAAAACAGAACGAAGCAAGCAAAGAATTCAGTTCTTGATTCAAAAAAGGAGAAGAATGGCATTGTCCCATATTGATCATGGTCAAGACTTCAACTAAAAACTAAATACCCCTCCACTAAAAAAAATTTCCCTAACAAACCAAATTAATACGACTAAACTCGTCCAAGCACACCACCCATGGAAATGGCTCATGCAAATAAAAATGTCCATGTCCTTTAACACACTTTTTACCAACACTCTCTGAGCATTAACAAAAACATTGTACAACATACAAAAGTAATCACACACTTTCAAACAACAATCTGAGACATGTAATTCACCAAAAAGAAGTAAAAAGAAAGATGAACTTACCCGTTGAAGGGCTTGTGAAGACATGTGGGTATTTTTGTCTTGAAGCAGATCCTCATTGCTATTCCAACTCTTTGGTTTGTATCTCTTGCCACCTCTGCCATCAAAGGAAATAAATTTTGAACCCCCTTGTGAAGAGGTGGAAGCCATGGAAGTGGTAGGAAGAAAATGGATTTGCTAGGAGAAGTTGATATGGGAGAAACTGAAATTTTTTGAGGAAAACCCACTTGAGTCTCGATGGAAAGTGATGGAAAATTATCAAAATTGTGAAAAACTCTTTTTAGGAGGATTAAGCTGATTTGGAGTATAAAAAAAATAATAGAGAAAAAATCGGAGAAATTAAGGTTATGTGAGGTAATCCTTTTTGTTTTTTATTTTTAAAAACTTTTTTTTTGGAATATAAAGAAAAAACAATTTTTTTTTGGTATTTTTGAAATCAAAAAAATGTTTAGTTAGTTGAAATTAAAAAGTTAGTTTTTTTTAAAAAAAAAAAACTAAAATATGTTATTACTAAGATTTGAATTCTAATGCTAACTCATTAAATAAAGTATATTTATTAAATTAAATGCGTGTTTTCATTGACTTTTGAAAATTAGAAATTAAAAACAATTTTTTACATGTTTTTAGTTTCCTTTACAATTTGAGTTTTGATAACAGTTTTTGTTTTCTGTTCATTTTGAGTTGCCAAACAAGTTTTCTAGACTCAAAAATAAAAAATTATTTTTCAAAACAGATAATAAGAAAAAAAAATAATTACCAAACATTTCCTAAGAAAACGGCTGAAAAATAGACCAGAAATCAAATTCTGTTTTTTTAAAACAAATGAGCTGCCATTCCACATTGGGAGGCCCGAATGGCTAGGCTCTCTAAGTCAGTTGACCCGGTAAAACGGTTAGCCCAAATAAAAAATATTAAAATAAGTGAAGAAGGAATGAAGTATTTGAGAAATATAAAATTGAGACGTTGGGTGGGAAATACAAATACAATTTAACACCTTTTAAAAAAAATAAAATACAATGTAACACGTTGGTAAAATTTTATAGTAAACAATGGTTCTTGTAACCGCCAATCCAATGACCCTAAGTGTGGTGAGTTAGTAGGAGTTTTAGCCTGGGTCATACTCGTTGATTTAGGACTTGCTTGGTTTGAGTAGTGCGTTTCGCAAAAATTCGATGTCATGACGTGGATAGCTCTAACGCACATAGGGTATCCCATGTTATGAATTCTGCCGATTTAAGTGGACCAAGTCAATGATCACACGCTTAAAACATTTTTTTGCTCATAAAAAAAAAATGCCAATCTAATTGTCAAGAGTCAAGCCTCCGTGTGTGAGTAAAGGCCAAAATTCCAGTCTCTAAAAGAGAACTTTGTACAAATACACGTTTAGATTAGATTAGGCTAGATTTGAATTTCAATTTTTATATATATAAGTCAAGCCTTCACACAAATGCACAAATGCACGTTTAGATTAGATTAGGCTAGATTTGAATCTCAATTTTGATATATATATAAGTCAAGCCTCCTTGATTGAGAATGGAGTAGTGGAGCGAGCTTCAACGACGTCGTACCTTTCAATCTAATTGTGGGGGTTTATAAAAAAAGGCAAACCAAGAAGACAGCCACTCGATTCGCGAAGCTCAGCTGGGCTTTTGCTCTTCTTTCTGCATACTGCAAACGGAGGCCACAACAACAACCAAAGCAACAATGACAACAATTACTTGAGCTCCTAACGACGTTGTAGGTTTGTTTCTCACTTCACCTTTCTTTTCTTTATAGTTATTGAAGTATGATAATCTAGCTTCTGAATTGTACCAAGAAGTTTAGTCCTACCATATTATCTAGTGTTTGTGTGTGTGTTTTTGATAGCTAAGTACTATATTATCTAGTTTTATTTGACTACTTTGTCGGTATAGAAAAGAAAATTCACAATTTTCATTTTCATTTTTTTTTTTTTGGAAAATCAAACAGGGCCTCATTATTTGTATGGATAAGGGCCTAAATTTCACCTTCATTCCCGTGCTTTGCGTTATTCAACAAAAAATTTGCGTCCATTGGTACAGCCACTGTTTGAAAAAAATGCCGGGTTTTGTTTTGTTTCAAGTGTTAAATAGCCAGAATTTTATTGCAATCATAATGGCATGTGAGACTAAATGGTGAATAATTAGTTTTATGAAGTTGTAAAATTTGAGTTTTGCATGAGCTCCATTACCTGAGTATTGAGTGTTTTAAAAGTTTAAGCCTTGAAAGTTAACCATTGAAAATGATGATGTAATTAGTTTGTTGATTTTCTGAATGGATGATTGCTCGATTCTGTTGTTATAAGAGGATTCTAATTTCATGGAAGCTTTCAGTTTATATATTTATAATGAACATGATTTGCATTGTCTGCTCAAGCTGCTCTCCAGTCTCCAATTTTGTTTTTCGTGGTTGAACTTGACTACTTGAGAGCTGGAATGTTGTGTTATTAGAGCCCATTACTTAAAATTTATTTATTTATTTATTTAACTTAATTGATGGGATTATATTTATTTTTAGTTGGTTTATTCATATCTTACAAGTTAAAAAATTTTCAGTGTATTTTTTTATGTTCTTCTGGGTTGTAGAAATGGAATAACTTATTCTTGCATAGAAGCTAGAAGATATCTATTTCATTGCATTATTGTAACCCTTGACTCTGTTAGTTTTGCTAATGTGGATTTGACTAGGAGTTATTGATGTGTCTGATTTTGGTTGGGCCAAGTGTGTTATATTGCAGGGTTTGCATACAAGTTACAGGTGATTTGCTCCCAGGTCTATATGAGCCAGTATCTGTATCTACAAAACCAGAGGCCTCAAACTAAAATCACCACTCATCGAGCATCAGTTTACTCATCTCTTTAGATCCCCATACACTTTCTTTCTATTTCCTTCCATTACCAGATTGTATTAACAATAGGTTTTTTTCCTTCTTATCCCTCTCTGAGCTCCTCCTCTGCTATCTGCCCGAGCTCTTGGATTGTTCGTTGGGTAATCTTTAAACATCCTGGTTTATATTATAAATAGTTAGAACAGTCCTGAGCGTTTCCTTACTGCCTCTACTGCTGTGGGAAGCAGAAATCTTTCGTTCTTTGTTTATCTTCTTCTATTTCTCCATTATCTTATTTCACTTTGTAACGTCAAAATCAATACAAAAGTTTATGCTTTTCTGTGTCATTTTATCAATCACCTATATGAATTATTATCTAATTCTTCAAATTCATTGATACCCTGGATGTATTTTCATTCATTTATGCCAGTTTCTTTTTAGATATGCAAATTGAGGGATTGCCCCTAGTTAGATATTTCAAAAATGGCCCAATTCATAAATATATGAAACACATTTTTCTATTTTGATATTTCACTTTGCTAATGGGGACCTATGCTTGTAACATGCTAATTTATTCCAAGTCAACTTACCCATTAGTCAATAATATTAGGAAAACCTTTTACTTTCCCTTGCAAAACTGTACTTTCCAAACACCCAGAGAATTTAGTTTCGGTAAAGTACATTGTCAATTGGGTGCTCCCAATGTGGAAGACACAGGAAAACCAGAGAATAAAGTAGAGAAACTGAGGTATAAGTGGCTAGAGATAGGTACTAACATCACAGAAGCCCAAAAGAAGGCCATAGCTCAACTTCCTCCTACAATGACCAAACGATGTATGGCCGTTATGAAGCAGATTATCTGCTTATCTCCTCAAAAAGGCAGTTTGTCTGATTTGTTAGCAGCTTGGGTGAGGCGTATGAAGCCTGATAGAGCTGACTGGCTTGCAGTTCTTAAAGAGTTGAAGATAATGGATTATCAGCTTTATCTTCAGGTACTTCTTCCTTTTTCGTTTTCAATTTTCTGGTCTTTATTGATTTCTTTAACTCATGCCTGATTGGACAACTTACACTGTGTGTGTGTAATTGTAAGAATGTCTCGGTTTGGATTTGCTTGTCAGTTGCTTCTGTAGTGTTAAGTATAATGTTGATTTGAGTTCCAAGGCTTATATAAAGTTGAAGACCACATTGGAGAAAATCTTAGATGAAATCTTTATGGAAATCACACACACAGGTTTGCCATCTTTTGAAGGCTTCTGATTGTACTACTGACTTGGTGAGGTTCTTGCCAGTATACAGTGATGAGCTCCAAAATGCTCTGGTTGGTTTTAGTCAAATTGTTTATGTGGGAATAGAATTCCCCGGAAAAAGGTAAAGTGCGTCAAACCTATGAAATGTTAGTAAATTTATCTTTAGTCTAATGACGAGGTCTTAAGTGAGTTCTACCTCACTTGGTGAGATCTTACCCATGAGAGGTTATTGTTGTGGACTGGCATAGTGTAGCGCAATAGGGGATATATATAGAATTGGTGACTTTCAAGTTTCAACCGCTTAAAGAGGTCTTTATAGTTCAATATTGGAAGAAATGGATAATGTGTGACACAATATAATCTTAAATTCTTTACTTTCTTTGAAAGTTGGGCGTTTGATAAATTTTTTGATAAAGTGCGTCAAACCTATGAAATGTTAGTAAATTTATCTTTAGTCTAATGACGAGGTCTTAAGTGAGTTCTACCTCACTTGGTGAGATCTTACCCATGAGAGGTTATTGTTGTGGACTGGCATAGTGTAGCGCAATAGGGGATATATATAGAATTGGTGACTTTCAAGTTTCAACCGCTTAAAGAGGTCTTTATAGTTCAATATTGGAAGAAATGGATAATGTGTGACACAATATAATCTTAAATTCTTTACTTTCTTTGAAAGTTGGGCGTTTGATAAATTTTTTGATAAATTTTGGCTAAGCAAAAATCAGGAAGATAAGAACATTTTATTTTGAAGAAATTTATAAGAAAATAGAGGCATTAGCACGTTTCTGCACTAAACATGGTTTTGTTTTGCTTTGGTCAGATGCCTACTCTATTTCTGCTGCAATTGACATCTAAAAATGTTAATCTTCTCATTGAAATTGCCTTCTTACAGATATTGTATATTTTGGTGCATTGAAATGAAACTTAAGACTTTTTAAATCTCCTTACAACCTGAAGTGAATTCATGGCTCTTTGCACTTCCTTAGGTGGCAGACCTTGCCTTCTTAGAAGAATCTTTTGAAGCCAATGTTCGTGACTATACCAAAATAATCCATGATTACGGGAAGCAGAACCGACTTCAAGATGCTGAAAAGATCCTCTTATCCATGAAAAGTAAAGGTGTCATCTGTGATCAGGTCACTTTAACTGCCATGATTCACATGTACAGCAAAGCTGGGAATCTTAAACTGGCTGAAGAAACTTTTGAAGAACTCAAGCTGATTGGAGAAACTTTGGATAAAAGATCATATGGCTCAATGATCATGGCCTACATCCGAGCTGGAATGCCAAAGCAAGGAGAGATTTTACTTAGAGAAATGGACGCCCAAGAAATATACGCAGGAAAGGAAGTTTACAAGGCATTGTTAAGAGCATACTCCATGACTGGTGATTCTGAAGGAGCTCAAAGAGTCTTCGATGCAATTCAGTGTGCTGGTATACCTCCTGATGTTAAGCTGTGTGGGCTTCTTATAAATGCATATGGAATGGCAGGTCAAAGTCAAAAAGCAGGTATTGCATTTGAAAATATGAGGAGGGCTGGTCTTGAACCAAGTGATAAGTGTGTGGCTTTGGTGTTGGCTGCTTGTGAAAAGGAGAACAAGCTTAACAAGGCATTAGAATTTCTGGTAAATTTAGAGAAGGGTGGTATTATTGTTGGAAAAGAAGCTTCAGAAATATTGGCTAGGTGGTTTCGGAGAATAGGGGTAGTGAAAGAAGTGGAGCTTGTCTTGAGAGAATATGCTGTAGGCGAAGCAAATTTCAAAGTTCCCTCCTCACCCTTGGCATTTACCCATTCAGAGCCTAATGATCACTTAATAGCCTATCCCTAATGTGCAAACTTTTGTAGAGTACAATATGGAATTATTGCTTGAATTGGATAAATACTCCTACCATGATTTATTTATTACTAATTTATGTTGCTGTGACAAATAAAAGCAACGAGAACATTATTAAAAAGGGATTTAAAATCTGTTGTTATGCAGCTGAAGCAACTGAGAAGTAAATGATCATAGTTTCTTATTATATCGTTAGTGTTGCTGTAGCTTGAATTGTCTCTATATTTTGATAGTGATTTAATAAGATTCATGGATATTTGTATGGTTTTGTATTTGGGATTGGGTCTTCAATTTAGATGGAAAGAAGAAATACAGAGGAAAACTATTACAGCTAATCTGGAGCCAGTAGTAGTCTGTTCATCTTTCCCACTTCTAAAACTATTTTTGCACTAAATTTGTTACAGTTTGATTTATCAAAAAAAAGTTGTAACAGTTTGATGAATTGAGATCTATCATCTATCATCTCCTAGGAGCTTACTGTTATTCTGATTTTGGGAGCTGTTAATATTGACCCGAATACATTCATTTGGAGTAACATGATTGACCACCGCTTAAAGTGAAAATGATTGACCAACATGATGCATAATGCTTGGATGTTTGTGTGGACACATGTTAGAGTAATTAATGAGGATAATTTATCTTAGATAACTGATAATTACTATGATTTTAGTTAATTACCTCTTTAAAAGAAATCTAGCTTTTGCTAACATGATTGAGGATTGTCTAGTCACTAATGCATTGGTAATAATTCCTTCTTATCAGGCCAATTATTATATTTTTGGATTTATATACTAATTACGCCCTCAAACTAATAAGTAATAACAGAATTGTCAGATCTAATCATTCTAGCCTTTATTTTAGTAATAGAAAATCCTGATTATTAATACTGAAAGCAAATTGAGGGAAAAAAAAAAACAACTTCAGCCCCCCTCGTCAAAATAATGCTAATTGCCAGAAAAAGAAAAAGAATAAATAATGCTATTTTTATTATACCTTCCAATTTAAGGCAAGGAATAAAACAAAAACTCCAAATAATGCAAAAGTCCTTAAGCAATTGGGTTCTTAATAGCCAAGCAAAAATAGGCTTGCAAGATTTGCAATTCTCAGGGTCTTTTGTCCTGCCTGGGCTTCCAGGCTGGTTTCTCAAAAAAAATAAAATAAAATAAATAAATAAATAAAACTTAAGAGCAAAACCATGTCTTTACTCTTTCGTACGCCATTCAACATGCTCAATTTTTGTAATATCAAATATGCATCTGATTTTGATTGCTATAAATGACAACGTCATCTTAGCATGTAAATATATTATTTCATTATTAGTGTGCGTTTAACATTAGCTTAAAAGTCAGTTTTTTTTAGTATTTAGTTTATTTTTTGTATTCATGAGTTTCATTGCATTTTTTGATACTATTCATAAGTTTTACTATATTATTTCAGCTATTTTTTAGCTTTATTTACATTTTTTTAACAAAAGTTTTCAATTTTAACTAAGTAAATCGTTCATAAACAGACACATAAATTAAGTCTATCTATTTATTTATTTTTTAAGTTGACTATGAATTTTCAAAAGGATACATGTGGCTGGCCAAACAAAAAATAATGTAATATTGGAACCTTATTAATTCGATATTTGCTTGCCCTAAAAACCAAATTTATCCAAGTAGATTTTTTTGAAACATTGAAAAGTCTATACAAGACTCTTAATTATTTTCTTTTATTTTAATACAATAATAAATTGTCTCCCAGCCCCCAAGATAGTTTGAAGTTTGGCATAAATCATTTCAATAGAGGCAAGGGTAACAATTATTTATTCACAACATTTATAAATTAGCCTACCACTTTAGACATTGTGAGTTTTAATTAGCTCAACTGGTAAAGTTTTTAATTGATATCTTGGTTTTATAATAAAAAATTATTAATAAGAGCGGATGTCATAGGTTGAAACTTTTTTTTAAATTACGTCTCAATTTGCATTTTATTTTTTTCAATGACATGGTAGCTTAATTAAAGAATGTTCTAAAAATTTTTTAATTTTTTTTTTTGCCTGTCTTAACATGAAATTTTTTTTTTAATGAAGTCTTTATCATGACTCAAATAATCTTGGAAAGACCAAAAGAGTTTACTTTTCAAATAAGTTTTAAATAGAAGTCCATTTTGGATAAAAGCTAATGGCTATTTTCTTAATTTGTAAGATTTGTACCTGTTATTTAAACAGTTTATAAGAAAAAAAAAATAAATTCAAAAGGTATTTGTCGGCATTAAAAGCGTTAGAGTTGCAAAAAAAAAAAAAAATAGCATTATTTTGAGAATTTGTCTCCAAAAAAATAGCATTAGATAATAATAAGGTTGTTAAATAAAAAAATAAAAAAATCCTTAGTAGCTGTCCTGTGCAGGAAAAATTGTACTCACTACCGGACCAACCGTACTCGAGACAAAGATCAATGTAAGATGAGTAGTATATTTCATTATTTTGTTGTCCTGTACCAGATAAAACTGTACTAACCGGACCAAATGTACTCGAGACAAAACAAATCAAAAACTTAAAAAAAAAAAAAAAAAAAAAAAAACAAAGTCTCTTTTTAGTACCATTATCATTTGCAGCATCATCGTCGACACCTAAATTATCCGACCTTTCTTTCATTATCGTTCTTCACACACACCTCAATATATAAGATCTCGAATCCCTTCATTACTTTCCTCAATCTTGCATGGGCTGAACGATTCAACTCACCGAGTTAGGGTTTCCAAAACATCCCCAAATTTAGAAAAAAGCAGCAACAAATGGCTTCGACAAGGTCTCCGAACCGTTCCTCCTCCGACATCGTCGACACGACGCCGTTTCTGAACAACAACACCACCTCGAGCAACTCCAGCGACGATTCTAATACTAACATTAGCCCAAACAACCCCAACACCAGCCGCCGATTCGTGCAGCGCCAGAGCCTCCGCCAGGCCGCGCGGTTCCTCCGCCAAGCCAGCAGCCGCCGCGTGATGCGCGAGCCGTCGATGATGGTTCGGGAGACCGCGGCGGAGCAGCTCGAGGAGCGCCAGAGCGACTGGGCCTACTCGAAGCCCGTGGTGATCCTCGACGTGCTCTGGAATCTCGCCTTTGTTGTTGTGGCTGCTACCGTCCTCTTCCTTAGCCGCTACGAGGCCCCTAGCATGCCCCTCAGGATCTGGATCCTCGGCTACGCCATCCAGTGCCTCCTCCACATGGCCTGCGTCTGTGTCGAGTACCGCAGGCGCCTGCGCCGGCGACGTCAGGGCCGTGAAGGCGGGGCGAATACGCGAGACGAGTCGGGGCAGCAGTACGTGACTTTGGCGGAGCATTTGGACGAGGAGGGCTCTGGGTAATTTTGCTTTACGTTGTCTCTTTTTTAATAGAATCGAATTGGGTGTTTGATAAATTTTGAAACAGAGTTCTCTTATTGAAGTTGGAAGCTTTATAGTCAGTTGCATAGTTATCTGATATTTTCTGTTCCCAGTTTGTTTATTGGATTTTTTGTATGGAAGTGGTTTTGGGTGTAGTTGGAAGCCAACCTTGGTGTGGGATTGAATGGAAATTTTTTATGTGGTTTTTGATATTTATGTTTTGGTGTTAGTGGTGGAAAATGAGAACACAGAATTCATTTCTGTATTTATGTTTTTCTGGTATTGGTAATTATATTTTTAATTGTGTATGAAGAAATGTGTGAACTATTTGTGCTTGATGACATGCTGTAGAAAGAAGACTTTTTTTTTTCCTGGTTGTATCATTTATGGTAAGATGATTTGATTTAATTTTTTTTTTTTTATCACATACATATCTGTGTTGTGGTTTCCTTTTTGAATTGATTATACTCAGCACATTATGTGTTTTGAATTCTAAGATTTGCTAGAGTTAGTAGGTGCTGGGTACCTTATGTGGAGTATAAGATGTTGGAATTTTTAATTGAAGCTTTACAAAATTCAAATTGACATTTTTTATGTGACAATTCTATTTGATTGATTTCCTGTTGGATTGGGAGGGTATTTATTACAATACACTTGTATCTTTTGAGATTGCATTATATATGATCTTTTTGTGCTATTATCCTTGCAGTAGTGTAGCAAAACATCTTGAATCAGCAAATACTATGTTTTCATTTATCTGGTGGATCATTGGATTCTACTGGGTATCTGCGGGAGGTCAAGATTTAGCACGTGACTCACCTCAGCTTTACTGGTATTTGTTCGTTCTCTCTATCTCTCAAGTTGAAACATTATTTGTAATTGAATCTTACACTGGGTAATATGATGTGGAATGCAGGTTATGTATAATTTTCCTGGGTTTTGATGTTTTCTTTGTCGTTTTCTGTGTTGCACTGGCATGTGTCATTGGTATCGCTGTTTGCTGCTGTCTTCCATGTATCATAGCACTTTTATATGCTGTGGCGGACCAGGTAGCACTGTTATACTACTTTCCTTGCATATGTTTTGTTTTGCATCGCACTGAGTGCTCCATTTCGCTAACTTGTTTATGCTGTATGAATTCTGAGCAGCAATAGTAGCCTAGAAATATTTTACCACTTAATTTTTAGGTTAAAACAAAAAACTTGAAACCAGAAAGACTCATTTAATGGATTAAACATTTCTGACTAATTATGTATCGCAAATATTAGAGTTCAATTGAATAACAGTGACAGACAAAGTCACTGAGAATGTGACTTTGGGTTCCAAAATGGATGTTCCCTATGATGGGGTCAGTCCTGCAATTACTTCTGTAGCAGGTGATCCAATCTGAATTTATTTATTTTGCTGGGTTGGTGTGTCCATCTGAAATGTTTCTTATGGCAGAATATAGAAAGAGAGTTGATTAACTTGGGAAGGTCTTCAATTTAATGGTAGACTTTCAGGTGATTAAATAGTCAGCCCCGAAAGGATTTTGATGCCTATTTGTGAATAACTGAATATGGGTGGAGTTCTAGTTGGATGTCTACTTTGTTTATTTATTTTTGGTTTGAGCCTTTAATTACGTTCTACTACTTGTAGATTTTTGATGCAGGAGCACAACCGGAAATTATTTCAATATTTTATTTTGAATTTTCATTGGATAATTTTATATTTAAGTAATTATTTATTTAGTTTTAGTTGTGATAGGGATTGAATTTCATGTTCTTAGATAAGGATTAGTTTAGTATTTGGATTACTATTTGAGTTCAGTTAGGATTCGTATTATGGATGTTTATCTTTATCTCTTATGTTTTTGGAAGCTCTATAAAAGTTCCAGATGGTTTATTTTGTAGTTAGACTGTTATTATTAATCAAAGAATTCTTCGTGCAAATTGAAGGTTTAACCGTGGATTGATCTAGGTGGAAGCCTAGATTGTCCTTCATCAGTTTTATTGTATGTTGTTAACTTCGTTGTGAATTTTTGTTTTAGTAAGTTTTATAGGGGGAAGTTAGAATTTAATACGTTGGAAATGTTTCATTGAGCCGCATTTATTCTGGCCTCATTAGGAATTTGATTTCCATGCACCTCTGGGAAGTGGCATGCTCAGCTTACGGTGGGTTCATTTGTTTCAGGAATAATTGTCTGAAATTTTGACTGGAGTTTATATTTTTTACAAAATGTTGATGTTTTGTTGGATTATCTAGACCAGAGTTAACCAGATTTCCCCATCCTCTGGAAACACAATCCAATTCCATGCATCTTGGTTCCTGTAATTTTGCTATACAATTACCTAAACAGGAGGTTCTAACTTTAATGATTAATTGTATTTTTTTCCCCAAATTATCCAATAAAGATCTTTGACTAAGAACCAAGAAAAGTTATGATACATTGGCAAGAAAAAAGAAATAAAAGGACAGAATGGAGGGATATTTTTCTACAAACTTTATTTATAGAGCTGTTCATCCTTGTAGAGCATGTCGTGCTGTAACGCAACATATAAATATACCAAGTTATGCAGAAGGAAGCACTTTGAAGAGCAAGGGAAAGGAAGTAGAGCATTAGTTGGTAAATTGGTGATGCTGTCCTTCATGTTAAGAAAGGCTTCCTCCAACTTATGACATGGCAGATGTACCATCCAAATTATTTCACACTTTTACCATGAAGCCAACTGTACTAGGTTCCAGTTGACTCTGCTATGGACCAATATGGGCCCATTTGGTTCCTGATTTCAAACAACAATTTTTAGTGTTTAAAAACTGAAAACTGTTCCAAAAAAAAAAAACATGATGTTTGGTAGGATTATTTTTTTAGGAGTGTTTGAGTTATGTTGTTCATTTTAGGGTGTTTAAAAACTGAATTTAGAAAGCTCCTCATATCAGTTTTCAAGTTGCAAACAACGTTGCTCATTGGCATTGTTGTTTGTTGCATTCATCTGACTCTTCTACTATCCTTTAGGATAAAAGGGATTGGGTGGACTTTTTGAAGTAGGAGACTGCTCATGGAGATTGGAGTATCCTTTTGACTTAAATTTTGTGGCCAGATTCTGTGAAGCCTGCAGCCTGCAGGTATATGTTGTGTTAGAATGACATAGGTAGATTATTTTCCTAATAGGAGACATGGACATTTATTTATACATTAAAAATCGTTCTGGACCTAATCTTTTATGATTGAGGCACAGAAGTGCATGGAGACTTTTAAATGTGCATTGGGCATTTGGAATATAATACTGATTGTAGACCTACCGGCTAGGGCTGGTGATTGATTTATTGTACCTTTATTCAGTGACGTGTTTGAATTACCAGATCCCAAAGGGTATGTTGACATCTGCTTATGGTGGTTTATGATACTTCGCACATCGGAATATCAAGTCAGCTCAGAAAAGTGTTAGACCCTACTGATTGGGGTTAACTGCATAGTCCTTTTTGCCTTTTGTCCCTGACTAAAGTTTTGTCCTATGTTAACTTGCAGCATTTTGGGATTAAAAGTGTCTATAATTAATATCTATGGACTACTTGACTTATTAAAAAAAAAATTTCTCTGGTTTGATTGACAATTATTGGATGTATCACTTGGCATCAGGTATAAAAAATTTGCTATTATCTGAAAATTAAAATAAAGGCAATGCTTGAAAATTTGATTTTTACTTTCAGGCAGCTCATATGATTCTAAATTCTACTAGAGTGAAACATTGTAATTCATGCTGATGTTCTCTTCCCCCCCCCCCCCTCTTTTCTCTTTTGTTTCCTGATCGGCTATTATCAAAGCAGGAAGGTGCAACAAAAGATGACATTGAACAGCTATCAAAATTCAAATTTCGAAGGGTTGACAATAATGAGAAACTTTCTGGTGATGGACAAGGACCTTTTGGAGGGATAATGACTGAATGTGGCACAGATTCACCGATTGAACATGTTCTTTCGGAGGACGATGCGGTATGTAGTTTAATATTTTAGTGTTTTTTTTTTTTTCCTGGTTTGCTTTCTTTTCTTCCTTGCCTTTTGTTTTCTTCTACTGTTATTACAATTTTGCAGAAATGAAGTAAAACATATTTTCCAGAATGGTATTTTTTTTTTTTGGGGGGGTTTGGTACAAGTATTTAAGCTTGTTTCGTTATGAACTTGGCTTTTATCCATGTTCTTATGTAAATTCCTATGTAATGTTTTTGTGGCTTAGCAAAAGCTTGTTTCCTAATTAAGAGTGTTTGAATGCTCATGATCATATCTGTAGGAGTGTTGCATCTGCCTCTCTGCTTATGATGATGGGGTCGAGCTTAGAGAACTTCCTTGTGGTCACCATTTTCACTGCAACTGCGTGGATAAGTGGCTCTATATCAATGCTACCTGTCCCCTCTGCAAGTACAACATATTGAAGAGTAGCAGCCATGGTCAAGAGGAAGTATAGAAGACTTTCAAAATATTGTGGATGGCAAGCCAGCGAGCACTGTATACAGCTAGCTCCAATGTATTTTTTATGTGCAGCATGTCAGTAGACTAAAGACAAGCACTTTCACTGCTGTTGATGTTGTTTGTTTTTAATGTCTGCCTTAGTTGTAGTTATAGTGAATTTCCCAATTGTTGTAATCGTGGAGGCGGCAATAGGGCTGTTGTGTGTATCGATGCCCTGGTATCTAGAAATGCCCGTCTACAAGGGCGGCTTTAATTATCTCCAAAGCTGTATTTTGCCCTTTTTTTTTTGGTTACTTGTCCGAAGGTCTATAGTATCAATTAACTATATATGTTGTGAATGGCTGTTCTATATGCTAGCTATAGATGTGAACTACCTCTTTAAACTTGCTCTTTGTAAGATTCTGTTGTTATTTACTCATTTACTGTATAAAACAAAAATTTTGCCGAGTCTTTTGGCTAAAAATTGTAAAAAATGGAGTTTATTCTTGTTATAAGTATTATTTAAAGTTATTTGATAAAATGAGGAGAGAGATTGAATTTTGGCAATGGTGTTGCTGAAATTGCAAGAAAAAGTAGAATGTGTCAGGGAGAGAGAAAATTGAATTTCGGTAATGGCATTGCTGAAATTCTTGTCCTGCCCGTGCCCGAAATGGAAAGCAATTGTGGCAATGGCATTGCCAAAAAAAAAAATTGTGGCAACCAAGTTGCCAAAAATGGAGAAAAAAAAAAAAGATGTTACGTCCACAACATTTTTTCACAACAAATTATATGTGGTTAGTTGTTATTGGTTCAAATTTGAACTTAACACTAAGATTACTTTTTTGCCCCAATAATAACAATCAGTAACAACCTGCCACTTAGAATTTGTTATAAAAATATTGTGAAAATGTTGTAGAAGTATCATTTCTAAAAAAAAATCGTGGTGCTGAAGAAAGAAAAAAAAAGTGGCAATGGCATTGCCGAAATTGAGGGAAAAAAATTCCCTCTATTTCGGCAATACCATTGCCACAATAGAGGGAAAAAACAATTTACCATTTTTTTTCCCTCTATTTTGGCAATGCTTTTGCCACTTTTTTTTTTTTCCTTCTGTTTCAGCATCACAATTTTTTTTTTAGAAATGATATGTCCACAACATTTTCACAATATTTTTACAACAAATTCTAAGTGGCAGGTTGTTACTAATTGTTATTATTGGGGCAAAAAAGTAATCTTAGTGTTAAGTTCAAATTTGAACCAATAACAACTAACTACCTGTAATTTGTTGTGAACGTAGCATCTTTTTTTTTTCCCTCCATTTTCGGCAACTTGGTTGCCACAATTCTTTTTTTTTTCTCCCATTTTCGGCAATACCATTGCCACAATTGCTTTCCATTTCGGGCACGGGCAGGACAAGAATTTCGGCAATGCCATTACGAAAATTCAATTTTCTCTCTTCTCTGACACATTCTACTTTTTCTTGCAATTTCGGCAACACCGTTACTGAAATTCAGTCTCTCTTCTTATTTTGCTAAATAACTTTGAACAACGCCTATAACAACAATAAACTCTATTTTTTGCAATTTTTAGCCAATAGACTCAAATTTTGCCACTTTAAAAAAAGAAAAGAAAGTCATGATGTTGTTGGTATAGAAAACACATGCTACGCGTTAGTCTTTCAATCCGATTGTCGCTTTAAAGCAGGAGCTGCTTTATTAATGTGGAAGTTGCATTGCAGCTGTCTTTCGAAAAAGGGGTTTGAAACCAAACCTTAAAGATCACTGCGTGTATCCTCAATCACATATTCACATGTTTGCCATGATTTTGTTTTTGAGCTTATTGATCTATATATATATATATATATATATATATATATATATATATTCTAAGTGTATTGCAGTTTAGTGGTATTTTTCAAGTCCAATAAATCGGCTAAAATAAACATTTGCAAGCGAGTACTGAGAGTAGGGGGAAATGTGCAAAATAACAACGTGAAGAAGGGTAATATAGTAAGTTAACAATAAAAAAATTTAATTAAGGAAACTAGCATCTCGAGTTTTAGAAACTCGAGATCCAAATTAAAACTCACGGACTCGCTTTGCGAGACTTTAAGCTGATGAGTTGGACAAAAAATGCCACATAGATCTCGAGTTTTAAAGACTCGATTTCTAAAAGAACCAAAACTGAAATTGAAGAATGAAACTGAAACTGAAGAAGAACAAATGATGAAGAACTGAAGAAGAACAGATGATGAAGAGATCCACGGAACCACAGATGATGAAGAGATCCAGATCGCGAACGCGATCCGCGATCGCGATCGGCAATCGGCGATCGCGAACGCGATCCGATCGCGATCGCGAATCGCGATCGCGAATCGCGAACGCGATCGCGAATCGCGAACGCGATCCGATCGCGATCTCGATCCCGATCCCGATCCAGATCGCGATCGGCGATTGCGATCGCGATCCCGATCGCCAACGCCAATGCCAACGCGATCTCGATCCCGATCCCGGATCCAGTTCGCGATCCGGATCCAGATCGCGATCCCGATCGGGATCACGATCTGAAGATTGGGATCCCGATCGCGATCGGGATCGCGATCCAGTTCGCGATCCCTATCGCGATCCAGTTCGCGATCCCTATCGCGATCCGGATCCAGATCGTGAGCCCGATCCTGATCTTCTTCTTTTCTTCTTCTTCTTTTCTTCTTCTTCCCCGTGGACTTCTTCGTGTGTGTGCTCTGGAACTCGAGTCTTAGAGACTCGAGTTCCACGTGGAGTTTTTATCCACATCATTTCATCAAAATTCTGGAACTCGAGTTTTTAAAACTCGATTTGCAATTGAAATCGAGTTTTAAAAACTCGAGATGCTAGTTTTAAAAATATTTTTGAAACCGGCCAACTTACTAAAATGTTGGATATTTAATGGTAAATGGCAAAGGTGTCCCTGAGAGTAGTCTATTCTGGTAGAGATGAAGTAAATCTAAGGAATATATGATTAAGGAAGAAAATTTAATGGGATGGACTAAGCTATGACTTATGAGTAGGCCTTTACATTTATAAGATCAAGCCTGAGCGTGCATGTTTGATAGATTGTAACAGGCACGGTAATGTAATAGTTATTCCTATAGTTTAGTTATTCTTTAGTTTGATTATATTTTTATTACAATGAATAATCATTCTTTATTAATAACTATTCTTCAAAATGAGGAATAATTATTCATCTTTAAAAGGTTGTATTAGCTATTCTTTAATAATTGCAATAATTTCAAAACTTAATATATTTTCAAGTAAACAAACTTTCCATATACATCTAACAATTATAAAAATAAAAAATCATAAAAAATAACACATATCTCTCTTAAATTTAAAAATAACAATTTTTAAGGAAATATAATTGTATAAATAAAAAATTTCCTAAAATAAATGTTAAGTTTCATTCTAATATTATAACTTACAATTAAACTAATGAATAGATTTAGTTATTACATTACAGCACATTTTATTTATAGTAATAAAAATCACAATTCCTGTCGTAATCCCCATTCAGTGTACCAAACATACCCTATGCTTTTGGCTTTGGCCCGGACCAAAATGCTACTCTATAAACTTACTTTTTTGAATTTGTGTGTTAAACCCATGTTGCAAAAGGATCTAGCCCTCATATTACCATGCACTAGTGACAAGTGTTGTCTTTGAATTGCACAAATTAATTTAAAACTGGTGAGTAATCAATGGCAATGCAATCTCCTAATAAAAATAGCCTAATAGTAGACATTGAGTACAACAAATTATGTTAATACTACTACGCCATCACTCGAACCATTGATCCTGACATTTTAGTTGCCTTATCTCCTAAAATTGCCATCAGTAGAAGTAATCATATAGTATGCCTTGGTTGTCACACGGTTTTCCTCTGTAATGTGTTGGGTGTCGGTATTCCTAATTTACATGATAAGAGCACTTGTACCATTTTTTGTAAAATATAAAAAAGTTGTTAGTTCTACACATTTTACCCCTAAAATCTCCCACATCGATTAAGCCAGAGTTGTCTAAATATCCATTATTGCTACACGACCGTGTATATTTACACTATTATTGTTTTTTTTTTTTTGAAACTATTTACACTATTATTGTTAATATGTATTTTATGCTTTATTATTTTTCTCTCTCCCCGTATCCAATCTCTCTCGTCCCTTTACCTTCACTCTCTTCCCCTCACTTGCTTCTCTCTTTACTTTTTCTGATATTCTTTCCAAACACAGAATCCCCACACAAACTCATCATCAAATACTTCACCTACACAAGTTGCCCTCCGAACACAAAATCCCCACACAATCTCAACATCAAATACTTCATCTACATAGACCCATAGTCAAGGCCGAATCCACAAAGAAAAACCCACATCTCAGCCATACCATTGCAATGAACACAACCATTGCCACTACCAAGGCTCTGACGAACTCCACTTCACTACAAAGTCATCACAAAAATAAAGCAAGGAAGCGACTTGGGCAATTGAGAAGTGTTTTTTTTTTTTTTTAGTTTTATTTTTCTTGGACTAGATTTGATTTGGGTATTTGAAATTTGAGAAATTTGTGGGTTTGCTAGAATTGATGATCAAATATGTGGGTTTTGTTTTGGTGTTGCTTTTAGGCTTTGACTGGTGTTTTTTTTTTTTTTTTTCTTTCTTTTTTTTTCCTTATCTCTTATTTGGCTTCAAGTTTGATGGTTTGGTTGATTGAGGAAGATTGGTTGAGGGAACAGAGAGATATATGATTTGGGAAAGTAATAAAAAATTGATACATAAATAGTATTTTAATAAAATATAATGTAAAATAGATACCATGATGTTGGTTGTTTTGAAAAGTGTTGTGTAAAATAGAAAAAGTAGGTCCTAATATTAAAATAAACCAAAAAAAATTCACAGATTGATTTCAATACTTTAATAGCACAAAACGTCCCCAAATAGTCCATATTAAAATTTACAAAATCTCAAGATTTACGTGGTGTCATGTTATTTAAAAATTCTCGATAACTTGACAATATATAAACCTTTTAATTAAAAAAAAAAAAAAAGACTGTTGAATGAATGCTCTCCATTTTCTTTTGTTTTATTATATGCTTTCTAGCCAAGAGAGACTTGTAGCTCAATTGACATATTTCAAATTCAAGAAGTATTACGTTTACAATATTTTTATAATAAATTATAGGTGGTAAGTTGTTATTGGTTATAACTTGAAATCACAACTTAAATTACTTTTTTGTCAACTCATAATAGTCAATAACAACTTGTTACTTAAAATTTGTTGTGAAAATATTATAAAAATGTTATGAACATAACATTTCTATTCATATTTTGGCATTTTAAAATGAAATGTTCAAGGCCTGTTTGGTTTAAAAAAAATGGTGTATGTACTTTTCATTTTCTTTATTTTATATTCAAATAAAAAACTTGAGTATATAAAAAAGCACTTATTTTTACATTTGTTAGTGTTTGGTAAATTGTTTTGAGTGCATGATTTGGGTATAGAATACATCATACCTAAGTTTGGTTATTGTTTTTTACTTTTTTTAAAATAATAACTTTTCTCACCGAGACACATCAAATCACTTAAACAAAGTAACCTTTTGTTTTCATAATATTTATAAATATGTTACTGTATTTGTATTCATAAAAAATGAAAACCTTGAAAAGTTGTATTTATTTTTTGTATTCAAATTCAATTTTTAGGATACTAAAAATAAAAATTGAATACAAATGTTAAAATTAAACCAATTGTTTAATAGAACGGACACACTAAAATTTGAAAATGAAAACAAAAAGTGGTGTTTTATTTATTTATTTATTTTCAGCTAAGCAAACAGGCCCAGTTCATAACTCCCCTTCCTTAGAGCATTTGCAGTAGTGGAACTAAATAGCTATATTGCTATTTTAGCTTCACCAATATAGCAAAACAACCTTGCAGCAATGGAGCCATTCCTAAAAATTTTAGCTAAAGTGCTACAGTGCACATCTATCTATAGATGTGCACTATAGCACACATCTAAAACTAAAAAAATAATATTTTATTAGATTTCGGTATTAAAATAATATAAGTTTTTTTTTTCTCTCTCTCTCTCTCTCTCTCTCACTAAGCTCTCACCTTTCTCACAGAACTGTCTCAAGCTCACTGCCGCCGGTCCTATCATCTTCAACGTCGATCGACTCAGACCCAAGTCGCCAATCGGCCTCAGACCCACGCCGCCATCCGCCTCATCTGAAGCTCTCATCTCTCAAAACTCTCTCAAGCTCACTCTCTCAAACTCTCACCTCTGTTTCACCGTCGTCCTAAGCCGCCGATCAACCCTCTCAACCTCAGACGCACCAGTCGTCCCAACCGATTTGGTTTTTTTTTTTTTTTTTTTTTTTTTTCTTGCTGTGAACTGTTGGTGTTGGTGGTGGGGGCTGATAGTACCGATTTGAGTTTTTTTTTTTTTTTTTGTTCTGCTGTGAACTGGTGGTGGTGGTGGTGGTGGGTGTGGTTGTGGCTGATAGTAGAGGAGTTTGTGGTTGGTGCTGTGTATTTTTTTGGCAGTAGTATATATTATTTTATTATAGGTGTTATATTATTTTATTGTATTGAAAGCTAAAATAGATTCACTGCTGTAGCACATGTTTAGTTAAAATAGATAAAATAACTTTTGGTAGAGCTAAATTGTTAAAAATTTAGCTCCACTACTGTAGATGCTCTTAAATATCTATGTATTAAAAAAAAAAAAATTATAGTTTCACTTGAATAAAGAGAAATCCACATGAGAAAGGGACCCAATTATTACAAATTGGGCTCCCCCGTGTGTCCCCGTTGCAAAACCGCATCTTTTGGACACACGCTTTTTTTCTAAATGGGCCCAAAAATAATTCACACAGAACAAAAAACAGAGAGAGAGAGAAAAAAAAAAAATGATGAATTGTCAAATTTAGCCTCTCGTCTGGCTCTGAGCCTTTCGCGCTCCTCGAATACTAAACGCCTTTCGGTTTTACTCCTTGTCGTACTCTCAGTTCTCCGATCGAACAAACCCAACCCAACCCAGCCTTCTCTTTTCCCATTTTTTCTTCCTCTTTTTTCTCGCTCGCTCTCTCTGATTACATATGATGGAGGAGCACCCTTATCTTCTATTACAGCGATACCGTCGAGACCGTCGCAACCTATTAGAGTTCCTCTTCTCCTCTTCTCTGATCAAAGAGCTCCGAACCCCAGCCGGCCACGTCTCCTCTCTCTCCGACCTCGATTTTGATAACCTCAGCGCCGATTACATCCTACACTCCATCAAATCCGGTTAGTATTTTTTCATTTCTCTTAGAGTTCGTTTAATTTTCCTTTTGTTTTCTCGGCAGCCAAACAGAGTTAGGAACTGTGAAATGAAGAATTATACTCAACTGAACTGTGCCTAATACAACTGTTTGGTTCAGCTTACGAATTAGGTCACTATTAATTATTGTTTTTTTTTTTTTTTTTTGTTTCTTTTATCGGTGATCAAACGGAGTGTATGTTAATTATTTTATTTTTATTTTTTGGTGTGGATTTTGGTTCTCAATGTTTAAATTATTATTGTATTGTTGTCATTAGGTGGAGTGGTTGATATTTCTGAAGCAACTAAGAAGTACTTCTACGAATCTTCTTATCCAGTTATGGTGAGGAAATACTCTGTATCTTTGTTTACGTTGTGTTAGGCAAATACTTACGTGATTATATATTTTTTTTAAATATATTTAGTTCTTGTTTGGTTGCTGAGTAATTAGATATTTATTTTTGAATTTCCACTTAGTAGCATGTTAATTAGAGATTTAGGTTTTTGATTTGTCGAACAGGCATATGTAAAAATGTACTCGAAATATTGCGATTTTTTTCTTCTTCTAATATCTGGTTTCTGTTATTTGTTACAAGGAAGGAATTGTAGTTTGAAGCAGTGAAAAATTTAGATTTACACTGAATTTCTATATTTTGAGCCTCGGCTGATGCTATCTCACTATATGCCTTTTTGTTTTGGTAGATTCAATCTCAATTAGGGGATTCCTATTTTCTTCTTTCTGATCCAGACATGTCTGGATCACCTCCCAGGAGAGCTCCGCCTCCAATTGATGTGAACCGAACTGCTGATAATGCATCATATTCATCTAGACAGCCGGATCCTTTGATTGTCGAGAACATTGGAGCATCTATGGATAACTTTAGTCCTAAATACAATGCGACAACGTGCACACCTTTGTCACAAGTAGAGGATGTAAACATTCCTCCATTAGGATTACCTTGCTTGAACACAGGTATTGGTTGGTTTACTTTGAACTTTACAATACTTGGAAATATGGGTGTATATACATGGTTCCACAGATTGTGAAGTAATCTCCTGTAAAAAAATATATGTATATATATATATATATATTTGTGTTTTACAAATGCATGTATTTCTATCCTGAAGCGTGTTTTCATCTTTTGAGTACACTGATACATACGTTCAGGATTCTTGAAGGATTGTCTGATGATGACTTACAAGAATCAGCCTATGAAATATTGCTTTCATCTTTGGTTTTTTCTGGGTAAGCTTTCTTTCTTTCTTTGCATGTGTGTGTGTGTGTGATTAGTATGCATTCTCTCTCTTGCTTTCTCAATCTGTCACTCTTGCCCTCTATATAACTAGGATTGAAGTACATACAGTTGAGGATAGAAGGAAAGAGAAGAGTTCTAAGTTTTTGTCAGGGTTAAAGACCAAAAGGGAGAAAATAAACCAACAATCTCAGGGTCGAGGGAGACATTCAGAGCTTGTAGACACCATTCGCATTCAGATGCAGGCAAGCTATGATGTCCTTTTCTTAACGAATGTTAGCTGCCATTCTTTATGTGCCTGAAAAATATCTTAAAGTTGACTTTCATAAAACACATTGAAGGATTTTGAATTGGTTGGTTCTGTATGAATGTCAACTGATTTTTATGTCAGAAATGCATTTGTTTGCATTAGATGTATTACTGCCCATATACGTTAATGGGTGACTATTGAATGACACATGGATCTTCATTTGTGTGTATGCATGGTAAATGCCAAATAATTGGTATGCATTTGAGCAGTTTGAACAAGCCACTGTTGCACTTTAAAACATGTTTGTATGTACTCTTAGTGACTGGCTGGCAGTTTTTGATCCATCTCCAGTTTATAAACTATTCTTTCCTTTCCTCTATTAGTTTTATTATTTTTGATCTCAAGCTAAAATTTACCAGATTGTGAAATCATTAGATAGAAGTTTTGTTGTGTCATTAAATACGTTTTTATTTGTCAATTTTTTTTACTTTATCCTTTTTGATGTTATTATTTTCACTTAATCCTCCCACTTTAAGAATGTGATAAAATGAAAGTAAAGCTCTTTTGATTTCAATTATTTTATACATAGATTTTCATAAAATACTGAGTCTTTGTGTCTCTGTGCAGTGCTGCAATCAGTAAATTAGCTAAGTGAAAAGTATCATGTTTCTCACTTCAATTTGCTTACTTTAATTGTTTAACCATTGCTTCAACCAAAGAGGTAAGTTGTTACTTTTTTGATAGATTTCAGAAGCAGTGGATGCATGCATAAGACAGAGATTGACACAACTGGCTGCCAGGAGAATTTGGGAATCAATTGATATTCCTAAAATCTCATTGGGACTTTTGAATAGCATATTCAAGTCTGATTTTCTTAATGAAAAGTCTTATATACATTGGAAGAGTAGACAGGTATTGCTTAACTTTGCCTAATGTTTTATTATAAATCCTTTGCATAGTAGAACAGGTTGAACTATCTATATACGCTATTGTTTGGCATAAAGAATTCACGTTTCCCACATGTTTGAGAATCAACTAAACTTCACACCCTTGCTTTAGTTTTGCGTGAATACATAGATCAGGATTCATTGGAGATTGAAACAACCTCAGCAATTTCATTCTGTGTTTGGATAGTGAATTTGAAACTTCACAATCTTGTAAGTGATGGTGACACCTGGCCATAACCCACTATGTGGCCAAACTTCATAATCTTGGATAGACAAACTAAATGTTTGCAACAGGAAAATAAAAGATAGATGACCTAGTGTGAATGACTTCAACCCCAGGTGTGATGTCCCTCAAAATGGGCATTTCACTGTAGACGTTTTTTTCCCCTAGATAGATGGTTTTACATGGGAGTTGCCACTTATTTAATTAAAAATGTGTTATAAAATTGGGTGTCTACACCTAGACTTGCTTGGAGTCAACACTAAGTGAAAGAAAACCTCTAAGAGTTAGCACCTACTGTTAGCTGGAGTTGGCACTGGTCCATGGAGGGATTTTGATTCATCAAACAAATCCTTCATAGAAGTTTAGCTCCGAACCGGTTTGGAGCTATCTCCCTCTAACCCACTATGTGGAGATTGAAGAGACCATTTATGTGTAAATTTAGTTACATGACTTTTTAATAAGTCATGTGACTTGTTTAAATAATACACATGGATAGTCTTATAACTCGCTACATAGTGGATTGAAAGAGATAACTCCAAACCAGTTTGGAGCTAACTTTGTTTTTACAAAAATAACTTTGTTTCTAGGAGTAAAATACTAATAACCTACTAAACTACTGGGGCCTAAAATAAAGATACATTTGGCCTTTTTTTTTTGATAAGTAAGAAAGATGTATATTCAAAAGGCTACTTTATGCATGAAAAGCACAAAGCAAACCAAAATTTACAAAGAAAAGAAAGAAACAAAAAAGGGAAGAAAACCAAGAAGAAAACTAATTACAAAAGAGGAGAGAACAAAGGAATGAAGGGAGAAAATCACTAGATGTGAGTCCCCAAGCCCGAGAATAGTCTAATAGAGATACACTAAAAGAAGCAAGCAACTGACCTCTGGAGTTATTCAAGCCCTCAAAAGTTCGTTGATTGCACTCCTTCCAAAGACACCACAATAAGCACAACGGAACTAAATTCCAAATTTTAGATGAGTGCTTCTTCCACTAATTCCACCAACCAAAGAGTAGATCTGGAACCATTCTTGATAAGACTCACGAAGTCCCAAAAGATTTAAAAATAAAACTCCACAACGAATGAGCCTTCTCACAATGAAGCAATAAGTGGTCCACAGTCTCCCCAGAATGACAACACATAATGCACCAATTAACAAAATCAAAACTCCTAAGTTTCAAATTGTCACCTATGAGAATCTTGTTCCAAGCTATAGTCCAAACGAAGAAGGAAACAAGCCGATGGGCCTTAACTTTCCAAATACCTTTCTAGGGAAAGACAACGGAAGAAGAACCTTGCAACTTATTATAAAACGAACGGATCTCAAAATTCCCATTAGGCTTCAACTGCCATCTCATCCGGTCCCAAATATGCGTTGAAGGAATTATTGGATCCCAAGATACGAAATAAAATAATACTAGATTAAAATAGTTTCCGCTTTAACTCTCCTGCATAAGCTGGTAGTGCTTTGATTTCAACCATTTAGTCCTGATAAAAAGAAAAAACAAAAAGAAAAAGCAATGTTTTCTGTTTGGAGGGTAGTTCCTCCAACTCACTATGCAGCAATTTCAAAGACTATCTATGTGTACTTTTAGTCGTGTGATCTACTTTAAAGTCATTTGACTTGTTTAAATGATTTAATGAATCATGATATATAATACATGTGTGGTCTTTTAAACTGTCATGCAATTCCTCCAACCTAGTTTGGAGGAAAACTTTGTTTGATAAAAAATATGGTGTTCAATTATTTAAGACAAAATAAATAGTAAGAATCTTAACTATGTGAAATTATGAGTATAATAATGAACACTGTAGCTGGCGTTCTTGTAGTTCTCCAGATGTCTTTATGCTAGACTATTATTTATCCAAAAATAAGTCGTTATATTAACTGACTCACAATATTGTTTGCAACCATTTTATAGGCAAGTATCTTAGAAGAGCTTCTTTACTTCTCTGCTAATCTTGAAGCATATGAACGTGAAACCATTAAAAGCTCTATCTCAAAGATCAGAAATTCTAAGGTATCATGTTTTGAGTTTGGTATAATTTTTGTATCGGCTGCTCTGAATTTTTTTTTTTTTTGAATTTTTCATAAAATCTAATAATGGATCATTGGTCTGTTGGATATTGTAGGAGTGGGATATCACAATGTCCCCTTCTGAACGGGCTGAGGTTCTGTTGCCTATTACACAAGTGGAATTAAAGTTGTCGTCTCTGTCGGGAAAATTTAGTATCCAGGGTGAAACCTATTGTTGGACTGCTGGTTATCACTTAAACATTAGACTTTATGAGAAGTTACTTTTTGGTGTGTTTGACGTTCTTGATGAAGGGCAGTTCATAGAGGTATATGTTTTCTTATATTTATTTCAATTAAGTGGTTTTGTGACGTAGTTTAACTTTTAATGATGTTCAGTTTGCTACTTGTGCTTAGGAATCTAATGAACTGCTGATGCTTAACAAATTGACCTGGTGTATTTTAGGCATCACACAGAAAATGCATAATGCATTATATGGGTGGGTCCTTTTCCAGCAGGTAACATAATCTCAACAGCCGTTAATGTTCATGGATTTGTTGATGTAGCCATGTGACTGGTTTCTTTAGTCATTGTTTTGATGGTAATCATTTATTTTTATATTGGGTTACCTCGTTGTGTAGTTCAGATTTGTTCGATCTTTTATGGCCAATGTGAGTTAATGTTGTAGTTTTGTTCACTTTCTTTATCTTATTAGAACTTGTAATCTTGAAAATTAAAGAATTCTATAGGTGTTGTGAAATACACTTTCTGGTTCTAAGTGAAATTACAGTAGCTGATAAAATAATCTTGGGAGGGATGTCTAATGCTGAATTATAGTGCATCAAATAAATGCTAGTAGAATTCATGTCATACTAATTACCGAATGTATCTGCAATATGGATGTGGAGGGTAACATCTCATATTCTTGTATACACGGTAAAATTTAGCAACAATTTTGTTAGTTGAAGGATAAAAGTATAAACACACCCCTTTTTGATCTGGTGTTGAAATGTTTCTCTATAGTTTTTGATTCCATATGTTAATTGTTTGATGGGACTGAACCATTTCTGAATTTCAGAGCAGTGGATTTTATGAAATATATTTACTAGCTATATGGCTATTTATATAAGATAGTCCTTAGTTACTCTCATTTTAATGCAGAATACCATATAAGCTATATGTTCAAACTATACATCTCTGTGATTTTTAATATTTTTCTAAGGCAATTTTCCCTATTGAAGTATGTAGGAACAAATGAGGCTATGCTATTAGAACATGCTCTCCGTGAGTTGCAGAAAGTTGTGTCTGGTGAACATGCTGATCAGAAGGAAGAGCAGTACATGGATAGCCTAGCATGTTCAAGGCAATACAATGGCAGTGAAATAAAGTTAGGTTTGGTGCAGGCTGTTTTCTTCTCAATAAGCAGTTGGTGTGATGATAAGCTGCAAGATTATCACCTACATTTTAGTCAGGTAATACCTATTCCTCAAAAGTTTTCTTATATAATATTCCATTGTTCCGATTTAAGTGACATTAAAAAAAATTATGAGATTTTAACAATATGCAGTAAATGGCCTGTATTTCTTTGTTCTTTGCCTAATTTAGGTGTTTTCACTGAATTTTTTTTTTATAACTTTATTATTATTATTTTTTACTTCCGAATAATAGGTAGATTTGGATGCACATGTTCTTTATTGTTCACTGGCTTTTGTTGCATCCTTTGAAGTCCCTTATATACCTACAAATTGTAAACTGTGTTCTTGTTCCTTTTTATTTTCAGAGATGTTCTTCTAATTATGAGATTATTGTTTCAGGAACCTACAAACTTCTCTAGGATAATGAACTTGATGTCAGCAGTTGGAATTCTTACTTCCGGTGATTCTGGTGATATCAAGGTTCGTTTTGCTGCTGTGTAAGTTCACATTTATTTTGGTAGTTGAATCAATCATATACTAATTTCATGGCCTAACATATTTCTTTTTCTCCCGGTGCTTGATAAATATTTTCCAGTAATCCTATTCCTATGCCCTTGCTACCTTCTAAGCCATAATAGTTTATTTTTTCTTTTTCTTTCTTGGTGTGCCTTGTTGTAGAATCCCTGCACACGCCAACCCCCCCCCCCCCCCCCCCCCCACGCGCCCGGGCGCTTTGGCATCTTTTAATATGCTAATCTGCCTACCTCTCTCCTCTCTTCTTTTACCTTTCTGGTTGAGAATGAAAGTTCTAAATTGTGCTGACCTCATGATTTCAAAAATAATAATTTAGCAATTTGTGGGGTATCAACAACAGAAGATGATAGATTCTTGATAGGAAGGGCCATTTCTGAGTTAATCTCTTGTTCAAACCGTAGCGGAGAATGTTGAAGCATTTCATCCTTGTCATTGGAATTAGGGATTTTTGTATGATTGGATAGATGCTCTAGGCAGTGTTCACTGTTCATGGTAATTCATTTTTGGATTTTCTTGTTCTTTTAAACTTCTGAGTGTAATTTCTAGGAGGAAACTGTGCATGCTGCCACTGAACTCTTTTTTTTTTTTTTTTTTTTTTTTTTTTTGGGGGGGGGGGTGGGAGGGGGGGTGGTGGTGTAAATATAATAATTTTATTTTTTATTTTTAATAATTCATAGTTGGGGGAGGGGAAATTTGAACCCTGGATATCTTTGTTGGAAAAGCCAGGAGTTGCCAATTGAGCTACAAGGCTTTTGGCGTAATATAATATATTTATTACTTGTGAAGAATCGTTGCAGCTTGCTTTGCTGCATAGGCTCTTAATGGTCAGTAAGTTAGACCTATAGAGGCTTGGCCTTGGTTAGCTGCTTTTCCGTGTTTGTATTCTGAGGCAGTTGCTTATCTCTTTGTTATTGTCATGCTGCTGCTAGATTGTGTGTGTGTTTTGGCTATTTAGGCATTTCTTGTTCTCTTCCCATTGGTTCAAGGACCTTGTTGGTATTTTTGTCAATTGGAACCGATCCTGATAACTGTAGCAGGCTTTTTTGGATTGTTTTGTTTCCTAGATGATGGTGGGTTGACTTGGGGCCTTTTGGGGTTTAAGTGCATTAAATCAAGGTTGGATTGTAGTATTTGAAGGCAGGATGAATTTTTGAAGACAAGAAAAAGGAAGAGGAAAAGGATTGCATTACACATTCTCAAGGGAATTATTATTGCGAAGTTCTTATAAAATCTTTTTTTTTTTTAAATGACGTGGAACCCCACTAAAGTAGGGCCTTTTGGACCCATCCTTGGGGAGTAAACCACGGATACGCAACCCACCCGCCAGATGCGTGTATCAGTAATCTAGGGGAACTCCTAGTGTGGATCGAACCCAAGATGTCTAGGCCTACAGCTCATCCCAAGCCTCCAACCACTAAGCTGCACCTTGACGGGTTTCTTATAAAACTTGTTCGCCATTTAGCTTAAACCATTTAGTTTAAAAAGTTACTTAAATGTTTATCTAAAATTCAATCTAACCCTAATATGACTTGGACTTGATATACTTTGATTACTAAGCCCAAATTAAATACCTAATAATCTACAAATACCCATTGCATGGTAAAACACAAAATAAGACCTAGTAGATTAAAACAAAAGCCTATGCCTGAAACCTGAGAATTATAAAAATACCCCAAATACTTTTTCATTAATGCTAACAAATCTCTTTAAAAGAGTACTAAGGGGCACAGTCCACGTACATGGGGAAGTAACAAGAGATACACCAAAATCTCAAGAATATGTTAAAATATTTTGAAAGATAAAAAAACAAAATAAAATAAAACAAGCATCTCACTGCCTAAAGAGGGGTTTGGTTTCTGCTCAGTTTTTAGCAAAACAGTTTATAGTGATTTTAGGTGTAGAGACTCATATGGTAAAGTGTTTTCTTATTTTTATTATTATTTTCTATCTACTTGTTCTGCTGTTGCTGGTAAGTAGTTGCATATTGTCTCATTGACTAACATCATTGGAGCAATTCTTCATATTTACTCTATGCAGTTAATCAGGTTGGATGATTCAAATGAGCATGCAACTAGAAAACTCAAAACATATGTGGAGAGATCAATCAGAGCTGCATACAGGCGGGTGAGTCAGATTCTTCATTTCACCTGAATTTTTTCTTATTGATGTTCGTATATGTTATGCTCACCACGTTTCTATTAGATAAAGTTGTTTTTGATTATAATGCTAGGTAGCAAGCACTATAGATCTTGAATCTAAAGTGTTAGGGACGCATTCTTTGGCCCTGCTTGCAAATGAGCTAAGATTGATTGCTCAGAGGGAGTTCAGTGTGTTCTTCCCAGTGCTACGTCGTTGGTGTCCTGAATCTGGGATGATTGCAGCCATGCGACTACACCAAATTTATGGGGAAAGACTGGTTGGTTTCTCTAATTTTCTAATGATAATCATTCTCACACTTCGCAGCTGGTTTATCTTCACTAATTTTCTGTACCTTTTTCCGGCTATGGTGTTTATCACTGTAGAAACCGTTTCTCAAGGGAGTGTCATCTCTTTCTGAAGATGTCAGATCGGTGCTTCCAACTGCTTATTTGTTGGATGATGACCTAACTCAGCTGTATATTTCTGCGTGTGAAGAAAACAGGCAGCATCACCATCTCAACCATGATCTGGACCATTATCCGGTTTGATTATCTTTTCTTTTAAAATGGGAGAAATGTTGGTGTCTTGATATTGAGTGTAAATATACATAATATACTATCAGAACTTTATAGGAATGGTTCTTTTTGTATTGTGTTCATTGTTTGATGCCCCTTGGTTAAGAAATTGCTATATTAGTTTGTCATCCATATTCATTACCGTAGGCACTAATTTCATGTGTTTCTGAAATTCACTAAATATTGTCACAATTAAAAAAAAAAAAAAAAAAAAATCTTTCCTATCGGGCATATGTTTACTGCTTCTGTTTTATTTTTTTATGCAATGATGAAAATAAGGTGATGATGCTGTTCTGGGGGTTAATTATTTAATTAATAGATGACCTTTTTATTTTACATGTAAAATAGATGAGCTTATATCAAGTAACACAATTTTCATTGTGCATTTTACATGCTTCTTTTCCATTTAACCTGCATGTTGGATCTCATATAGTCTCAAAATATAGAGGTTTTGAGATGATCGTTCTATTCTGGGACTAATACACTCATACTCTGGAACTGGATTGCAATAGAGACAATGTTTATTGTGCATTACTTTTGCTCTCGAGTCAATGTTGGTGTTCAAATGGTGTCCATGCTGGAGCCCATAATTGTAACATGATAGTGTTTTTTTTGTTACAATGTTTTTGTTGGAGGATTGGTTTGGTACATAGAGGAGCTTTTTTTGCATGGAATTTAGCCCCCTTGTTTTTACTGTTTGTTGTGCTGAAGTCCTTGTGTACATAGAGTTTCCCCTCCATATCAATTAAATTCATTATTTATCAAATGAAATTTTACTTTGTAAGAGATGCTTTGTGTACTTCAGCATGATCTAGATTAAAAAAAGTGAGATAATTAGCTGTTTGTCCCTTTCCTTTGCAGATTGGAGAAGTTGCTAAACCAATAATTCTTGATTGGGTGATTGCTCAGAATTCACGTATCCTGGAATGGACTGGACGTGTGTTTGATCTTGAGGTAGGCTCCAATTTATGCTTAGAAATTTGATGTCATGCTTACTTTCCCTATACAATCTGGCAATCATCTGGTTTAATGTTAATTTAAGAAGGAAGTGCTAAGAAGGGAAGACAAAAAATAGTACAAGAAAGAACTATGTTTTTAGTGGTGTATTTTGGATATTATCTGTATTTTTTTGCATAATTTCTTGCCAAACTAATTGTGAGTTATTTCTTGTGCAGGAGTGGGAGCCTTTATCATCTCAGCAGAGAATGGCAACATCTATAGTTGAGGTGTTTAGGATCATAGAGGAGGTGGATATTATTCCTGTGACAATAATTTGGTGCATCTTATAAAAAATATTTAAGGAAAAATACTAGTGTTTAATATTTCTTTTTTCATGATATTATGCAAGATTGTTTTTGAAATATATAGCATGACATTTAAGTAGCTTTATGTAGGCTGCCTCAACTTGCAGGCGCGTGTTTTGCTTCACTTTGAAATTTCTATCTTCATGTTCTAGTGACCATTGTTGTTTTGTTATTGCATATGAAAATAGGAGAATAGGATAATGATGTAAATATGCTTTCACATGTTAGTTATATACTTTTTTTTTTTCCTTTTTTTTTTTTTTTGAATTTGGGTTATTTTTATTACATTTTTGTTTGCTTACTTATTATCATAGTGCTTCTTGTGGAGGTGTTTCATTTCATGGTCCTTATATCCAACATAACTTGCAGACTGTGGATCAATTCTTTGGCTTGAATCTTTCAATGGATATCACACATTTACAAGCTCTGCTATCTATTATTTTTCACAGTCTGGATGCCTATTTGCTAAAATTGCTCAACCAGCTAGGTAAAGTGTACATTCATCTTCCAGCATATTTAAGATTGGGCATATTGCTTGTTGTTTGTACTTCCTTTGGTAGTGCTTGCCTTGTAGTGTACAGTTGTGATTAATTCTAAAGAGGTATTTGATCTTTTTTTGGTTGGATTTGCTTTCTGTTGATTGTGTTAAGTCGTTGGGTGAAGGTCTCCATATGGTCTTATACTAGAAAATTTGTTTCATAAATCCCGATGTAGGCATCTATAAGACTATAACATAATAATGATGATAGAGAAGTTGTAGGTGTAACAATTGTAGACTTCACATGTATTTGGGTTGTGCCCAATGAAATTAATTACTTATAAAAATAGCCAACGAGCTCTAGCTCAAGCGGCACCTCCTCCCCTTGTAAGTGTTAGTGGAGTGTGATGTCCGGGTTCAAAACCCACTGGGTGCATGTGTAAATTACCTATAAAAAGAAAAAGAAAACTTATAAAAAATGATGATGCTAGAAAAATTACCCGAGTTTATTGACTTTTGTAATTTTAGATCCTAGCTTGTTGCGCTGTTAATATACTGTCAGTGTACTTTTTTTTCATTAATAAATTTTTATGACCTATCAAAAAAAAGAAAAAGAAAAAGAAAAAGAAAAAGAAAAAGAAACCAAAATGAAAATCTTTATCAAAATTTTGGTAATCATGATTCAGGGTTTTGATAGGGTTCCCTTGCTTGTTTACAGAATAAAATGGAATCCAGTTTGATATACATGGGCCGCTTTTATTTCCAATGGCTGCCAGTTGGACTGCCTTGTCTTTTTGCAGACTTTTGGCATCCTCAGTTGAATTACAATTTTGACCATTTTAAAAATCAAATCCAATGCCTTATGGGTGGGGAATGCAATTAAATTTTAAATTGCTCTCGTTTAATTGGCACCGGAGGAGTTACGTGTCGCTTATTCAACATCGTAAATGCTTTTTTCATGGTCTGAGGAGATCTTTGCATTCTATGTGGTATTCTTGAAATTTGTTATGAGGTTTATATTACTCATGAATTCATCAAATGTTCTGGTCATAGGGTCTCATCTTTGCTGGGGATTTTAGGGGCTATAATGTGCCCCTCTGATCATCAGCCTCACATTCTCTTGGATGATCAAATTTTCATATTTCCCACTAGTTTTCTATAATTTCTGAGCAATTGACAAGTCTTTAGGACAAAATTTTTTTTATCTCTTTTCATCAAATTCAAGTTGATTAATGCGATGGTTCTCTTGGAAAAATCTATTTTAGAGTTGGATTTTGATCATAGTGCATTTAATACTGCAGTCGATAAGAATCATCTATATCCTTTGGCTCCTCCTTTGACTCGTTATGAGGAGACAGTTATTCCAATAATGAAAAAGAAGGTACTAGAGCATAAACTTTTGGAGGATGGTGTGAGCAACATATTGAATGAATTGACAGTATCCAAACTCTGTGTCAGACTAAACACTCTTAAAGTAAGTACAACTCTTGATTTATAAATAGAGATGATTCTATATTTCATATCATTGATTATGCAGGGCCAATTAGAAAAGTGTTTGTTCAGATGGATATAAATGAAATTCTCAATTTTTACTTGTAATTGCTATTTCATTGATGATGAAAATTCGATCAACCAAAATGTAAAACATTTGTGAAGTATTTTCAGAATTCTCAATTTTTACTTGTAATTGCTATTTCTTTGACGATGATAATTTGACCAACCAAAATGGAAAAAATTGGTGAAGTATTTTCAGAAAATATGTAAAATTTGGAAGAAGTTTGGAAATACAGTAGTATCACATATTATAACTTTTCCGATCTGTTTTTAAGAATTATTTATTTATTTTTTATTCTTCTTGTGGCCTTGATAGTTACCAATGAGTAAAATCTAAAAAATGAGTTAAATTATTCCAAAAAAATTAATTAAAAATAATCTAGCATATAAACAAATTTATTTGCAAGTAACATATCACCAGATACTGATAATTTCTCCCCAAATCATATTTTGTTTCTTCCTGCAGTATATTCAGAAACAAATTGGAGTACTAGAAGATGGCATTAGAAAGTCGTGGGCACTTATCAGACCATCAGTTGCTCAAAGATGGGGTAAGGTCTTTTTAATTGTGATTGGATCTGTTGGAAAACCTAGCATTTCATAATTTCCTTGATTTTGTATATGTATTGTTTGTGCAAGATGGAAATCCCAGACACAAAAATGTAATTAACACCCCCCCTCCCCACACAAATGAAAAAAAGAGGAGTGAACAAGATAGAATTTGCTTGGGGTTGCACAGTGTCCTCTTTGACCACAACCCCTCATAACTCATAAGTTTGGTTGTTTTCTCCTTCTGGATAGAACATCCATACATGTTTGTAATGGATGGCACATCGTGACAGGTTAGACTTGTATGAAATAGCATCAACCAGAGTGATGAGTTTAAAAACAGAAATCTTTTTCTTTGCTCAGAAAGTAAACTGGAGAGGGTTTGGTGTGGGGCTGTGATTCAAATCTTACTGATAATAAAATAAATAAATATTTTGCTTTTGAAGGTAGTAAGAAATTATTACATTTCTTTTTTCCTTCAAGATACTGTTGTTTGTTTTTTCTGTAATACTCTGTTCATGGTAGCGGTGTCTCAGACTTAAATGTGGTATTTTAGTCTTCTTGGATATGTATTTTTTACTATTTTGAAATGAAAATTGTTAAAAACTGGCACGTTGGATATATTTCATGCTTGACAATTCATCCAGCAAAAGAGGAGCCTCTGGAAACTTCAGAGAATTCTCTGCCATCATGTGGTGAAGCAGTTGATGCACTGTTTGTCACCACCTTTAACAGCATCAGGGATACTGCAACAGATTCTATCAACAAAATTTGTGACTTCACTGGTAAGTTATCAAATTCATTTGTCTTAACAAGCCTCTTTTTGCTGGAAAATTTTTATTTGATAGAAATAGGACTGCCTTGTTATATATACTTAATTACTTGGCTTTGGATGCTTATGTAGACAATTAGCCTAATTAGCCTAAAGTTTAATGTCTAGGTGCAAGAGTCATGTTCTGGGATCTTAGAGATGCATTCCCCTTTTCTTTATATCGTGGTAATGTTGAAGGTGCTCGCTTCGATGGTGTTCTTCCACAGATTGATACTGTAAGATATTGAAGTAAATTTTCTCTGTGCATGTGTATGTCAGTGTATACTAACTCTTGAAAGATGAATTGTTGTGGCTGATTGTGTTTTCTTCTACCAAAATATCATTGATTGGATTCTTTTAATATAAGAGTCATGTATGTAGGTTCTTGACCACATATGTGGTCTAATTGATGATACTCTTAGAGACCTTGTGGCTTTCAGCATCTGTCGAGCATCGCTGGTGTGGTTTCATCCTCAATATTTAATCTGCTGTGGACCTTTTCTTTGTGGTTCTAATTCTGCATGCATTCACGGTTCAGGAATGCTATGTTTGGGTGTTGCTTAATGGAGGTCCTTCTCGTGCATTTTCTGATTCCGATATCACACTTATGGAGGATGACCTTAATATGTTGAAGGTATGTGGCTGTTTTATGCTATGAATAAGTAAACCGCCTGTCTGAAAACAAATGAAAGGGCACATTTTTATTGAATTAAAACAACTTCATACCAATGTTAAGCTTCTTCAGAAAACTTGATTTCCATAACATTTTCATGTCACATGCAAGTAATTGTGTCCAACTAAATGTGGGACAAATTTTTTATCTATTTGCCTATAATCTGCATGAGGCAAGTAATGCTCCTAATTCATATGATAAGCAGAGGTAGCGCTCATTCCCTTTCCCATACATTACAACTACTGCCCTCTTTCTCTCAACCTAATTTTGTAACTAGGGTTGTACCTCTTAGACAAAATTCCTACTTTTGTGGGTTCTGGGAGAGGTGATTGGTAGTCAGCCTTACCCCCAATATTTGTAATGCGGTTTTGTCTTGTTACAATTTAGTCCTTTAACTTTTAGTTGTTAAAGTGAAACTGTTAGGGTTGTGTCCAAATTAACAGATTTTGCATCTTATGGATAAATTTTCAATTAAAATTTACCCATGTGGTTTGGTCCTATCACAATTTTGTCCCTTCAACTTTTCAATTGCTATGTTTGACCTCTTAAAGTTGGATTAAAATGAAATCCTCAGTGGGTCTTTGGACCAAATAGTGTTGGTAAAAGCATGCTTATGCTCAAATTGCAAAACCCCAAGGCTCCAGCGTTTTTTGCCTTGAAAGCTAAGGCTCATTCAAAAAAGCATGCTTTACGCTCGCTTTATTGTGCTTTTTCAAAAAGCTCAAAGCATGCTTTTTGGCGCTTTTTGATATTTAAAAAAAATAAAAACAAAACTGAATTAAAACCATAGGATCTTGACATTATTCATATAAACCATTGATTCGGCATATTTTTAGTGTAATTTACTTATAAAAAAAAATATGTTGAGTGTAACTTGTCCCGAAACTCACAACCCCTTAGTTCTTCTCTCATTTATTTTTTATTTTTTTATATTTTTTGTTATCTTGATTTTTTTCTTCTTGAAACAGTAACCACCCAGCTTCTTCTTCTTATTCTATTTTTATATCTGCTTGGTACCAATTACCATATTGCTATGTCCTCGTATTCTTAGTTCATTCATTAAAAAAGAAGTATGATATAATATATTTGTGGTAATTGTTTAGTTACTTTTGTGGTTGATGTTGAACATAGCTGACTAATTCTTATAGACTTATAGTCATTAAGTGATTAAATTCTTAACTAATAATACTAATTAGTCATAGGGCATTATGGATATTGGAGATGTAAGAAAGGATATTAAATGGGAGTGTACTCGTCTCTAGTTGATTCAAAAAAAATAAAATGACTTGATTTGCAATTTGTGTTAAAATTGCAAAAGTAGGGCTTATCTAAATGCTATATGAATTATATAAATTTTTTTATTTCAATTTATATGATAATTTGATCATTTGATTGTTGCATTTCTCATTGATAATTATTTTAAATTTATTGAATTATTTTTTTAAAATGTGTGTTTCACTTCAATCAGGACATGCGCTTGCGCTTTGCGCCTAGGCTCCAAGAGACATTTGTGCTTAAGTGTGCCCCTTGCTTTTACCAACACTTGGACTGAACCTTAATGATTTTATTTTAATTCAAACCTTAAGGGGGTCAAATGTAGCAATTGAATTTGTAAACTAAATGTGATAGGACCAAACCACATGGTGTTCTTCATGTTGGTGAAAAGTTGTATTAAAAGAGCAGAAGAATTGCACAATGTAGGGTGACGATTACTGACCTACCCAATGAGTAGAAAGAAACTTTAGCTTGTCATTTTCACTGCAGTTACATTTCCAACGTTAGTTGTCTGGAAACGTATTGCTGCCATAGGGTGATTCCAATTTTACAATAGCTTACTGCAGAGGTGTTTGTGTGTGTGTGTGTGTGGGGGGGGGGGGGGGGGGGCTCCTATACATAATATAACTCCTTTGAGGGACTCCAGGACTTCCATGCACTTTAGTTAGGATGTTAGTCCATTATTAGATGCTTCAATATGCCTCTAATTAGTTTTAGAAAGTGGCATTGATTGGGTGCCAATGACAAAACCAATTGTGGGATTTTCATCTTGTGAACCCAGCACTTGATCACACGTATTGATAACTTGCATGATATATATGTTCAATGCCTGTTATTAAATTGTTACCAATTTATATTAGTTGCTAATAGAGCCACGCTGCATAACTTTCTAGGAATTCTTTATAGCTGATGGAGAAGGCCTTCCACGTTCTTTAGTGGAGCAAGAAGCGAATTTTGCTGAGCAAATACTAAGCCTGTATACCCTTCAGGTTTTGTCACTGGTGATTGAGAATTTTATACCCACAATTGAATGATTGAAACTAACATCATAGTGACTTTTATTTCTGCAGACTGGTACTGTCATCCAGATGCTGATGACAGCAAGTGAACAAATTTCATCAGGATTAGATTCACTCAATCGTGACTCACATAATCATGACAAAATGGGCTTGGAAGATGCCCAAACTTTAATACGAGTCTTATGCCACAAGAAGGATAGAGAAGCCTCCAAATTCTTAAAAAGACAGTATCAGCTCCCAGCATCTTCAGGTGATTTTTCCGCACCATTTATATGCTTGCATGACATATTGATACTGTATCAGACTATGATGCATGATCGTCAAATAGTGTTTTTTTTTATAAGTATGTATGATCTTCAAATAGTTATAGAAGCATAAATATTAACATGTATAAGCAAGATCGCAACTGCAGTGCAGTTGTATTAGAGTGTGCAGCACCTCTGCGCACAGAAAATGAAGGGGAAAAAATAGGGGGGGGGGGTGGATGGGGTTTGGGGCTTTATCCATTTAGAAATATGCGTAGAAGCAGTATTGGAGCCTTTTATGTTTCCCCTTACAATCTCTCTCTCTCTTGAAGGTGGTAATTTGAAATCCTATCCTTCAAAGGTGTCTAATTATTGTTGTTGCTGGTTTTTTTCCTCCCCAAACCCAACAACACCCCTTCCACAACCCCCCACCTCCCCAAAAAAAATAAAAGGTCTTCTTACTGGCATTTTTACCTCTTTCTCAAAAGAGTACCCAATGAACCAGTTTCATGCACTAAATTTGAAATTCTTGTTGGTATCTCCCCACCCCCCCCCCCCCTCCCCCCCGAAAAAAAAAAAAAAAGTCTTCTTACTAGCATTCTAACCTCTTTCTCCAAAATTACCCAATGAACCAGTTTCATGCACTAAACTTGAAATTCTTAGTTGGTATCTTAGAGTCCTATAAATACCTAAAGCTTTCTTCTGGTAAAGTTATTTACTGGAGAGAGGTTCCCCTTTCAAATCTGAAAGGTTTCTTTTTGTTTCCTATTTGATTTATTGTGGGGTATAAAAATAATGATTCAGATTAGGATTGGTTATTGATCTGGAGGTTTCTTCAGCTGAGAGATTGAAGTTCTTCAGTGTGTTGGTTTTATCAAGATGGATTTTTCTACTTCCAACCGCAAAATAAACAATAACCATGTTGTGTTTTCCTTTTATATTTTTCCCCGGGTGCCCTCTCTATGGTGGAACGGGGGAACGAGTTTTCCAAATTTCTCCTCGCTATTCCATGGCATATTTGTTAGAAACATCACTATTAATCTTAAATGTTAACAACATTTCATTATTAAGCACAAATGCTGAAAGTTAGAGGCGTTTAATCTCGTTAATTGATTATATTTCCATAGATTATGATGACACTCCATCTGAGGATTCGAATTTTGGATCACCTCTCATATCTGAACTTCTAAAGCGGAGCTCCTCATTTCAATGGACCAATAAGAGCCAGAGTAGCTTTAAATCTTTTAAGAATAAAATCAAAGAAGCAACATCTGACATCAGGAGCGTGGCATGGTAATGATACTTAAATATGTACTGCTATGAAGGCAACTTGCATTCTAATGTAGATCTCAACCTGTTGTTAGCAATCTACTCTTCAAGGAGTTAAACGAGTCATTAAGATGGCATTCCTAGCATGCCAAGTTTTGTATTCCATGTAAAGCTTTTTCCTGGAAAACTTTACTCCTTGTATAATTTGTACATGTACCATAATACTCATTTACTCTCATTTATGTAGGCAAATATCACGATTGCTCAACCATGATCTGAGTACTAATGTGGTGACTTGAGTTGGAATATACAGTCAACATTTTTATTTTTAATTATAATTTGAGTAGTGCTATAGGTACAAATTATTTGACAACATTTTTACAAATTGTTGATGTGATAAATTTTTATTGATTCTCTTATTTAGACCCGCCACTAATATTACATTTTTACTTATTAATATCTACTCATCAGTAATTTGTAAATAAGTTTTTGTAGAATAGTTTATAGCTTTACCATTTACCTTATCTTTTTGATATCGATGTTGATAGGCTCTAGTTGACTAACTGACTTAAGGCTGGTTATGGCCATGTGCAGAGGATCCTTATCCTTTTCTAATAATTATCCAAGCTTCGAGCTGGTGTGAACCATTGCTCACGTAAACCCAATAATTTCAACTCCAAACATTTTATTCACGCTTTCCAATTCTACTTCTTTTTTATTTTTTTCCTTAACCTTATCTGATCTTTCCTGATTACGACTGTCATAAGTTGGTGCTATTCCATATTAGCATCTCTATGAAAAACTAGTTAGGTTTGTTACCTCAGACCATGCTCGTCATGCAAATGGGTACCATTGGAGTCAACAGCTGGGAGTTATATATATCTCAGGCATTTGCGATGAAACTGCGGCGCTGCATAACACAACCACCACCACCACAACTAATATTTATACATCTTTTTGTATGAAAATTCAAATTTATTCATCCGGCAACTGGATGAAAACGTGAACAAACTGCTAAACCAAGTCAACTCAACTCGATTCCAGGAAAAGCCACTCGTGTAACATAGACATACAATTCACGCTCAAGAGGCCACTTTAAAAAAAAAATACATGTATTAAAATTTAAAATTAAAATTTGCCAAACCACACAAATGCGTCACCTAAAAAGCAGAAACAAAATGATTGCGCAGTTTTTGTTCTTTTATTGTTCAACACAATCAAAAAAGCGATTGTCCAGTAGAATAGAAAAATCTGGCTTTCTTATCCTACCCCAAATCATTGACACAGTACCTTTGATAAGGCTTTGATGCCTAAGCCGCTAAATTATTGGTAAGTTCCAAACACTTGGATTTGCTCAAATCACACGACACCCACTTGTCAACCGCCCAAGTCTCTTTAGCGTGCCTTTGGCAATGCTCTTTTCTTTTTGTCCCAATATTTTTACAACTCATCTAATTTTTAGCCTTCTTTTTTTTTTTTTTTTTTAATAAATTAGTTTTTAGATATTTATTACACATTTAATACTAAAATTACAAAAAATTATATTTTATGATAAATACTACGTAAATAAGCTATAAAAAAATAAATAATTGCCAAACAGTCTTTACACTCTTTTTTAAGCTCAATAGTTACAAGAATATGAGAGAAATTTAACACAAAAACACATATCATGTCATTGAAGACTCTTGATTTTAGTCTAGTTTTTACAACTAAACCTTCATCTATAAACGACTGCACTCAGCTGCAGCACGTGGGAGCACCGTGACTGGTATACCAACAACCGTGTGACACGTGTCTGAATGAAGGCCGGAAACCGGGACAAAACTTTGTAACTTGACAGCAAGGTTAACAATTGCGGGGCCCCTAGAACCGTCTCTAGCCCGCAGCCGGTAACTGAGGTATCGAACAGTCCCAACCGGAGAGGACCCGAAATCGTAAACCGGAATCTGACACCAACCCAATTTGGCCTGGCCCACAATGAGCCTCTTGGTGTAGAGTTGGAGATGAATGGTGGAATATCTGTTGGCAAAGAAGGTGTGGTCTAAAGGGACGTCAAATTTGTCACCCCACCTAGGATTTGTACCTCCTTCATCATCCACCCTTGTTCTGTACACGTGGCACTTCTTATCACCCTTGCTGCTGCTCATCATCATCATGTGGTGGTTGTACGGACTAGGTGGCACCGTCGTGAAGGTGATGAAGGGTCTGATACGCCTTGAAAATAGTGTGGATGAACAGTTGGTGTTGAGTCCCTCCGCTGATAGTACAGTGATTTCTAGGATGAACGGTTGCTGATTTTGCTTCATCATGGTTGTGAATTCAATTGTGATCGAGAGAGACAGTACTAATAAGATTGATACTATGACTATCAAGTTATAGTGATACTTGTAATGGAGCTAGCTAGCTAGCTAGTGATCAGTGATGAGGATATATATATATATATACAAGAGGGAATTTTTATTTGGGAAATAGAATAGAGAGTTCTTGGGAGGTTCAGGGGTAAATCACACTGCACTTTCCTCGTGGAATAGAATGGAGATGGGAAAATTAAAAAGCTGATACTTCTACGCCTACAAATCTATGGAATTTTCCGGACTGAAAGTCAACTAGTGACTTTGTGAGTTGTGAGTTAAGGACAACATTCATTAACTCAGTCTACAGACTCTACACCCATTTCATTTCCTTATTGGAAATCGTCTACTGTTTTATTATTTAATGGAGCTTTATACTAGAGTTGTGGAATCCAAGCCAAGAAATTTTTTTTTAAGTCATTGCAGGATAGTAATGCTAACAGATGTAATTATTCATTTTATACAAATTTTGACACAATTTTTTTTCAATAAAATTTTTTAAAATAAATTATTAACTATTATCCATACATATTTAGCATTTCCATTATTATTATTATAATTATTTGGTCCGTGAAACATGGTGCACAAGATTACTTTTTCCTTTTACTCAAGGAAAAACAATAAAATAAAAAATTTCCTTCTCACGAAGTAAATATAAGGGAAAGATATATATATATATATATATATATATATATATATATACACACACTACAGAATATTTCAGTTGTCAATATTTCTGATGTCGGTAATTATTTTGGTACAGTGCAATTAGCAAAAGTAAAGGCTTTAAGTCAGGGATCCATAGCATTTTTCAATCACCTCTGTCCAGTGAACTTGTCAACTGGACGCGATACGGTGTGGACACTCGTGTCCAAGAGCATCATATGTCTCCTACACGTGAATGGGACAAAAGCTTCAACATTTTCAATTGAGTAATACTACAGCGACATACTGTTTTATAAATTATTATGTTATATTTTTACTCATTCTCGTACACATGTGCACGGGATAAAAGCTTTTAACATTTTCAATTAAGTAAACAAACTATTTTATAAATTGTTATATTAAACTTTTACTTGTTCTCATGCACATACACATTGGACAAAAGTTTCAGCATTTTCAATTGTGTAATGCTACTGTAAGGACACAAATGTTACGGTAGTTGGGCTGGCTAACAGGATGGCTGGAGGCCCAGAACATATTTAATACCCCAACAATGCATTTGTAAAGAGAGTGGGTTGAAGATTATTAGATTGGACACACATGGGTTGAAAGCCCAAATAGGGTAGTGAACAGATGTGTTATTAATAAGATAGTCAAGGGTTACAATACTCTTTTCAACACTGTCCGAGGAGAATATCAGTACAAGTATTGTTAGAACTTCTTCTCTTTCTCTCTTTCTTTTCTTTTCTTTTTCCCCCTCACCTTCTCTATTTCTCTCCTTTTCTATTTATATGCCCTCCCCCTTGCATGGGCCCTTTTTTCTTTATTCTTATCCCATCCGCCCCTTTCTCGAGCCTTCCTGGGGCAGCTGTAAAGGAGGAGGTCACTGTTCAGGAGTTTTTTCTCATTAATGCGGCCATGATGTTAGCTGCAGGGTCATAAATGCGGGGGCAGCAGCCTTTTTGCTTACATCTGATTTCCGCTATCTGTCTTTACGGTTAACACAGAGCGAGGGGTTCTCTGGAAGAGATAAGATTGAAACTGGTGCGTTGATCTGGGACGCCTTTTTAATAGTCCGAGCAAAGGACCTCCTCGGACAAAGCTTTCCCCTACGGGATTTACACCTCGGAATCGGGTTAGGCCGGGCAAATGCTTCATGAGGTGCATTCTTCAAAGGTGTAGGTCTCCTCGGACAGGCCCACGGCCCAGGATCTGATGTTAGGCCCTTTGCCCCCACAATAGCCCCTCAAAGTTCCAGTGTTCTCCTTTTATCCGAGGAGAAAGGTGGGACTTTGATTTCAACAAGGCTGAAACCCATCAAGCGCTCCAACAAATCCACGTGGACGTGACGTTTCGCGAGACTTCCACTTTCCAAAGACACTTTGGAAGTTGTAGTGCATCCTTTATTACTCTGGGTGGCGCTCTGTCCCCTCAATCAACGGCTGGAGGTAGATCGTACGGCTGGGATTTTCCTATGAAAATTCGAGCGGGATAGATCCCACCACTTTCGCATGCTATATATATAAAAAGGTCGTGAGAAGGTGGGTTTCTTCATTTTGCATTCGTTTAAGCGTCCAGCACTCCAATACATCCTACCGGCACTCGTTACATCATTTTAGTCATTCCGAGGAGATTTTTATAAAGATTCCTAGGTTTCTAAGAGATTTTCGAACTTACAATACTATCCTCCTTCGTAAGTATTCTCTTCTTTAGTCATTCCATCTTGGTTGAGTACCTCGGCCTCCTTCTTCCTTCTTTCCATCTTCGCCTTTAGGGGAGTTTCTTAACAAACCTTTACCCTTAGATTTCGATATGGGTAGGTTCAAGAACTTAGTTGATACCCCCGTAGCCATAGAGCGTTTTAAGGCGAAGTATAATATTCCCGAGGGGGTTAGCCTCCGTTACTGTTCACCGGAGGACATTTTAGTTTCCAGGAGGACCGGGGAGGTGGTCATCCCTGTGATTGCCTTCCTAGAAGGGGGAATGTCCATTCCTATGGGCGACGTCACTAGGGAATACCTTAGGAACCATAGATTGTGTCCACACCAATGTGCTGCCAATGTTTTTAGGATTTTGGGGTGTGTGGACGCCCTTAATGAAATGATGGGCCTAAGACTCACCTGGCACGACGTCGTACACATGTACGAATGTCACTCCCTGAAGGAGGGGGGATACTACTTGAAGTCCCGATCTCCGGTAGTAAAAATGATATCGTGCCTCCCAAAATCCAACAAAGGCATGAAGGACGATTACGTCATCGTCTCGGGGGCGTGGCATGACGGCCACCATTGTCCGACCACTGAGGGGGAGCCAGGTGGGGTATTTTGGGATTAGATTAAGACAATTATAGGGTTTGCAGTTCAGATTTGATTTTATTTTACTGTATATGCATTTAGCCCCGAAAGTGTGATGACTGAATTCGTGTTTTTTCTTTTTGATTGTCATTACAGACAGACGGTTCGTCTCTCCCAACCTCAATTTCGTGAACGTGCACGGGTTGAATTACTTGCTGCGCTCGGAGGTGTTCCCCCATACGGACGGCCAGCTACGTGCCGCTCACTTGATATTGGACTTCACTCCAATATCTGATAGCTTCCAAGACGTCGGGGACTCTATCCGAGCAGGGGACAAGAGGATTCATCGGATAGACGTGTCTCGGCAGGGATTTTTGGCAAACAAAGATCTTCCCCCGGTCCCTTGGCCGCTTCAACAAGTCGCTCCCCAAGAAGTTGCACAAAGAGAAAGCTCCACTTCAACTCTACCATCGTTGGGGGCGGAGATAGACCAATTCCACTTCGAAGGGGAGGAAGAAGTACAAACCGAACCTCTCGACACTCAACATTCTGAAACCTCCGAAGACATAGAAGAGATGTCTTTACAGCCGAGGAGGGGATTGAAGGCCTTGATAGCAGGGCGGAACGAGGGGGCATCCTCCAAGGAGGCCCCTAAAGAGAAGGAGACTGGCAAGCTCCCTCCTCCGCCTCCACCCTCCACTACAACCGGTCTTCTTCCTATTCCTGATTTGAAGAGGAAGAAGAAAGTTGTAGATCTGGACGCCGAGGAAGGCGAGGTGTCTCCTCGGCAGCAAAGGGGGGGGGGGGGGGAAGCAACAAAGGAAGGAAGATAAGAGGGCCTCACCGACAAGGCCCCGAAGTGATTCCCATTCCCGGGAGGTTCAGCAGCCACAAGTCTGGTCTCCTCGGCTGCACCTGGACGGGGCTCCGATCACCGTTAACGCGTCCATACGGGAGTTCCAGAATGGCCACTCAGGATACATCGCTGAGGCCCTGGAGCGTCCCTTGCTTCTCCCTCGGGACATGGACACAGTGAGGGCCTGGAGGCAGGCCGACCTCTTTATGTCCATGAAGAGGGACTTAGCCATGGTAAGTCCATGATCTCTATTGTATATATAAGGTTTGTTCATGTCTAAGTTTTACCTTTCCATTATCTTTGTGATGGTATAATTTGGTGTTTCTTGTTTTGCAGCTCACTCAGCAGGTCTATGTCGCTGAGGATTGGGTCAGGGACGCCCGCAAGCTGGCCAGGGTCGAGACCCAATCCCGCAAGGAAATGGAGAAGACCTTGGGGGAGCTGGAGCATCAAAAACTCGAGCTGTCCAACAAGCTAATAAAGGAAGAAAGGGAAAGGAGGAGTGCTCAGGCTGGGCTGCAGAACGCCCAAGACCAGGCCGAGGACCAGCGGAAGAAGCTACACATGACCGAGATAGAGCTGGCCACTGCGAGGCAACTGGTTTTGGACCTTCGCACCCGAGCCGAAAAGGCCGAGAGAGCTGAGAAAGAGGTCAAGGCGGCGCTGAGGGCGGCAGAGGCCGAGAAGGAGGCTGCGTACCTCCGAGGCATTGAGGAAACTGAGCGGAGGCTTGCAGAGGAGGTAACTGAAGTTTGCAGGGACTACTGCCAATCCACATGGGAGGAGGCTTTAAACGTGGCTGGAGTCCCTGCCGACTCAGAACTTAGGCAGCCGGGGAGGACGTATTTCCACCCGGATCTCGCCTTGGTGCCGGCTTGCCCCTCCTCCTCGTCTCCTCATGCCTCGGAGCAAGTGAGCCAAGCGGTGATTCCACCTGGAGCGGCTCAGGAGGCACAAAAACAGACAGATGCTCTGGGTGCAATGCCGGTGTCCGTGGATCCTGACCGAACCCAGGACGCGGCTCCCTCAGCGACCCTGCCAAGCGATGACGGCCACCCCTCTTCCCAGGCCGGGCAAGCTTAGAGTTAGGCCGCTAGGGCACTTTAATTGCTTTTGAGAATAGTTCCAAATTTGTACTTAGTGAGCAGATCATATATTTACCTATTGTATTTCAAATTTGCGAATTAATGAAAGAATTTTGCCAAACTTCATCTGTTTCCAATTTCTGTTTATTTACTTGCGCAAGGTTTATGTCTATGGATAGAAACCCAAAACCCTGGTTTTGACTTAACAAATAATAAGTAATTTAAGCAAGCATAACTAGCTGCCATAACATTGACTCGTTAACTTAAGTAAGAATAAGTGCTTTAAGCGCACAGCCTGAGTGAATATGGAGAACTGGCCATTTAAATGGTTCTAAGGGCATGATCTGAGAGGACAGATTCGTCTGAGATTTCATACCATCTTTAGAGAAAATGAGTGGAAAGTGACAATTCACCTGAGATGATTGATCCGAGAGCTCAGACCTGACAAGTATTGCGCTTCAACATTTAGGAGCGTTAATTTGCCCAAAGTGTGTGGTCTGAGGGACCAGGCACGACCAGGGTTCTGCTCAAGACTTAGTGGTGTTAATTTACCCAAGGTGTGTGGTCCGAGGGACCAGGCACAACCAAGGTTCTGTTTAACACTAAGTAGCATTAATTTATCCAAGGTAGGTGGTCCGAGGAGCCAGGCCTGACCAAGGTTCTGTTTAACACTTAGTGGTGTTAATTTACCCAAGGTTTGTGGTCCGAGGGACCAGGCACAACCAAGGTTCTGTTTAACACTAAGTAGCATTAATTTACCCAAGGTAGGTGGTCCGAGGAGCCAGGCCTGACCAAGGTTCTGTTTAACACTTAGTGGTGTTAATTTACCCAAGGTGGGTGGTCCGAGGGACCAGGCACAACCGAGGTTCTGTTTAACACTAAGTAGCATTAATTTACCCAAGGTAGGTGGTCCGAGGAGCCAGGCCTGACCAAGGTTCTTTTTAACACTTAGTGGTGTTAATTTACTCAAGGTGTGTGGTCCGAGGGACCAGGCACAACCAAGGTTCTGTTTAACACTAAGTAGCGTTAATTTACCCAAGGTAGGTGGTCCGAGGAGCCAGGCCTGACCAAGGTTCTGTTTAACACTTAGTAGCATGCAGCATAAGAAACTTTAATAAGAGAATTGAAACTTTCATTAGTAGTAATACCTTTTTAGGTTATTTACATTCTAGGGATGCGGTACAGCCTTTTCATTTAAATATTCTAAATAAAAGGCTCCTATCCCAGCTACTGATAGAATACGGTAGGGGCCTTCCCAGTTAGGTCCCAACTTTCCCCAAGCCGGATTCTTTGCGGTGCCCACGACTTTTCGTAAGACCAAATCCCCCGGCGCTAGTGGTCTTAGTTTGACGTTGGCATTATAACCTTGCTTGAGTTTGTGCTGGTAATAGGCTAGTTGAACTGCAGCGTTTTCCCTGCGCTCGGCGATTAGGTCGAGATTGCTCCTCAACTGCTCGTCATTGTGGGCCGAGGTGAATGAATTGGTTCTAAGTGTGGGGAACCCAGTCTCTATGGGAATGACCGCTTTTGCACCATACGTCAGGGCAAATGGGGTTTCCCCGGTAGATCTCCGAGGAGTGGTCCTGTATGTCCAGAGCACATGCGGTAACTCTTCCACCCATTTTCCTTTGGTGTCGTCCAACCTCTTCTTGAGACCGCTTACTATGACTTTATTAACTGCCTCAGCTTAGCCATTTCCTTGGGGATATGCAGGGGTGGAGTATCTATTTGTAATGCCTAGTCCACTGCAGAACTTTCTGAACGCTTTACTGTCGAATTGAAGGCCATTGTCCGAGATAAGGGTATGAGGCACCCCGAACCGTATAACGATACTCTTCCATACAAACTTCTGGACATCAACATCCCTGATGTTGGCTAACGGCTCGGCTTCAACCCATTTGGTAAAGTAGTCTGTTGCAACGACCAAGTATTTCTTACTTCCGACTGCCTTAGGGAAAAGACCAACAATGTCTAGGCCCCACTGAGCGAAAGGCCAAGGACTTGACAGAGGATTCAAAACTCCTCCCGGTTGATGTATATTGGGGGCAAATCTCTGGCACTGATCGCACTTCTTCACGTACGCCTGTGATTCTCTTTGCATGTTCGGCTACCAATACCCCTGAGTTAAGGCCCTGTGTGCTAGGGACCTTCCTCCAGTGTGACTGCCACAAATTCCCTCATGTAGCTCCTCAAGGAGCAACTCTGTGGCATCAGGGTGTACACATAACAGATAGGGTCCAGAAAAAGAACGCTTGTATAGCTTATTGTCCTCTGAGAGCCAGAACCGAGGGGCCTTTCTCCTCACTTTGTCGGCTTCAGTCTTGTCTGCCGGCAAGACATCTTCTCGGAGATAAGACACCATAGGGTCTATCCAACTCGTCCCTACACTGGCCTGACAGATACTAGGCCCTTCAACTACTTCCGAATGCCTCTGTATATCTTCCACCAAGATAAGCCGGGGTAGCCCCTGTGCCGAGGTGGTTGCGAGAGTCGCCAAAGAATCCGCGTGCGTGTTACCACTCCGAGGAACATGTCGCAAATTGAATGACTTGAACCGCGATTGCAGCTGTTTGACCTGCTTCAGGTATTTCTGCATTCTTTCGTCGCGAGCTTATAATTCTCCTCGAACTTGGCCAACGACCAAAGCTGAGTCCGAGAACACTTCTAGGATGTTACCCCCCATTCTCCTGACCATAGCCACTCCGATCAGCAATGCTTCGTACTCGGCCTCATTATTAGTTGCCGAGAAGTTTAGTCTTAAAGATTTTTCGATGACAACGTCCGCGGGAGATATAAAAACTAGCCCCACTCCTGAACCTCGTTGATTGGCTGCACCGTCCACATATAGTTTCCATGACTCGGAGTCTTGCACAGCGACGAGACCAACTGAATTTTCATCCATGGGCATTGCTCCATTTGTCCCTTCTAACACAGGTTCAGCAAATTCGGCCAACAGGTCGGCTAGTACCTGCCCCTTGATCGAGGTGCGAGGCATATACTTTATGTCGAAAGCCCCCAATATGGTACCCCATTTAGCAATCCTTCCCGTGTAATCTGCACTCCTGAGCAGCGACCTGAGCGGAAGCTGGGTAAGGACCACAACCGTATGTGATTGGAAATAATGTGGGAGCTTGCGAGTGGCATGAATTATCGCAAAGATTGCCTTCTCAAGTGGCAGGTAGCGGACCTCGGCCTCATGAAGAGATTTACTCACATAGTAGACAGGCTTCTGGACTCCATTGTCGATTCGGACAAGTACTAGACTCACAGCATGTGTGGCTACCGCAATGTAGGCGAATAGGACCTCGTCCGTTGAAGGGCTAGACATGATTGGTGATCGAGCTAGGTATTCTTTCAGCTGTTGAAAAGCTAGAATACACTCTTCATTCCACTCGAATCCCTTCCATTTATTAAGCAGCTGGAAGAAAGGCCGACATCTCTCCGCGGATCTGGAGATGAACCGGTTGAGAGCGGCAGTCATCCCAGTCAACTTCTGCACTTCCTTTGGGTTCCGAGGAGGCTGCAGACTGTTAATTGCCTTTATTTGATCGGGGTTCACCTCGATTCCCCGATGAGTGACCATATATCCCAGGAACTTCCCTGACCCAACGCCGAAAGAACACTTCGAAGCGTTGAGGCGCAATTTGTGTTTCCTTAAGATCTCAAAGATGCTCTCCAGGTCCCCAATGTGGTTGGGCTCAAGCTTACTTTTGACCACCATGTCATCAATGTAGATCTCAATGCACCTCCCTAGCAGTGGTTCAAACATTTTGGTCATCATTCGCTGGTAAGTGGAGCCCGCGTTCTTTAGACCAAACGGCATCACCTTGTAATGGTAGTTCCCTATGGGAGTCACAAAGGCTGTTTTCTCTTGATCATTTAGGGCCAGAGGGATCTAGTGGTATCCCTGGAAGGCGTCCAAGAAGCTCATTCGTGAATGCCCTACGGTTGCATCCACCAATTGATCGATCCGCGGCATAGGGAAAGGGTCCTTTGGACAGGCTCGGTTCAGATCAGTAAAGTCCACTCATACACGCCATTTCCCATTCTTCTTCTTCACCACCACTGTGTTAGCCAGCCACTCAGGGTAGAACACCTCCCTGATAGCCCCAGCCTGCTTGAGTTTATTCACCTCATCCTTGACAGCGTCAGAATGTTCTTTGGATGAGCGCCGAGGTGGCTGCCTTTTGGGTTGTGCAGCTGGGCTCACATTGAGATGATGACAGATGAACCCGGGATCTACCCCCAGGGCTTCGTAAGAACTCCAGGCGAACACATCCACGTTACTCCTAAGGAAAGACAACAACTCTTCCCTTTCCCGAGGGGGTAGCTGACCCCCAATCTGGAAAAACTTGTCTGGATCTTGTCCGATAACGACTCTCTCCAACTTTTCACATTGTTCTTCAGGCGGATCCTCGGCTCTGGGGGGAAACGGAAATGTTGATTGCTATGAATGCCCGACTGAGGTGGTCATCAGCTCGGCATCCTGCTGATGTGAAATGGCAGCTATAAGGCATTGCCTTGCCATAGGCTGGCTTCCTTTTATCTCCTCTACTCGTCCTTCAGACGGGAACTTGACCTTTAGGTGCAACGTCGAAGAAACGGCCCCCAAGGCATGGAGCCAAGGTCTGGCCACGATGGCCGTGTAGGGGGAATATGCATCCACGACGATGAAGTCAACTTCAACTATCTCGGATCCTGCTTGTACAGGCAGCCTAATTTGACCCTTAGGGATGACGGTCTTCCCATCAAAACTGACTAGGGGCGATTCATACGCAGTTAGGTCTTCAAGCCGTAGTCCCAACCCCCTATACAGATCTGGATACATAATCTCGGCTCCACTGCCTTGGTCGACCATTACCCTCTTCACATCGTACCCTCCTATTCTGAGGGTGATGACTAAGGCGTCGTCGTGGGGTTGTATTGTCCCCACCTTGTCCTCATCTGAGAAGCTTAATGCTGGTCGGGCCTCCGTTCTTGCACGTTTCGCCTCTTGATTATCTGCCTCGGCGGACGTCCCTAAAATAGACATCACTCTGGAGGGGCAAGATCCAGTTCTCCCCGGGGCCACGAAGATAACGTTAATCGTGCCCAAAGGGGGCCTTGACGAGGCAGTCACCGACGCCCCTGGCCTAACATGATCTCCTTGGTTGTCTGGCCGGTAAACGAACTGCTGTAACTTTCCCTCTCTCGCAAGTTGTTCCAAATAGAATTTCAACGTTCTGCAGTCCTCGGTGGTGTGCCCACGCTCTTGATGATACTGGCAATGAAGGCTCTAGTTGCGCCTCAGGGGATCTCCTCCCATCTTGTTCGGCCATTTGAAGTATGGCTCGTTCTGGATTTTCTCTAGAATCTGATGAGTGGGCTCTCGGAATATGGTATGAACAGTTTGCGATACAGCAGACCCGGACTGCCCACTATAATCTCTCCGCGGCCTGCTATTGTTATATCGGTCTGTCCTGAAGTCCCTCCTCTCTTGAGGGACAGCCTTTGCCTTTCCCTTTCCCTTTCCAACTATTTGATCCTCTTCGACCCGTTTGTATTTGTCTATGCGATCCATCAGTCGGCGCACGCTCCTCACAGGTTTCTTGGTCAGAGACTTCCTCAGGTCGTGCTCGGCTGGCAAACCGACCTTGAATGTCCTTACAGCGACATCATCAAAACTTCCTTCGATCTCATTAAACATCTCCCAGTACCTGTCCGAGTAGGTCTTTAGCGTCTCTCCTTCGCGCATGGACATGGATAGCAAGGAGTCTAAAGGCCGGGGGACCCTGGTGTTCGTCACGAACCGAGAGCAGAAGGCTCTAGTGAGCGCCTGATAGGATCCAATAGAATTTGCTGCGAGACCATCGAACCATCTCATAGCCGCAGGCCCCAGGCTGGAAGGGAACACTTTGCACATGAGAGTCTCGTTCTGAGAATGGACAGCCATTTTTTGATTAAAATGACTCACATGCTCCACGGGGTCTGTCCGTCTGTTGTATGTGGTGAAGGTAGGTTGAGTGAAGTGCCGAGGGAGGCTCCCTCCCTCGATACTGCGCGTAAAGGGCGACCTTGAAAGTTGATTGAGCGCCCTTGTCATGGTATCACTCCCGGTGTCCCTCGAGTACGTATTTCTGCTCCTGCGGTCATGGTGATGCTCTTCCTCGTAGGAGAAAGACTCGCTTGGTGGTGTCCTGGAGCGGGGTCTATAACTATCCTCCTCCTCATCACCGTAAGAATCATCCGTGTCAGATGGACTGCTAGACGGACTGCGTCTCCTCTGCGCACGGCGCAACTTCCTCTCGAGATGATCAATTTTGCGTTGCATGGCCTTATGAGTCCGGCCACCACCATTCCGGCGTTGACTCCTTGGAGTATGGTTCGTATGCACGCTCCCTTCGCGATCCTTCTGGCGCTCGAGGTGCAAAAAATGGTCGATATGCTGAGAATCAGCTGATTCCGCTCTGTCTGATCTAACCATAATTCAAGCTATAACACACAGGTACAACCGTAATCTTCCCACAGACGGCGCCAATTGTAAGGACACAAATGTTACGGTAGTTGGGCTGGCTAACAGGATGGCTGGAGGCCCAGAACATATTTAATACCCCAACAATGCATTTGTAAAGAGAGTGGGTTGAAGATTATTAGATTGGACACACATGGGTTGAAAGCCCAAATAGGGTAGTGAACAGATGTGTTATTAATAAGATAGTCAAGGGTTACAATACTCTTTTCAACACTGTCCGAGGAGAATATCAGTACAAGTATTGTTAGAACTTCTTCTCTTTCTCTCTTTCTTTTCTTTTATTTTTCCCCCTCACCTTCTCTATTTCTCTCCTTTTCTATTTATATGCCCTCCCCCTTGCATGGGCCCTTTTTTCTTTATTCTTATCCCATCCGCCCCTTTCTCGAGCCTTTCTGGGGTAGCTGTAAAGGAGGAGGTCACTGTTTAGGAGTCTTTTCTCATTAATGCGGCCATGATGTTAGCTGCAGGGTCACAAATGCGGGGGCAGCAGCCTTTTTGCTTACATCTGATTTCCGCCATCTGTCTTTACGGTTAACACAGAGCGAGGGGTTCTCTGGAAGAGATAAGATTGAAACTGGTGCGTTGATCTGGGACGCCTTTTTAATAGTCCGAGTAGAGGACCTCCTCGGACAAAGCTTTCCCCTACGGGATTTACACCTCGGAATCGGGTTAGGCCGGGCAAATGCTTCATGAGGTGCATTCTTCAAAGGTGTAGGTCTCCTCAGACAGGCCCACGGCCCAGGATCTGATGTTGGGCCCTTTGCCCCCACAGCTACAATAACAGGTTATTTTACAAATTATTATATTAAACTTTTACTTGTTTTCGTGCGCATATGCATTGGACAAAAGCTTCATTATTTTCAATTGAGTAATGTTACAACAACAAACTATTTTACAAATGATTATATTAAATTTTTACTCGTTTTTATTAGGATTCATTTTGACATTATTTTTCACTTATCGATAATCATTTATCATATCATCAATTTGTAAAAAAATTTGTAATTCTAGCATTTTCCTTTCCAATTTGTTTCTCCAAAGGATTCAAGGTTGTAAAAATTGGCATTAAAAAAAAATGAACGAAAAAAAAAATGTAACGAATATATTGTGTATTTATTATTTAATTCAGTAATTCAAATTTTTTTTTTTAAAAAGTGTAGGAGGCCGTGTGTCACAGGGCAGATTTTACAACCGAATTTACTTGTAATAATGCCACTTGGTGGTGAAATAATCTATCCTGTGACACCGTGCGAGTGGATATCATAGTCTACATGAAATTAGTTTTATAATTGCCATAAAATCATTTTGCTTGCCAAACTCAAAGGTTACTTATAAAATATGCAATAATAGGTTAGCATCAAGTGTCGACTCAAGCCTTAAGCCTAAGATCATTCACATTGGTACTACTAAATTAACCAAAAAAAAAAAAGTTATTACCCATTTATAAAAAGGCCTCACAGTCCCGTTATAAAAGACTCAAAATTTTATGATAATAAGAGGTTTCAAAAAAAAAAAAAAAAGCATTGTGAACTATTTTAAAAATATTGCAAGTCCAAAATTGAAAGGTGATATGACTTCACCTCTATAAACAAGAAAGAAATTTTGACAAAAAGTGTTACAAGTCCCACGTTGAAAATATAATAAAAAATGAATTAGACTTGTAAGGACATAGATTTGGTTATCTAGCCCAAATAGTGGATGGACAAGTCCAAAAGGCCTAAAAACAATAAATTTGTAGAGAGTAGGTAAAGAAAACTGGGTTAGATTGAGTTAGACAATCAATAGGTTGAGTTTAAATGATCAGAAGAATAGACAAGTTCAACTTAAGAAAGCAGTCCTCGGCCAAGATCCGAGGAGACCTGTTCTGATATATAAGGTTTTAATTTGGTTACAAGTTTGGTTCTTAGTGGCTACTGTGTTTTTCTCTCCTTTTTTCCTCTTCTTTTCTATGAAGGATTTCTTCACATTATATAGTTCTTTTTAGATCATCTTAATCCTACACTTGTTGATCTTCTGAGTTCTCATTTGAGTGCCCGTCCCATCAGACACTCTCTTTAACTTTCTGTGAATTGCAGTAGCCAAGGCCACATTATTCAGAGGTCTCTTCCACATAAATGCGGCCAGAAGAGTAGACGCAGTGCATTTAATGTGGTGGTAGCAGCTTTTTCTTAGATATTTTTGAGGCTTCCTTCATCTCGTATGTTCATGAGACACGTCTCTCGTATGTTCATCACCTGAATACAGCCTTGGGCTATACCTCCTCGAACCACTCCCATTCTAGCTTGGGATTCTTCGTAATTATTTATCTATCCTCAGACCTTACATCGTCCTCGGATAGAGCTCAAGGCCCAATACATGATTTTGTGCCCATATCCCTACAATAGCCCCTCTAAACTTCGGTTTTTCCCTCTTATTTAAGGAGAAAAAGTGGGGTTTTGAATTTAAAGAGATAAGCCCATTTATTTCCCTAGTTCACACGTGCGAAATTATTGTTTTGCACGTCTCATGATCGCTACTAACACTTCGGAGTTCACGAGGCATTATTAATTGCTCTAGGCGACGTTATGTTCCTTACATCCAACGGTGAGGCGCTGATCCAACGGCTGGCGTCATTCTTTGAGTTTTGAGTGGGGTAACTCCCACTCAATCTCGCCCTCTATATAAAGCACCCGGAGAAGTTACTTCCTTCATTTCATCACTCCTCAAGTCTTCCAGAGATCCCAAGTAACCAAACCTACCAAGCCTTCTAAACCATTAAGTTCTTCAAATCTTTCCTTTAAGATTCCAGGGATTAACACATATTCTAATTCTTGTAAGTTCCTATTTCTTTACATTTTTCTCTTCTTTTCTTCGACCAATCTCCTTTGCCTTTTAGTTCTTACTTCTCTGTTTGTCAATTTGAATTGTTTCCCTCTAGCTCGTCCATATGGGTAGATTTAAACATCTAGTAGACTCCCTTGCCAAAATAGAGGTTTTTAAAAATCAATACCACATCCTGCAGGAAGTAGCTCTGCGATATTGCGAACCCGACCGAACAGATTTTGCTAGGGAGGAAGAGGAAGTTATCCATTCTGTGATAGCTTTTATAGCAGGAGGAATGACGCTCCCAATGGGTAGGATGACCTAAGATTATCTTTTTAACCATAGGTTGTGTCCTCATCAGTGCGCACCCAACGTCTTTAGGATTCTAGGTTGTGTCAATGCTCTAAATAAGCATCTAGGTCTGGGGCTTACCTGACATGATGTGGTCCATATGTATGAATGCCACTCACAAGCTGACGGGGGGTATTACCTCTAGTCCAGATTGCCTATCGTTAGGCTTATTTCATGCCTTTCCAAATCTAATAAGGGTATGAAAGATGACTACCTGATAGCTTCAAGAGCGTGGCATGACGGCGTTCACTGCCCTGTCCGAGAGGGGGAACCAGGTGGGAGACTTTAGAGTTAGGCTCCCTAGCAAGAGTTTTAGACTTTTTAGCCCTAACCATTTTATCTTTTCCCTTTCATTTTTGTTTTCTTCTGATGGTGGATTTTAGCTCTCTAACTGTATTTGTTTCTTGGCTGTATTGTAGACAAAAACCAAGTAGCTCCTCGGCTTAGCCTCACCAACATTCCGGCTTTCAATTATCTGGTCAGATCAGAAATTTTTGTAAACGAGGATGGACAGTTGCGAGCTGTCCACCAGATTCTAGACTTTGAGCCCATCTTCAAAACATTTCAAGATATCAGCCACAACATTAGAGCCGGCGATCCTCGGATAAACTGAATCTACGTGTCAAGGCAGGACTTCCTTGCCCCTTACGATCTTCCCTCAGTTGTACTACCCCCTCGTCAGAACGTTCCACTGCCCGCGATACCACCACAACATGTTCCATTCATTGCAATAGAGGCAGCAGCAGAAGAAATTGCCTCTTCACATTTGTCGTTGGAAGAAGAGATAGAAAAATTCCATTTCGAAGAAGAGGAGAATCCAGAGCCATCACTTATTCATACCCCGGGCGTCGAGGATGAGACCGATAAACACTCGGGTGTTCACACCCTTGCTCTTGTGATTACCTGCCTAGAAAGCACTTCTAAAGAAGAAGAAGGAGAGATGGCGACGAATCAGAAGGGAAAGGGACTGAGAGAACTTTTGGCTGCAAGGAACAAAGGGGCAACTTCGAAAGAAGTCCCCAAGTCCAAGGTTCCTCCTTCACTCCCTTCTCCTTCTCCACCCCTCTCTGATCACGATTTGAAGGTCATCTCGGACCTAAAGAAGAAAAGGCCAGTTTTGGACCTTGAGGAAGGGGAGGTGGGCCCATAGAAAGGGACCAAGCAGCAGAAGGTGTCCAAGGAACCTCGGGATAAAAAGTCTTCCTCCGTGGATAGCAGGGAGGAGCAAAATAAGGCCGAAGTACGCCTTCCGCTGTACATTTGGTCTCTTCGGCTAGAGGTAGATGAGGCCGCTATATCTTGGGATGCCTCGGTCTGGGATTATCGAAGAGGCCAAGGTGCGTATATAGCTGAGGCCTTGGAACAACCACTTCTCTTGCCCAAGGACATGGAGGCTGTGAGGAATCTGAAGCAACAAGATCTCTTTTTGTCCTTAAAAAGGGATCTCGCTATGGTAGGTTCACAATTGCAGACCTTTTATTCGTTCGATTGTTAATGAATTTTTTCCTCTTATGGGGTGGTAGTGTTTCTCTTGTGCAGGTCACCCAGGAGGTCTTTGTGGCTGAGGAGTAGGTGAAGGAGGCTTGAAGTGATGCTAGAAACGAAATTAACTCCGCCTCGAAGTTGAGAAGTCCTTGGGTGCCGCCAACGCAGAGAATAAGCAGCTGCTCTCCAAACTGACCATTGAAGAAAGGGAGAGGAAGAGTGCTCAGGCTGGATTAAAGAATGCCGAGGCTCAAGTTGAGGATCAGCGCAAATTGCTCTACCAAACTGAGTTAGAGCTGGCCACTTCGAGGCAATTTGTGCTGGATTTGAAGGCGTAACTGCAGAGGGCCAAAGAGGCGGCTCAGTTAGCCAAGGAAGCATCCGAGGCAGAGAAACGAGCGTCTTATCAGCTCAGCGTTGAAGAAACGCAAGCTAGGCTTACTAAAGAACTAGTTGAGGCTTGTAGGGAGTTTTGCAACGTGACGTGGGATGAAGCCCTTAACGCTGCAGGTGTCCCTATAGACTCGGCTCTAAGGCAATCTGGGAGCATATACTACCACCCGGATATCCGTGAAGTCCCAGATGCCACCCCCTCAAAAGCCCATAATGCTGCCAAAATCAAGTAAGCTGAAGCCAAGATTACGGATGCTGACCCTAAGGTCAAGGATGCTGCAGCCGAGGCAAAGGAAACAGAGGCCAAAGCCAAAAAAGATGATTCCAAGGCCAAGGATGTTTCCACCGCTCAGCCGAGCCAAAAAGAAGACCCTTCTGCCCCCGAAGCCAAGGCTTAGCACCTAGGATTTTCTTGTAATAGTTTTCTTTGTTATTTTGTTTCCTGTTTTTGACTTTGTAATGATCGTACGCTTTTGTAAAAATGTAGTTTTTGTTTCACTTAATGGAGTTATCTTCCTTTCTACCTCTTGCACGTTTATTTGTTGTGCTTCGAGTTTTATTATTTCAAATAGCTGCAGATAATTGTTATTGTGACACTAGCAATCCAAGCAATTTTTCTCAAGTTTCGGTAGCAAAAGGGGGGGGGGGTTTATCATATATCTAAAACCAACTACCCGAGGAGTTTGGCATAATTCATCATGTGATCTAATGCTTACTAAGAAACAGATAAGTATTGTGACGTTAAGTATCATAAGGCATGTAACCTAAGCAACCAAGTATGACTTAGGTTCTGATTAAATAAAAAGAAAAAATAAAGTATTAGCTCACCCAAGGTATGCGGTCCGGGAGACCAGGCATGGCCAAAATTTTGTTTAACACTTAGAGTAATAATAGGAAGATATCAATTTTTCCAAGGTATATGGTCCGAGGAGCCAGGCATGACCAATGGTCTGTTTGACACTTAGATAAATTTCATACAGTATTAATTTTTTCAAAGCAGATGGTCCGATGAACCAGACGTAGCTAAGGGTCTGTTTAATAATTAGAATAATAATAGGAAGATATCAATTTTACCTAGGTATGTGATCTGAGGAACTAGGCATGACCAAGGGTTTGTTTGATACTTAGATAAATTTCAAACAGTATTAATTTTTCCAAAGCAAATGGTCCGAGGAACCAGATGTAGCTAAGGGTCTGTTTAATACTTAGAATAATAATAGGAAGATATTAATTTTTCCAAGGTATGTGGTTCGAGGAGTTAGGCATGACCTAGGGTTTGTTTCACACTTAGATAAATTCCATACAGTATTAATTTTTTCAAAGCAGATGGTTCGAGGAACTAGATGTAGTTAATAGTCTATTTAATACTTAGAATAATAATAGGAAGATATCAATTTACCAAGGTATGTGGTTAGAGGAACCAGGCATGATCAATGGTCTATTTGACATTTAGATAAATTTCATACAGTATTAATTTTTTCAAAGCAGATGGTCCGATGAACCAGACGTAGCTAAGGGTCTGTTTAATACTTAGAAAGATGTCATAAGATGTTAATTTTCCTAAAGTATGTGGTCCGAAGAGCCAGACATAGCTACGGTTTTGTTTAACATTTAGATAAATGATATTTGACACATAGTATAATCACCACAAACATGATAAAGTATATTCTCATTAATAATAATACCTTCTCAGGTTATTTACATTCTAGGGGCGCGGTACAGCTTTTTCTTCCAGGTCTTCTAAACAGTATGCACCTTTTCCAACCACAGACGTAATGCAATACGGCCCCTCTCAATTGGGTTTCAATTTTCCCCAAATTGGGTTCTTTGCAGAACCAAAAACCTTTCTCAATACCAAATCACCCACTGCCAGTGGTCTTACTTTTAAATTTGCATCAGATCCTTACTTAAGCTTATGTTGATAGTAAGCCAATTGTACCATGGCGTTTTCTCTCCATTCTTCGACTAAGTCCAAGCTCTTTTCTTGCAAGTCATCATTGCCTCTCGGAGCAAAAGAGCTTGTTCTCAATGTAGGGAATCCAGTTTCTAGTGGAATAACAACCTCAGCCCCATAAGTCATGGAGAAAGGGGTTTCCCTAGTAGATCTCCGAGGTGTAGTCTAATATGTCCAAAGAACGTGCGGTAGCTCCTCTATCCATCTTCCCTTGGCATCATCTAGCTTCTTCTTGAGCCCATTTACTATGGCCTTGTTTACCGCCTCAGCTTGCCCGTTTTCCCTTGGATAAGCTAAAGTGGAGTACCTATTAGTAATTCTTAGCTCGCAGCAGTACCTTATGAAGGATTTACTGTCAAATTAAAGCCTGTTATTCGAGCTGAGGGTGTAAGGGATTCCAAACCGGGTGACAATGTTCTTCCAAACAAACCTTTTCGCATCCATATCCCTGATGTTTGCCAATGGTTCTGCTTCAACCCATTTAGTGAAATAATTTGTGCCGACCAACAAATACTTTTTGTTGCCTGCTGCTTTGGGGAAAGGACCTACAATGTCCAAACCCCATTGAGCAAAAGGTCGAGGGTTGGATAGGGGGTTAAGGACACCTCTCGGCTGATGGATGTTTGGCGCAAATCTTTGGCACTAATCACACTTCTTAACATATTCTTGTGCCTTTCTTTGCATATTGGGCCACCAGTACCCTTGAGTAAGAGCCCTATGGGCCAAAGACCTTCCTCCAGTATGGCTTTCGCAAATCCCTTCGTGCAATTCTTCCAAGAGTATTTCAACTGCTTTAGGGTGTATGCACTATAGATATGGGCCTGAGAAGGATCTCTTATACAATTTCTAGTCCTCGGACAGCCAGAACCGAGGAGCTTTCCTCCGTACTTTGTCTACCTCAGACCTATTCTCAGGCAGGGTATCATCCTTAAGGAATAGTACAATAGGGTCCATCCAGCTAGGACCTACCCTTATCTGATGCACACAGACCATCTCTCACTTTACCCCAAAAGGTTTAACAAGATCCTCCATGAGGATAACTCTGGGTAAGCTCTGCGCCGATGAAGTTGCTAGCGTTGCAAGTGAGTCTGCATGTGTATTTCCGCTTCTACGAATTTGCAATAAATTAAAGGATTCAAACCCAAACTGTAAAGGTCTAACCTAGCTTAAATATTCCTGCATTATGGGATCTCTGACTTCTAACTCTCCTCGGACTTGACCTATCACCAATCTTGAATCTGAGAAAATTTTCACAACCCTTCCACCCATTCTTTGGACTATGGTCATTCCAGCTAACAGAGCTTCATATTCAGCTTCATTATTCATGGTCGAGAAGCCGAGTTTTAAAGATTTTTCCATTGTGATCTTCTTAGGGGACACCAGAACTAGCCCCAATCCAAATCCTTTGAGGTTCGAGGCGCTATCAACATAGACCTTCCAGGACAAAGTTTCCTATACTGAGACTACACCAACTAAATTTCCATCCATGTTCTGCTTCCTTGTTTCTTCTTCTATTGGGATTTCAGCAAATTCAGCCACCGGTCGGCAAGGACTTGACCCTTGATAGAAGTGCGAGACATGTATTTGATGTCAAAAGCTCCCAACATCGTTCCCCATTTGGCAACCCTTCCTGTATAGTCTGCGCTTCGAAGTATGGCTCAAGTGGCAGTTGTGTCAAGACAACAATTGTGTGTGATTGAAAATAAAGGGGAAGCTTACGAGTGGCATGTACCACTGCTAAAATGGCCTTCTTGAGTGGTAAATATTGGACCTCGGCTTCATGTAAGGACCTGCACACGTAATAAACTGGCTTCTGTATGCCACAATTAACCCTTATCAACACCAGGCTTACCGCGTGGGCGGCCACCGCCACATAGGCAAACAAAACCTCATCTGCCTCAGGCTTGGACATAATAGGTGGCCGAGAAAGATACTCCTTCAACTGCTGGAAGGCCAAGGCATACTCCTCAGTCCACTCAAATCCTTTCCATTTATTCAACAATTGGAAGAAAGGCCTATACCGATTTGCCGACCTGGATATGAATCGGTTCAAAACAGTGGTCATCCCTGTCAACCTCTAGACTTCCTTGGGATTCCTAGATGGCTACAAATTATTGATTGCCTTAATTTGGTTTGGGTTGATCTCAATCCCGCAGTGCGTGACTATGTAGCCCAAAAACTTTCCTGACCCAACATCATAAGAACACTTGGAAGCATTGAGTCGCAACTGGTACCTTCTCAAGATTTTGAAGATGTTCTCGAGGTCATTAGTATGCTCGGCTTCCTTCTTGCTTTTGACCACCATATCATCAATATAAATTTCGATGTTTTTTTTCCAGCTATGGCTTAAACATTCTCGTCATCATCTTCTAGTAGGTAGACCCTGCATTTTTAAGCCCAAATGGCATTACCTTGTAATGATAGTTCCTAGTGGGGGTGACAAAAGCTGTCTTTTCTTGATCCTCCAAGGCCAGAGGTATCTGGTGATAGCCCTGAAAAGCATCCAGAAAGCTCATTTGAGAGTGCCCAATGGTTGCATCCACTAATTGATCAATCTGAGGTATGGGGAAAGGGTCTTTTGGGCAAGCCTTATTTAAATCTGTGTAGTCTACACATACCCGCCACTTACCATTCTTCTTCTTCACAACCACAATATTAGCCAGTCATTCGGGGTAAAACACCTCTTTAATAGCCCTAGCCCGCTTAAACTTCGTCACTTCCTCTTTGACAACATCAGAATGATCCTTTGAAGAGCACCGAGGAAGCTACTTTTTCGATGTGACAGACAGATTGACAATTAGATGACGACAAATGAAGCTCGGATATACCCCTAGAGCTTCATAAGCATTCCAAGAAAAAACATCAATATTCTTCCTGAGAAACTTCACTAAATCTTCTTTATCCCGAGGTGCAGCTGAGTTCCAATTTGAAAAAATTTCTCCAGATTACCATCTATAACAACTTTCTCCAAATCCTCACACTTTGCCTCTTCGACCTCACCACCAATAGATGAAGCCTTGTTCTTTAACTGCCACATATCTTTATCTGTTGGGGCTGAGGAATCTGACTTAGGTCGATGCATGATAGCAGCTGCCAAGCATTGTCTGGCCACAAACTGACTCCCAACCAGTTCTTCAACCTGATCCCTAGATAGGTACTATACCTTGAGATGGAGAGTAGACGAGATGGCCCCAAGGGCATAGAGCTAGGGCCGTGCCACAATAGCAGTGTATGGAGAAAAGGCATCCACCACTATAAAATCCACCTCCACCACATTTGAGCCAGCCTAAACTGGCAGTCTGATTTGTCCCCTCAGAATAACAACCTTCCCATCAAAGTCTACCAGAGGTGAATCATAACTGGTCAAATCTTCCGGTTTGAGGTTAAACTCCTTGTATAGGTCTGGGTACATAATTTTGACCCCACTGCCCTAGTCCACCAATACCCTCTTCACGTCATACCCACCGATCCTAAGGGTTACTACCAAGGCATCATTATGAGGTTGCATGATTCCGGCTTTGTCCTCGTCTGAGAAGCTTAGAGCTGGATGGACTTCCATCTTAGCCCTCTTCGACTCATGACTAGAGTCCTCAGCATATGGCCTAGCTACCGTTATTACCCTAGACGGACAAGATCCTGTTCTGCCTGGTGCGGCGAGAATAACATGGATAGTGCCCAAAGGGAGTCTTGAAGAATTACTGCCCTGAACCTTAGAGCCCGCTTGACCTTCCTGTTCGCCAGGTTGACTCAAGAATTGTTTCAACCTACCATCCTAGATAAGTTGCAGCAAATGACTCCACAAGGTTCTACACTCCTCGGTCGTATGTCCCCGCTCTCTATGATACTGGCAGTAAAGACTCTGATTGCGCTTCGTAGGATCTCCGCTCATTTTGTTCGGCCACCTGAAGTATAGCTCATTCTTGATTTTCTCCAAGACTTGATGCACTGGTTCTTGGAACACAATGTTAACTATTTAGGCAGCTGTGGACTCGGAGTGCCCTCCAAAATCCCTTCGTGGCCGGTTGTTGTTATAACGGTCCAACCTGAAATCCCTTCTCTCTTGAGGGATAACCTTACCCTTGCCTTCTCCTTGCTGCTGGTCTTCCTTAACTTTTTTATACTTATCGATCCTATCCATTAGCTGAAGTACACTAGTAATAGGTTTCTCTGTTAGGGACCTCCTCAAGCCGTGCTCAGCGGGCAAGCCAACCTTGAAAGTTCTGACAGTTACGTCATTAAAGTCCCCATCTATCTTGTTGAACATTTCCCAATATCTATCCGAATATGTTTCAAAGTTTCTCCTTCCCTCATGGACAGAGACAACAAAAAATCCAAAGGTCGAGGAACTCGACTGCACGTGATAAAATGAGACCTAAACGCCCAAGTGAGTTCTTTAAACAAGTCAATAGAACCTACCCTTAAACCATCAAACTACCTCATCGCCACAAGCCCTAAGCTGGATGGGAATACCTTGCACATCAGAGCCTCGTTCCTAGAATGTACTACCATTTTCTGATTGAAATGGCTAACATGTTTAACAGGATCTGTCTGGCCATTATAGATGGTGAACATGGGCTGAGTAAACTGTCGAGGAAGCTTCCTACTGTCAATTCTATGTGTAAAGGGAGACATGGAAATTCTATTAAGTGCCTTGCTTATCGCATCATTTCCTAGGCCCCTTGAGGATGAATCTCTGTTCTTATGATCACGACGATAATCCTCCTCATACGAGAAGGTTTTGCTCGGAGGTGTTCTTGACCTACGCCTATAGTCACCATCCCTCTCACCATCAGAAGAAAGGTTAGAAAATGAGGGACTTTGCCTCCTCTGCTCGCGGCGCAGCTTCTTCTTTAGGTAATCAATCTCTTTTTGTATGGCCTTGACATTCTCCTCATGAGAGACGTGGCTACCACCCCTAGAATGACTCTCACAAGTATGGGTGGTATGCACACTTCCCTCTTGGCCCTCTCTACGCCCAAGATCGTGAAGATAGTCTTCCTGTTGAGACCCCATAGACTCCAGTTGGTTTGGACCCGAACCTACCATAACTGAAGATCTGACACACTAACCAATAGTTTTCCCACAGACGGCGCCAATTGTAAGGACACAGATTTGGTTATCTAGCCTAAACAGTGGATGAACTAGCCCAAAAGGTTCAAAAACAATAAATTTGTAGAGAGTATGTAAAGAAAACTGGGAACAATCAATAGGTTGAGTTTAAATGATCAGAAGAATAGACAAGTTCAACTTAAGAAAGCAGTCTTCGGCCAAGATCCGAGGAGACATGTTCTGATATATAAGGTTTTAATTTGGTTATGTTTTTCTCTCCTTTTTTCCTCCTCTTTTCTATTAAGGGTTTCTTCACATTATAAAGTTCTTTCTGGATCATCTTGATCTTACACTTGTTGATCATTTGAATCCTCATTTGAGTGCCCGTCCCATCAGACACTCTTTTTAACTTTCTGTGAGTCGCGGTAGCCAAGGCCACACTATTTAGAGTCTCCTCCACATAAATGTGGCCAAAAGAGTAGATGCAATGCATTTAATGCGGTAGTAGCAGTTTTTCCTTAGATATTTTTGGGGCTTCCTTCATCTCGTATGTTCATGAGACACGACTCTTGTATGTTCATCAGCTGAATACAGCCTTGGACTATACCTCCTCCGACCACTCTCATTTCAGCCTGGGATTCTTCGTAATTATTTATTTATCCTCGGACCTTACATCATCCTCGGATAAATCTCAAGGCTCAATACATGATTTTAGGCACATATCCTTACAATACTTTTTAAAGAGAAGGTCTCCTTTCATTTAAACCCTTTAATTTCTTCAAATTTTAATCGAATGTCATGGTTAAGAATTGAAGGATTAGAATGAGAGGAGATTTTATTCCAACTTTTCCCTCCATTAAATGCAACTCCACTTCAAATATTTAAATGTTTTTGCTTACCGTTTGTTTGGTTGCTACGAAGATGTAGTAAAATGAATGGGAAAAAAGAAAGATGAAAATTTATGTGTATTGTCTTTTTTTTGTGTACGGTGGAATGTTAGTTGGGTTTGATCTGTAAGTTTTTTTTTGTGTAGTGTTGTTCTATACTCTGTTGTAATTATTTTTTTGTCATGTAATTTTTCCGCATAATCTGTACTCTGTTGTATTTATTTTTGTTCTTGTAATTTTTTTACCTTATTGAAAAACTTTTGTAATGCTTCTAGCAAGATTTAATTGTGTAAATATATTAAAAATAAAAAGATCCAATTGTAATAGGATTCAAAATTACATTCTTTTAATTTTCATTATTCTCTTATTAACCAAATAGGTTTTGTGTTTTTTTTTTCCTTTAAATTTTTGTATTGCATTGTTATAAAATATATATTTATTTATTAAATTTTAGTTAAAAACATTTTTTTTATTAAAATAATACCTTCTGTTATTCATAAAGGGGGAAATACAAGAGAATAGTCAGTTTGGTTAACTCTTAAACTTTATGGATTAATAGTTAATACTATAAAATTGATAGCACAAGGGGTTCTGTATGCAACTCACTCAAACCTCAAAGAGTTATTTGCATTTGAACACTTTTCTAATTATAGATATAATAGAATTTAAACCTTTAATATCTTTAATTAATATCTTCTCTATAATATTAAGACACAAACTAGTTTAACTAATTAGATCTCACACTTTCTCTGTGAAACTAGACTTGATATCCGTTGATGACGCTTCCAAAGATAACATGACTTCAACCTCTAATCCAGGAAATTTTCAAACACTTTTTTATGTGTTCTATGTTCTAAGAGCTTTAGCATTGGGAGGTGTAAACACCCCCAATTTCTATTTTACAACCAAAACTTCAAAAAGCATGCTTCATCCGGCTAGGGGTTTCATAATATTTTACAACTTGTGAATAGTTGGTTCTTATATATAGAACCAACTGTTCACCTGGATGCAAAACAAATACTATTATTTTAAATGAAAATATATGATGTTCTTCCTCTTCTCCCACGCTATAGCACCACTTTCTTCCTCTCTCAACCAAGTCGCCCAATCCGTCTTTGCCCCCTCTGCTTTTTTTTTTCTCTCTCTTCACTCTTCACCCTATTGCTCTCTCCCCAGGCCGAAGATGGTCATCTCGCCTCTCTCTCATCTTGGCTGTCTCACTCGGTGGCGAAGCTTGAAGTCAACAGCAAAGCTTGAAGATGATGGTGGCGATGGCAGAGCTTGAAGGTGATGGCAGCGATGGCAAAACTTGAATGCAACGATGGCGATGGTAGATCTTGAAGGCGACGTCGGTGATGGCAGAGTTTGAAGGCGATATTTTGCTCGCTTGGGTTTGTTGCTGCGGGTCGTGGCTTTTGCTCGGCGGAGTTTGCTTGTTGTGGGTCATGGCTTTTGCTTGCTTGCCGTGGGTTGTGGCTTTTGATCGTCAGAGTTTGCCGCCGTGGGTTGAATAGGTGTTTGAGGCTTGGATTTGAATGGGTTGTGGGTTTGAATAGGTTGTAGTTCTTGGGTTGGTTTCAAAGTTTTAGTGGTGTGTGGTGTTGTTTTGGTGGTGGGTATAAATTTCGGTAGTTGTGGGTTGCTGTTGGTGGTTGCAGGTGATAGGTATTTAGCTGTAATTTGTTTTGTGGGTTGGGATTTGGCTAGATTTGGATTTGGGATTTCAGTTTAGTGTTACAATGGTGGGTTTGGGGGTTTGGTTTGGCGTTTTAATGGTGTTTTAGAGGTGGTAGTGGTGGTGGTGGTGTTGTTGTTTGGTGTTTCTGTGTAGTTGGCTTGGTGGTGCTAGTGTGAGTTTGGTTGTTGAGGAGAGATAGAGATGAATAGATGAGAGAGAAATCAACAAAGTTTTATATTATTTGTTTTGTAGTTTATATTATTTTATTAAGATGTATGTAAAAATAGAAATTGAGATATTAGATGAGTTGTAAAATAAGATGACAAAATAGATAAAGTAGGTACGTAGGTTATAAAATAGAACTTTTTTGGAAATCTCCATGTTAATGCTCTAAAGCAGCCGATTTTCATGTAGTTACTTGTTATGTGAATGTTTCTTTTGCACAAGCCGCTTGGCTTCAAGCTTCTTTTTGGAACTCTCTTTTAAGCTACCCGTGCATGTTTAGTTTATAGAAGTTAGTGATGCAGCTATTCAGAAATACTTCAATCTGTGTTTGAAGTTCTGTGTGTGGCCTGTTGGATGATCCGAAATTGCTAAAATAAATTTATCTTTCGAATAGGATGTATTCTTTGGAAGTGGCATTAATCTTGGAGTATATTAAGCTGATTTGTGAATAATTTATTATAATATCATTTGTTATTTTTGAAGATGTACTGTAATTATGTTGCTCTAGCTCTTGCTAGAGTTGGATAAAAGTACGAGAAGACCATTTCATTAGAAGAGTGCTCCTCTATTCTTTTTCTTATTATATAACATGATTTTGAATGAATAAAATCTATTACCCTTTTTTTTAAATCTCACACTTCAGGAAAAAAAGAAAGAGAAAGATTTCTCTATACTTTTTTTATTTGAGAAACAAACACAAACACACACACAAGAGAGATGGAAAGAGGTTCTAACACAAAGATACATCACAGCTTCACTTAAAAGTCATGGTAATTTTTAAGGGAGGGTGTGACGAGTTATACTATACACAATACACTCTCTTAAGCAATGTGAGACAATTACCATTTTTTTTTTGAGAAACAAACATACACACAAGGGAGAGGGAAAGATATTCTAACACAAAGGCACACCACAACTCTAGTGGCGGCTCCAGAAATTTTTCTCAGAGTGTTCTTTAAGAAGCATAAATTATATAATTTAATAAAATGAGAAATTCATATATTAACAATAACAAAAAAAAAAAAAACACGTAAATATATAAAATTTACAATTGTCTTCTACGAATTTTCATATTTTGAAATCATTGCATAATAGTCTTATTATCAATGCTACAAGCTACATCTCTTTTAATATACATAACTAAGCAATTATTCATCTACTAAATATAGAACAAATTATAGAGCAAAATTTAATTTTATTGGCATAAAAAAATTGAGGGTGTTCTCAAATTTTTTTTGAAGGAAAAACAAATAAAAATTTTTAAATTATTATATATAAAAAAAATTTTAGGTCAGGAACCACTCTGACCTTAAGGTGATGCCGTCCCTACGTAACTCTACTCAAAAGTTACACTGTCTCGAAAAACGTGGAAAGATTTCCCATACTTGATGCGGGGTGTGTATTGCTGGCATCCACCGAATAGGGATTGCTATCACAATCAATCAAATGCCCAAAGGACATGGGAACGTGGCCAATGCATCACTCCTTGCAGCAGGCAGCCAAATTGGCCGTGAATCATGTTTGCTGCTGTTCTAAAAAAAATTTGCGTTTTTCTGATTTTTTTCCACACGCGTCAGTGCACTTCTTGGAGTCTTTTTGTCTATATTTATATCTGTCACATTTGCTCATGCATCTTATTTTTCTAATTTTGGTCTGACTGATTCTCCAAAAATTAATTTAAAAAAACTTATTGCCGAGTACAGGTACCGGAATCTTCCTTGAAATGCAATCATAAATTTATGATCATCCAAAATTCCCGCAATCAAATCCATTAATATTTTAGGATATTATATTATATACCATGTAATATTTCACATTTCTTTTAGAATAAAAGTTTACCAATGTACAAAAAGCATTAGCTTATGAAATATTTTTAAAAATATTTTATGAAACAAAAAAAAAACAATCGGTTTCTTTTCACAACTCTTTACATTTCTCATAAAATTTATATCAAAATTTTTTAAAAATGATTCATTAACAAATACTTAAAAGCACCTTTAACATGGCGTTTCTTTTATATATTATTGATCTTTCATCATAAATTTAATTTATAGGAACAAGCATTACTGTAGAAATGCTAAATAATTATTCAATATTAAAATATTAAAATTATGTTTTCCTTATTACAACTTTCAACATCAATAATTATGTTTTTGGGTAAATGGCATTACTCATTGAAATAAGAATGAATCTCAAGTCTCAACTGTGGCTCTTGGTAGATGAGAAGGGGTTAGAAATGAAATAAGAGAGTCTCTGTCTCAACTCTCAAGTCTTGATTGTCTATGGGTGCTTTTTAATTTTTAAAAGAAAGGGGAAAAGAAGATGTGTATTTTTCTTTACCAAGTCATAACGAGATTCATTGTTTCCAACCAAGCCATAACAAAGTTCCTCATAGTTTCCATATAATTTCAGGAAAATCGCAGACAACTTTTGTAAAAAAGATTAAAAAGCTAGGAAGTACAAAAGAAAGGCACATCACATGCAACCATGCCTTTTACAAAACTTTCCCTGAGTCTACTCGATTGATCCCTATGGGAAATCCACTTTTGGCGTCTAGAAAAGGCTGTCAAATAGATGTGTCTGACAGGTGCGTGTGTGCCGTGCTTGCTGACATTATTTCGGTGGAACCCATAAGATGGAAATTTCATTTCTTTGTATAAAATGGATTGCAACTTGGAACCCATATAGGAAAGACCTCTATTTCTTGGCATTTCGTGGGAGTCAATATCTAGCTTAAAACTAGACAATTCCTGTTTTTTTGTTGGCTGAGTAGCTAGAGAATTCCTTGCACACAAAGCACTCTCACAGAAATTGAGATCCTGCTCAATGCTCCTTACATATTATAATTACTAAGGTCGTAAATAAATAAATGAATTGAATTTCATAATCTTCAAATTATCATTTAAATAATAACATTTCACATAATTTAAAATTTACTATAAAATTAGAGAACAAGTTGAGAGATATTACCTAGTTAGTGCTTCTAAATCATCTCATAACATAATATATAAAATTACTATCAATTCCATGAGTTTTTAGGTGGATGAGTTGAGGTGCGGACCAAGTTTCTCTCTTGAGAGGATACACGCAGTCTATAGAGTTTTTTTGGTATAGTAGACTAGGAATTATGTGTGTGGTCACAAGAATATAACAAACACAGTCACTTACTTTATATTCTTACAAATTTACACCATTTATAAGATAAGAAACTCTCAATAGTACTTTCTTCACCTAAAAATAAAGTATATAGAAATAAAAATATATATAAATATATTTTAACAACAAAAGTTTGTGGAGGAAGTTCTTAGAGCATCTCCAGTAGTTTCTTTATATTTTTATACTGTTTGGACAGTGAATAGTGACATTTATCTTTTACATACTTACTTTTTCAAATACATCTTCCAATAGATTCTCTATTCTTTCTCTATCTCATTTAAATATTATTTTTTCATTTATTATTTATTTATTTTTTAACACACATATTGTCATACCTCCATTCCCACTAATTTCTTTGCTAATTTTTTTTATTTAGTTTTATTCTTTTGCTAATATGCGGTAACCCATCAGATTTAATGAGCTACTGTTCATGAGTCAAAAAAAAAAATTACAATTTTGAGAATTCATTAGAGCCCATTTTTTGGGTCTTATTTTCTATTATAAAGATTATTTTACTTTTATTTGAGTGATTGGAGTTGCTCTTAGAGCGTAGAGTCTACCGGAAAAATCTGTCCCCCATGCTCGTTTGATTATATGTTAATATGTTAATATAGGAGGGTGAGATACAGTTATTTTCATTGAATTCAAGTCACATCTGTGTAGGGACGTAAAGACATTATGCATTCATGTATGCAGGAGTTTTTGACAAAAGGATCCAGCACTATAGGCCCTTTAAGTTTGCCGTCAAAACAATTTAAGCCATGCGTTGGAAAGCAATTTGCAAAGCTTCGAAATCCGCAAAGGAAATCGATGTTTTTATTAGAGACATTATTATATTGATTGAATTTTAAATGTATAAAAACAATTTTATCATTTCACTCAAATGATTAATCAAAATTATGATTTTTATAAATATACTCCAACATAATATGAATGGAACAGATTCCTTTTCTTTTTATTCAAGTTTTGAAAATTAGACTTGTAAGGACAGATTTGGCGAACCTGCCCTGATTAGATGAGACGGTCCAAAAGGCCCAAAAACAATAAATTTTGTAGAGAGTGGAAAAAAAAAGCTGGGCTAGATTGATTTAGACAGTCAATACCATGAGTTGAGGTTACTAGAAGGGATAAATAAAAAGTTTGAACTTAATAAATTATCCTCAATAAGGATCCGAGAAGGTCTATTCCGATACTTACTATTCTTCGTTTCTGTCCTAGTTACACTTAGTATTTTTTTCCTCCCCTTGCTAAGAAGGAGTCCTTCATATTATTTAGTTTTTTCTAGATCATCTTCACCCTACACTTATCAATTATCTAAGTCTTCACTTGAGTGCATGTCTCATTACGCATCTTCTTTGACTTTTTATGAGTTGCAGTGGCCAATGTTACATTGTTCAGGGGTCTTCTCCACATAAATGCAGTCAGAAGAGTAGGTGTAGCACATTTAATGCGGTGTTAGCAGTCTTTCCTTAGATATTTTTGGGGACTTCCATCCCTTCAGTCATGATACACATCTCCACAGTTAGGGTTGTGCGAGGATCACTCCTCGGACAGCCCCTGTTTATCCCAAATGCGGCAAATTTTGTTCTGGGATTCCGTGTATGCATTTACTTCTTCTTGGACTTCACCTCGTCCTCGGATAAAGCTTGAGGCCCAACACATAGTTTTGGGCCTTTATCCTCACAAGGCCCAATACTGGGTTTTGGGCTTTTAGCTCCTCAAGGCCCAATACACAGCTTTGGGTCCCTGTCCCCCACAATAGCCTCTCAAAAATATTAATTTTTTCCTTTTTTCCGAGGAGAAAAAAATGAGATTTTGATTTCAATGGGATGAATCCATTTATTTCTATGCTTCGCACGTGCCAATCTATTGTTTCGTGCGTTCTCACAATTGTAATTGGTGCTTCGGAATCTGCGAAGCGTCATTAATTACTCCAGGCGGCGCTATGTTTCTTCCATCTGACGGTGAGAAATAGATCTAATGGTGAGCGTTTTATCTTGCATTTTGAACGGGACAACCCCCTCTCTATTACGTTCCCTATAAATAGGCCCCCCGGGAAATCATTTCTCCCCATTTTTCAAATCTTCAAATTCTCAAGAAAACCTCAAATACCCTTTCCTTAAGATTTTCTAAGTACTCCAACTTCTCGAACCACTTTTTCTTTTCAACAAAATCTGCTTTATCCTTTTAAGAGTCTAAAGGTTAGTATTCCTGTTTCTCATAAGCGTCGAAACGTGAGTTTGTTTTTTGTAGTTACGTTTCTCCTCAGCCAAACCCCTCGGCCCTGTAGACCTTATTTCTTAAATAGCTGACTGAATTACTTCCCCTTAGCCAGTCCATATGGGTAGGTTTATGGATTTAGTGGATTCCCCTTTAAAAATAGAAAATTTTTAAGGATAAATACCAAATTCCCCAGGAAGTAGGTCTGCGATATTGTCATCCAAGCCAAATAGATTTTGACAGAAAAGAAGGGGAAGTTGTCATTCCTGTAATAGCATTCATAGAGGGAGGAATGACGCTCCCCATGGGTAGGATCACCCGCGATTACCTTTTTCATCATAGGCTATGCCCTCATCAGTGTGCACCCAATGTTTTTAGGATTTTAGGTAGTATTGATGCTTTGAACAAGCATCTAGGTCTGGAGCTCACTTGGTACGATGTGGTACACCTGTACGAGGGCCACTCACAAACCGATGGGGGGTATTACCTCAAATCCCGATCGCCCTTTGTTAGGCTCATTTCCTGCCTTCCTAGATCTAATAAAAATATGAAAGACGACTACCTAATAACCTTTGGAGCGTGGCATGACGGCGTCCACTGCCCTGTTAAGGAGGGGGACTTAGGTGGGACACCTCTGAGTTAGGCTCTTTAGTTAAAATCTTAGATTCTTTAGCGTTAGTCACACTGTCATTTTCTTTCTATTTTTATTGTCTTTTGATGATGCACCTTGATTTTCTAACTGTCTGCTTCTCGGCGGTTTTGTAGATAAAAACATAGTAGCTCCTCGGCTCAGCCACACTAACGTCTTAGCCCTTAATTTTCTGCTCCGGTCGGAGATTTTTGTGAACGAAGATGGGCAACTACACACTATCCACAAGATCTTGGATTTCGAACCTATCTCGAGGTCATTCCAAGAAATTGGCAACAGCATAAGGGCCGGTGATTCTCGGATCAATAGGATTGACGTATCGAGACTAATCTTCCTTGCTCCACACAATCTTCCTCTGGTTGTGCTACCAATTCCCCAGGGAGTTCCATTACTTGCAGTTCCTCTTTAATAAGTTCCATCCAGAGTGGTAGAGGCAGCTGAGGAGGAAATCGCCTCATCACGCCTATCATTAGAAGAGGAGATAGATCGTTTTCGTTTCGAAGAAGAAGATCCGGCGCCTGCATCGGTTCACATCTCGGATACCGAGGATGCGACCGACAAACATTCGAGTGTTCACGTCCCAATTCACGTGATTGCCTGCTTGGACAGTGTTTCTGAGGAAGAAGAGATGGCTTCCACTCAGAAAGGCAAGGGATTGAGGGAGCTGCTAACTGCAAAGGGGAAAGGGGGTTCTTCGAAGGAAGTTACCAAGTCCACTGTTCCTCCAACACTCCCGCCTCCCCCTTTTCTGCCTATCGACCCTGTCCTGAAGGTCATCCTAGACCTAAAAAAGAAGAGGCAAATCCACAACCTCGAGGAAGGAGAGGTGGGGCTCCCAAAGGGGAACAAACAGCGGAAGATGTTCGAAGAGCCCCCGGACAAGAGGACTTCTTCCATAGACAGGAGGGAGGAGGCTAACAGAGCAGACGTGCGCCTTCCGCAGAACGCCTAGTCTCCTCGGCTTGAGGTTAAAGGTGCCACTATTACTTGGGATGCCTCTATTCGGGAGTACTGAAGAGGTCATGGCACACACGTGGTGGAGGTCTTGGAGCAACCAATCCTTTTGCCTAAGGATATGGAGGCTGTGAGGAAACTGGGCCAACAAGACCTTTTCCTGTCCGTCAAAAGGGATCTTGCTATGGTGGGTGTCCCACTGAACCTCTTCTTTCTTTTTAAATGCTTATGAAATCCTACTCTGAGGGGTTCGTTGTATTTTTCTTATGCAGGTCACCCAGGAGGTTTTCGTGGCCGAAGAGTGGGTGAAGGAGGCCTAGAGTGCTGCTAGGCATGAGATTAACCTCCGTCTTGACGCTGAGAGGGCTCTGGGGGTTGCGAAGATGGAGAATAAAGAGTTGCTCTCCAAACTAGTAGCCGAAGAACGGGAGAGGAAAAGTGCCGAGGCAGGATTAAAAACTGTCGAGGCGCAAGCTGAGGACTAGCGCAAACTGCTTTACCAAACCGAGCTGGAGCTAGCCACTTCAAGGCAGTTTGTGCTGGATCTAAAGGCTCAGCTGTAGAAGGCTTTGGATGTAGCCCAGTTGGCTAAGGAGGCAGCCGAGGCCGAGAAACAGGCATCCTACATGCTCGGCGTCGAAGAAACGCAGATCAGACTCACTGAGGAGTTGGCTGAAGCTTGTAGGGAGTACAGCAGCGCAACATTGGAGGAAGCTCTTAACACTGCTAGTGTCCTTATGGATTCAGCCTTGAGGCAGCCTAGCAGCATATATTACCATCCACATATTCGTGAAGTTCCAGATGCCACCTCCTCATAAGTCCTTGATGTTCCAAAGGCCAAGGATGCTGAGGTCCAGATTGTGAACGCTGACCCCAAGGCGACGGATACTTCAAAATCAAAAGAAGCAGAGGCCAAGACCAAGGAAGATGTTCCCAAGGCCAAGGACGCACCTACCTCTCAGCCGAGCCAGAAAGAGAATCCTCCTGCGCCCAAGTCCAAGGCTTAGAACTTAGAATGTTGCTTTCTGCTTTTTTTTTTTTTTTTTTTTTTTTTTTTTTTTTTTTTAATGTCCTTGTAATATCAGTTTCTCCTTATTAATGAAAAAAAATCTTTTTTTTTTTTTTTTGCTTTATCTGATTATTATTATTCTTTTGTCAACGTACCTACCTTACACCACAGTCTATCTAATTAGATTGAGCATGTATGCCAACAACCAAAAGGACAGTCCTAAACGCGTGTTAAGGTTTAAATCCGTTATATAGGATAACTCGTAACACTTGATTTGGGCTAACATTTAGTAGTATCTGTTAAGATTTATGGTTTTTAGTCTAGGGGATTATTCAGGATTCATTTTCTTGCTAAACATTCAGAGATTGTGTATGGTTTTACCAATTAGTAAAGTAAGGATAAAACGTTATTTTCCCAATGTAAATGGTACGAATGCCCAAAAAAAGGATTTGTTTGGCCCTTAGATAAATTTTTCAGTATTAGTTTTTCCAAAGCAGGTGATCCGAGGGATCAGGCGTAGCTTAGGATTTGTTTAATACTTAGATAGATGTCACATAGTATTAATTTTTCCAAAGCAGGTGGTCCGAGGGACCAGGCATAGCTTAGGATCTGTTTAACATTTAGAATAATTTCGTGTGGTGTTAATTTTTTCAAAGCAGGTGGTCCGAGGGACCAGGCGTAGCTTAGGATTTGTTTAACACTTAGAAAAATTTCGTGCGGTGCTAATTTTTCCAAAGAAGGTGGTTTAAGGGACCAGGCGTAGCTTAAGATCTGTTTAACACTTAGAAAAATTATAAGGAGATGTCAATTTTTCCAAGGTATGTGGTTCGAAGGGCTAGGCATGACCAAGGTTCTATTGACTCTTACAATTTAGAGTAATTAAACAACATACACAATGTAATGAACATGGAATGTGACAAAGTATATTCTCATTAATAATAGTACCTTTTCAAGTTGTTTACATTCTAGGGATGCAGTGCTGCCCTATTTTCTAAATCCTCCAAGTAGTATGAACCTATTCTAGCCACCGACGTAATCCGGTACGGTCCTTCCCAATTAGGTCCCAATTTTCCTCAGGCCGGGTTCTTTGCAGAACCAACCACTTTCCTCAATACCAAATCTCCCGGCGCCAAGGGCCTTAACTTCACGTTGGCATCATACCCCCGCTTAAGCTTATGTTGATAGTAGACCAATTGCATCATGGAACTTTCTCTTCATTCTTTAATTAAGTCTAGATTTCTCCTTAGTAAGTTGTAGTTGTCGCTCGGAGTGAAAGAGCTCGTCCTTAGCGTAGGGAATCTAGTTTCCAATGGAATGACAGCCTCGGCTCCGTAAGTCAATGAGAAAGGAGTTTCACCGGTGGACCTTTGAGGCGTAGTCCGGTACGTCTATAGAACATGTGGTAGCTCTTCCACCCATCTTTCTTTGGAACCATTTAACCTCTTCTTGAGCCCGCTTATAATGACCTTGTTTACTGTCTCGGCTTGTCCATTCCCCTGAGGATAGGTTGGGGTGGAATACCGATTAGTTATTCCTAGCCCGCAGTAGTGTTTTCGGCAAGATTTGCTGTCAAACTGAAGTACGTTTTCTGAGATAAGGGTATGGGGGACTCCGAATCGAGTGACAATGTTCTTCCAAATAAACTTCTTTGCATCTACATCCCGGATGTTGGCCAGCGGCTTTGCTTCGACCCATTTGCTGAAATAATCTGTGCCGACCACCAAATACTTCTTGTTTCCTGCTTCTATGGGAAAAGGGCTCACAATGTCCAAGCCTCACTGGGTAAAGGGCCAGGGGCTAGATAGAAGGCTAAGCTCTCCTCCCGGTTGATGGATGTTCGGGGTAAATCTTTGGCATTGATCACACTTCTTTGCATATTCCTAGGCTTCTCTATGCATGTTAGGTCACCAATATCCTTGAGTGAGAGCTCGGTGAGATAAGGATTTTCCACCAGTGTGGCTTCCACAAATTCCCTCGTGTAGCTCTTCCAAGAGGATTTCGACTGTTTCGGGATGTACACACAACAGATATGGTCCATAAAAAGATCTTTTACATAACTTTTGATCCTCGGACAGTCAGAACCGAGGAGCCTTCCTCCGTATCTTATCTGCTTCCAGCTTACTCTCAGGTAGAAGATCATCTTTGAGGAATTGAACGATAGGATTCATCTAGCTAGGGCCCACCCTTATCTGGTGAATAAATAACACTTCCTTTCTCGACTCAAAAGGTTTCATGAGGTCTTCGACAAGAATTACTCTCGGTAGAGTCTGTGCTGAGGAGGTTGCTAATGTTGTGAGCGAGTCAGCATGTGTATTTCTGCTTCTAGGAATGTGTATTAAATTGAAAGATTCGAACCCGAGTTGCAAATGTTTAACCCAACTTAGATATTCCTGCATTCTAGGGTCTCGAGCCTCTAACTCTGCTCGGACTTGACCTACCACTAGTTTGGAGTATGAGAATATGTCCACGGTTTTTCCACCCATCTTTTGAGCTATGGTCATCCCCACCAATAGAGCCTCATATTTTGTTTCGTTATTGGTGGCCGAGAACCCAAGTCTTAACGATTTTTCAATTATGATGTTCTCGGGGGATATCAAAACTAGCCATACTCCAGATCCTTTGAGATTTGAAGCGCCATCAACATAGACCTTCCATGACGTCGTTCGTCCCATGGAGATTACTCCAACTGAATTTTCATCCATGCTGTGTTTCTCCACATCTTCTTCTGTTGGGGTCTCGGCAAATTCAGCAAGAAGGTCGGCCAAGACCTGCCCCTTTACAGAGGTACGAGGCATATATTTAATGTCATAAGCCCCCAGCTTCGTTCCCCACTTTGCAATCCTTCCAGTGTAATCAGCGCTTCGGAGCAGAGCCTTGAGTGGCAATTGAGTTAGGATAACAACAGTGTGTGACTGAAAATAATGAGAGAGCTTGCGTGTGGCATGTACTACAGCTAGGATAGCCTTCTCCAGTGGCAAATATCTGACCTTGGCCTCATGCAAGGATTTGCTCACATAATACACAGACTTCTGTACCCCATTATTGACTCTTACTAGCACCAAGCTTACCGCATGAGTGGTTACTGCGATATAAGCAAATAGGACTTCGTCCGCCTCAGGCCTGGACATGATCGGTGGCTGAAAAAGGTACTCCTTCAACTACTGGAATGCTAAGGCACATTCCTCTGTCCATTCAAAACCCTTCCATTTATTCAATAACCGGTAGAAGGGTCTGCACCTATCCGCGGATCGGGATATGAATCAGTTTAAGGCAGTGGTCATCCCTGTCAGCCTTTGCACTTCCTTGGGATTCCGAGGTGGCTGCAAGTTATTAATGGCCTTGACTTGGTTTGGGTTAACCTCAATCCCACGGTGAGTGACCATGTATATTAGAAACTTTCCTGACCCCACACTAAGGGAACACTTGGAAGCATTGAGTCGTAACCCGTGTCCTCTCAAAACTTCAAAGATGCTTCCGAGATCATCAATGTGCTTGGCCTCTTTCTTACTCTTGATCACCATATCATTGATGTAAATATCAATGTTTTTCCCAGCTGTGGTTCGAACGTCCGTGTCATCATCCTTTGATAAGTAGACCGTACGTTTTTAAGCCCAAACGGCATCACCTTGTAATGATAGTTCCCAACGAGGGTGACAAGCTGTTTTCTCTTGGTCTTCCAAGGCCAAAGGTTTCTGATGATAGCCTTGGAAAGCATCCAGAAAGCTCATCTGAGGATTTCCCATAGTTACATCTACCAACTGATCAATCCGAGGCATGGGGAAAGGGTCCTTTAGGTAAGCCTTGTTTAGGTCTGTGTAGTCCACGCATACCCGTCATTTGCCATTCTTCTTCTTTACCACCACAGTATTTGCCAGCCAATCGGGGTAAAACACCTCCTTAGTAGCCCCGGCTTGCTTAAGTTTCGCCACTTCTTCCTTGACGGCATCAGAATGTTCCTTTGAAGAACGCCGAGGAGGTTGTTTTTTAGGGGTAACAGAAGGATTAATGTTCAGGTGATGACAAATGAAACTCGGATCTATCCCCGGAGTTTCATAAGCATTCCAGGCAAATACATCAATGTTTTACCTCAGAAATTGCTCTAACTCTTCCCTTTCCTGAGGAGGCAACTAAGCGTTGACTTGAAAAAATCTTTCTGGATCATCATAAATAACGACTTTCTCCAACTCCTCACACTCTACTCCTTCGGCCTCACCTCCAGAAGTTGAGGCCTTGGATTCTAATTGCTATAATTCTTTGTTGGCAAGGGCCGAAGATTCTAACTCAGGTCGGTGCGCGATAGCAGGCACCAAACACTGCTTGGCTACAAATTGACTTCCAATGAGCTCCTCAATCCGATCCTTGGACGGATACTTCACCTTAAGATGGAGGGTGGATGAGGCGACCCCAAGGGCGTGAAGCTAGGGCCGTGCCACGATAGCAGTGTATGGGGAGAAGACATCCACCACTATAAAGTCCACTTCCACCACCTTTGAGCCGGCCTGGACTGGCAGTCTGATTTGTCCGCGCAGAACAACAACCTTTCCATCAAAGTCGACCAGAGGTGAATCATAACTGGTCAGATCATCCGGTTTGAGGTTAAGCCCCTTGTACAGATCTGGATACATAATCTTGGCCCCGCTGCCCTAATCTACCAGTACCCTTTTCACATTATAGCCACCAATCCTGAGGGTTACAACTAGGGCATCATTATGAGGCTATGTGGTTCTGGCTTTGTCCTCGTCCGAGAAGCTTAGTGTTGGGTGAGCCTCTGTTTTGGCCCTCTTAGATTCATGATTAGAGACCTCGGCGCGGGGACCAGTTATAGTAATCACCCTAGAGGGGCAAGATCCTGTTTTGCCCGGTGCCGCGAGAATAACGTGAATGGTGCCTAAAAGGGGCCTTGAATATGTGCCGCCCTGAATCCTTGGCGCTGCCTAGTTCCCTTGCCCATCGGGCTGGGTCAAAAACTGCTTCAATTTGCCATCTCGAAGCAATTGCTGAAGATGACTCCATAAGGTCGTATAATTTTCGGTCGTTTGCCCCCGTTCCTTATGGTATTGGCAATGCAGAATTTGATTGCGCTTCGCAGGGCCCCCAATCATCTTGCTTGGCCACCTGAAGTATGGCTCATCCTTTATTTTTTCCAAGATTTGATGTATTGGTTCCGAGAATAATGTGTTAACGGCCTGGATAGGTGGAGGCCTGGATTGCCCTCCAAAATCTTTTCGGGGCCGATTGTTGCTGTAACGATCCGACCTGAAATCCCTCCTCTCCTGAGGGATAACCTTACTTTTGCCTCTTTCTTATTGCTGGTCTTTTTCAACTCTTTTATACTTGTCAATTCTATCGATGAGTTGGCGTATGTTGGTAGCGGGTTTCCTTGTCAGAGGCCTTCTCAAGCAGTGTTCGGCAGGCAGGCCAACCTTAAAGGTTTTGACAGCCACATCATCAAAATCACCCTCAATCTCATTGAACATCTCCCAGTACCTGTCAGAGTATGTTTTCAAAGTCTCTCCCTTTCGCATGGACAGGGACAATAGAGAATCCAGGGGCCGAGGGACTCGGCTGCATGTGATAAAACAGGACCTAAAGGCTTGGGCAAGTTCTTTAAAAGAGTCAATGGAATCCGCTCTCAGGCTGTCGAACCACCTCATCGCCACAGGCCCCAGACTAGACGGGAACACCTTGCACATCAAGGCCTCATTCTTGGAGTGCATCGCCATTCTTTGATTGAAATGGCTAACATGCTTAACAGGGTGTGTGCGGCCGTTATAGATAGTGAACGTGGGCTGGGTGAAGCGTCTAGGAAGTCGTCCCCCCTCAATCTTGTGCATAAAGGGAGACTCAGAGATTCGACTAAACGCCTTACTCATGGTGTCATTTCCAAGGCCCCTCAAAGATGAACCTCCACTCCTGCGTTCTCGATGATAGTCCTCCTCATACGAGAAGGTTTCACTTGGAGGTGTTCTTGATCGATGTCTATACTTGTCATCCCTTTCACCGTCAGAAGAGAGGTCAGAGACTGAGGGACTTCGCCTCCTCCGCTTTTGGCGTAACTTCTTCTTCAGGTAGTCAATCTCTTTCTGCGTGGCTTTGGCATGTTCATCATGAGAGACATGGCTACCACCCCTGGAATGACTCTCACCAGTATGGGTGATATGCACACTTCCCTCTTGACCCTCTCGAGGATGGTCTTCCCCTTGAGACCTCATAGATTCCCGCTGGTGTGGACCTGAACCTACCATGATCGAAGATCTAAAACTCTAAGCAATTAGCTTTCCCACAGACGGCGCCAATTGTAAGGACACAGATTTGGCGAACCTGCCCCTGATTGGATGGGACGGTCCAAAAGGCCCAAAAACAATGAATTTTGTAGAGAGTGGGAAAGGAAAGCTGTGCTAGATTGATTTAGACAATCAATACCATGAGTTGAGGTTACCAGAAGGGATAAATAAAAAGTTTGAACTTAATAAATTATCCTCAATAAGGATCCGAGAAGGTCTGTTCCGATACTTACTGTTCTTCGTTTTTGTTCTAGTTACACTTAGTATTTTTTCCTCCCTTGCTAAGAAGGATTCCTTCACATTATATAGTTCTTTTCAGATCATCTTCACCCTATACTTGTCAATTATCTAAGTCTTCACTTGAGTACATGTCTCATTACGCATCTTCTTAAGCTTTCTATGAGTTACAGTGGCTAATGTTACACTGTTCAGGGGTCTTCTCTACATAAATGTGGTCAGAAGAGTAGGTGCAGCACATTTAATACGGTGGTAGCAGTCTTTCCTTAGATATTTTTGGGGACTTCCATTCCTTCAGTTATGATACACATCTCCACAGTTAGGGTTGTGCTAGGATCATTACTTGGACCGCTCCTGTTTATCCTAAATGCGGCAAATTCTGTTCTGGGATTCCGTGTATGCATTTACTTCTCCTCGGAATTCACCTCATCCTCGGATAAAGCTTGAGGCCCAAGACATGGTTTTGGGCTTTTATCCTCACAAGGCCCAATACTCGGTTTTAGGCTTTTAGCTCCTCAAGGCCCAATACATAGCTTTGGGTCCCTGTCCCCACAAGACTTTATAGCTCAATTAATTAATATTTTTTTATTGTTTTCAATGGAGACATCTAAAGTTAAAATTCTTCACTTCCTATTATTGATTATATATATAAGTTTTGAAAATCAAATGTGGTTTGTGGTAGGCCTTTTTTGTGATTATGGTTTAGGCTGCCTCCTGCCATACTAAGGCCCAAATGTTCTGGGTAGAAGAGCCAGGAACAGTCCAATTGCAACTCACCTCAGATCAGCTTGTGCGCAAACTATGCCACTTTTTGTTGAAACTTTAGTCACATGTTCATGGTAGATGGAGCTATTGCAGAAAAAGTTATGGCAGACAAATGCAATATAACAGTAGTAAAAGGAATGCGCTTGCTGTTAGATAAAACAAATAAATGATCTTTAATTAAAATAAAGAAAAGAACAACACAACAACAAACAACGCATCATAGGTGGAATGACAAAAATAAGAGGCAAAATGACAAAAATAAGATGCGAAATAATAATGATAATTAATGAAATTAAAGAAGGAAAATATTAGTTTGCTGTGTTCAATTGTGTTATGGGACTAAGAATAGGGAGGGAACCACTTCCTCAGCGTGGATAATTTAGCAGGAGGATCTTACTGTAGAAATTATCCACTTTGAGGGAACGGACCTGAATAACTTATGCCCAAACGAATCCGTTATCCTTAACAGAGGGTAGACTTTTGGATGGAGAGAAGTGATTAGCCTAGTGGTGCATGCCGTGCCATTCTATTCTCTCTATTTTTTCTTCCTAACTCTATTTCGCTTTTTCTCGACTTTGTTCCTCTGATTCTTTTCCACTCTTTTCTCTCTTCATGCTTGCTCGTGTAGTGTTATGGTGATAGTTATGTTGTGATACTGCGATTCTTTCCTAGTGGTTGTTGGTATTTCGATGATCTACTGTGCACGGCAGAGGCCTTTTATATATTACCTGTCGTGATAGGTTTTTTACCATTTTACCCCTTAACCATTTTTGTCTGGGTGTGGGTGGCCTTCCAGATCACCCACTGGTTTGTCAGCTGCCCAGCCACCACTACTTACTTATGCTGGCCGTGCCACTCCCCATTACCAAACAAAGAAATTTATTTTGTTTGCTTGTTCACTGTGGCATTCCTATCCACAACATTATGGGTATTCTCTCTTACTATCCCTCGTGGCATGCACCTAGTGGTTCCAACTCATCATTCTCTTTTTGGGTGGTATGTCATCCCAGCATAACATTTCCTTTAAATGAGTTTGAGCGAGAACCCCATAATAGGCTCTCCCTTTTCCCCACCGCCAGACCATACCTTCACTTACCTTTGACCTATGGCCCACCACTCCTGTATTGGCTAGGTATAGGTTGGTGGTGTCTGGGCCTTGCACGTGCTCCACTTCCGTGTATGCCCAAAGCTTGTCTGCTACTCATGCGATTGCCATGGTCTAGAGGCTCGTCTGTATATTCTGCCACTCATCCTTAACCTCTTGTGGCGTGAACCGTTTTCCGGTCTTCCATTCTTTATGGCTTGCTTCCTTCAAGGGCCTTGCTTGATTATGGGCTTTTCTCTCTTTAGCCCATTCTTTGCTCCTTCCGTTGGCTTGTTAGTATTCCTATCATACCATCCGGCTATTCCTGCTGTGGTGTTATTTGATCCGTGCTTGCTAGGCCTCTTTTGAGTTTGTTACATGCCCTTTTTTTAGTTGATTATAGTGACCCAGCATTGTCATTGGGTCTGCATTCATGCTATTTGGGCTTCCTTGATCCATTCCATTGCTTTCGGGCTTCCTCGGCCCATTCCTTTACCTTGGGGTTCTATAGGCTTTCCATTAACCCTTTACTTACTTACTTTATTATTTTGGACCTATTTTGGCCCATTCTTACTTTTCTACTGCCCATGAGTTTATGACTTCCTTCTCTGGGCTCTTTTAGGCCTGTTTGCTTCCTTTGAGACCCATTTATCATTTTATGGGCTTATGATCCATTATTCTTGCCATTCGGGTTAATGATTTTTCTCTCACTTTACTAACTCTTTTTTGCCTATATTGTTAGGCTTCTTCCTGTTATTGGATTTTTCCAAAATGAGCATCAACATGGTCTATCTTAATTAGAAACTAAAAAATTTATTCTTATTGTTGTTGTTATTATCATCAACTGTTTTTTCTTTGATACAAGATAGAAATTCTATTATAACCTAATTTAAGTGTATATGTGTGTGAAGCTCCCTTCTAGAGACTTAAACTCCGACTTTTACCCCCACACCATACAAGCACTTATATTTGTGAAGTGACTATTGTATCAAAGATGTGCGGTGGTCATCATCAACTATTAACATGTTACATAATTGAAGAAATTCAATTCCATTCTCTTAAATATATGACCTCCTACATAATGATTATAAATTCTTATTCATAGTCATAGAAGGGCTGCGAAGGGTGGAATTAAATAACAATTTTTGTTTTGTTTTTTTTATTTGACATTTTATAAAAAGCCGAACCCATTAAAAAATAGTCCAACATTGGACAAATAAGATATTAGACACGAGAACAAATAAAAAAGATCATTTTCATCTTTAATATTATTTCTATGCATACCAAATCCTGTTCTCAAGAGGTGGAATTGGCATCACTTTGCGGCGGAGAAAAAGGAAAAAAACTTAAGAATAAAACTTGCACACGAAAATTAGCTTACGGTAGCAAAGTCAAAAAAGTCGACTCTATTTCTATTCAATTGCTCACTAAAATATTTACCTAAAAAAAAAATGCTCACTAAAATATATTATTTATATATATATTAAAAAAAAAGACTTTATTGCTCACTGTAGTTAATAAGTAATCAGAAAATAATATTATTGATAATACAGTCAGCAATAAGCAATTAACCAAACTGACAAAAAGTGTGGAAAAAAATCGATGAGGAATGTCTGGTGGGTTTTCAGCAAGAGAGTACTTATTGTGTTTGTTTTTCCTCAGCTGATTTGACATTGTGAACCAATAATACACAACCACAACCTAACTTAATTAGTGGGGCTTTATTTAATAAATGACTGGCTCAAACAAATCAACAAGGAGAAAGGGAGGGACAATGGAAACCAATTTCTATATTTTAATATTTAAAAGAGCCATTTGAGGTCACTTCCTTTGCATCGAGATTCGAGAGTATTGACGAAGGGGCTGAAGTTTAGGACCTTTAGGTGAATTTAGTGGAGTGCTTTAGATTTTTTAATTAATTTGCAATTAAATTTACGAGTGTCTTTAGAGTAATAATTAATAATTAATTTTAAAAAATTTTGACACAAATTTTATGAAAAATAAAAAAAAATTGTCAAAATATTAATTTTTTTTTTCATAAAAACATTCTTTAAATAGATCGTTAACTATTGCCCTAAATGAATTGTTAGCATTTTTCTTAAATTTAAAAGTATAGCAATATTGATTGACTAATAAGATATAAATTTTGTTAGTATCTATTACAAAAAGAATTAAATTTAGTGTAATTATATGGCTGAATTCAATTAAAAATTTTAGGATAAATCACCTAAGGAATTGGATCAAAGTTTTGAAAAATTCAAGAAAAAATATTTCATGATATTGTAATTGAATGTGATATTTTGTTTGAAAAATAAGCTATATAAAAGTACAATTGAGCCTAAAAGAAAAGTCTTTCAAAAATTGCACGTTAAAATTAATTGATATTTGGCTAAGATGCAAAATGTATCTGCTAAGTTGATTGAAATTCATTTCAGTTTTTTAACTTTACTTTCATTCAATCGAATCCTCTAAATTTCAAATATATTTAATTTAGGTCTATTCATCCAATTCCGTTAAAATTTGTCGTTAAGTACGCAATTTACTAATAAAAAAATTTGAAAAAAAAATTCTCACATAAAAAATCTATAAAATATTTTATTAATTTTATAGATTTTTTTCATGTGAGAAAAAATTTCTAATGGTGACATAAGGACTGAATTGAATAAATTTAAAATTTAGAGGACTCAATTGAATAAAAGAAAAGTTAGAGGATTGAAATGAATTTTAGTCAAACTTAGAGGGTACAATTTGCATTTCAGTCTTGATATTTTAAGCTAAAACAAGTTTTATCTACCTATAATTAAGAACTAAACGTCAATATCACTCTTTTAGCAATAATTTTAAAAAGCAATAAAAAAAATCTTAAATGCAAAAGACCTAACACAGATGTTAAAGTTAAGGTGGTATATTACACGTGTTTTATTAAGAGAGTTTCGCTAAAAATCTTGTAACTCAATTGATACTCTTGGTATTTTTAACAAAAATATCCAGGATTTAAATCTCTCATCTCTCATCTCCCAATTATCAAATTGTAAAAAAAAAAAAAAGAGTATATCTACTTAAAATGTTATATAAAAATTTCAAAATATTTTGTAATGAAAAATATATTCCTATATCAAAATATAAAGAAAAATATCGAAGTATATCTAAGTCAAAGTAGAGAAGTCGAATCAATAAAACTTCAATTAAAAAAAAAAAAAAAACAAATAAAGAAAGAAAAAGAAAACCACCTTCTATATAAAATTTCATTTCACAATACCATGTGATGAAGAAGAAACATATACAGGATTGGTCCGAATTGACAGTAAGAAACCTATATGATCTGTAAAGGATGACTTGAGGCCGATTGTCAAACACATAAGAGGATTATTAGACAGAGCTCGTGTTAAGAAAACAGAAGAAAGTTAAAGGGGCCTTCAAGATTACCCAACTGATAAAAAAATTATGCATTTAGTAAAACTCACCATATATGATTGCCTTCACTTTTTCTCATTTCGTATGCTACCAATTACCAAACTATATTTCTTCGATCTCAAAGAATTTTTCTTTCTTGAAATATTATTTTAAACCTCATAATTTAAGGATGATTTCAAATTAAATCTAACATTTTAAAGAGTTTTTAATCAAACTCTATACTTTTAAAAAGTTTTCAATTCATATCATCAACCCATTAGACATGATATGATGATAATGTTAATAAAAAAATGCTTAAGCAAAACGACATCGAATGACTTGGAGTGAAATTATGTTAATACACCAGCAATATATATGTTAAAATAATCAATTAATCAAACGATGTTGTTTTATTTAAAGTTTTAAACTTTTCCAAAGTAATTTTTTCCCATGTAAATTGTAACCCAATGAGATTAGTCCATGGGCTTCAAAGGGAAGGAGCGGGTCCGAAGCTGCTCAAAAAGGTTAGGAGCCCAGCGGGGCCCAAAAAGGAACAAAATGACGATACATACAAAGCCCAAACAAAACTAGCCTTGCTATTGGGGCAAATACAACCAGACCTATCTCTCTCTCTCTACTTTTTTTATTTTATTTTTTACTTCACGATGATTGGTCTTTTATCATTGGATCACTCAAGAAACTAATTGGTTTTTACAGTAAACAGTTGACTAGTGAACTTATTTATTATTTTTTTAATAGTTAGAAATATATATATTTATATATATTTTATGTTGTTAACCTTGCCGGTCGAACATTTTCCTCTTAAACCCTCAAGCACTCGTATATGAAGAGATGTTAATTAAACTACAAGTCTCTTTGCGTGATTGGTGAACTCCAATCAAATAAATGAATATTTAAATTTTTTTTTTTTTTCTGTGTGATTGATAATACACGAGTTTATAAATATTATGTGGTAGAATTAGTTTTAAAATGTTATGCAATAAAATTTGTAATATGTTAGCAGATTAAAATATATCCACTCCACCAGAGTGCCAAAGAGATCATATGATACTAACCTCAACACAGCCTCACGGGCACTTGGTGGCATTCCAGTACTCTTCTTTAGCAAAATTGCAGAAGTGTGAAAATATTAATTATTGAATATAAATCGTTGGAATTTATTTTGCTTTGATTTTTTTATTTTTGGTAAAAAAAGGAATATCATATATTAGATAGTCATAAGTCTATTACAATATACACCCTCCTTATCAAGGATTATAAGATTCCCCGCCACATGTAGTTGATTTTCAAACAAAACATAGCTATAATCACCAGAACTATCAATATTGTCAATGCATCTGCACACCGATTTGTTTCTCAATAAATATGCTTAATTCGCATATTAGGGAGGATCCTCTAAAAGTCCAATTAAAAAAAAAAAAAAAAAAAAAAGTGGCATGGCCATGAGAGCCATACTCAATGCTTTGCGAACTTACAAACTACAAATATGGACCAAATTGATAAACTTCAATCTTCAGCCCTATTAGCTCTAAGGGAAGGGGGAGTAGAGTAGAGTAGAATAGATTTGATCCAAAATTAGCCTATTTTCAGCCAACTCTACTCTACCCTCCTCCACTCACTCTCCTTCTCCCCTCCATCCAAATAGGTCCTAAGCTCTTCAATCAAGGTCGTCAAACTTTCATGAGAGGACCCACCTTCCTCAGTAGCTCTCTTAGCCTTCTCACCTAGCTCTTGAGCCTGTTTCCTCATCTCTATCGCCTCATCATAACCATCCATCAATCTCCTCACAGCTTTCTCTATTTTCTCCCTTCCAACCAAATTCTTCCCTGCATCAACCCATAAGTTCCAATCCTCTACACCCATCTCCACCCCAAACCGGTGCACTTGCACGATCAACTTCTCACTGTAAAAATGCTCAGCATACAATGGTCATGTGATCAAATAAATTCCTGCACTGACCACCTCGATCATAGAATTCCCTCCACCATGCATTAAGAACCCTCCAATCGAAGGGTGATCCAAGATCAATATATGTGGGGCCCACCCTCTCACAATCATACCCAAATTTTCTTCCTTCATTTTTTCCTCAAACCCTTTAAGTAATCATTTTTCCTTATCATTATTGTCCTCCTTATCTTTCCCAAGAACCACCCAAATAAATGGGTGGCACGAGGACCAGATCCCACATGCTATCTCATAGGGCTATGTATCAGGGAATCAACATGCACTACCAAAACAAATATAAAGCACCGAAGGATTTGGGTTCCTTGGAGTTGAGCCAACTGAGACACACGTGTTGGTCCCCAATAGTATCGTGACCCCTACGTACCTTATCTTCAATGTTCCTATGTGAAGAGCATAAGATAGCCCAGATAGCAGAGGATGAAGATGAAGAACCTTCAGATGCTCTCAGACTTGCAAAAGGCAAGATGAAAACGGTGTCGTAATGAGGAGCAGTTATACGCACCGTATCATTAAAACAAAACGCAGCACTTTGGTTAAGTTAGTTGTTTAGGCCTAAATGTAGTTATTTTCACAAGGATTAGTGGTGGTTAATTTGTTATAACAACCTCCGCAATTTACGCTTTCTTTCTTTTCTCTTTTTGATTGTGTATATAAGCTTGGTACAGCTCAGTGGTGTCGTGTGTGAGATATTTTGCAGAAATACTAGAGCTTTCTTTTCTAGCTTTTCCTCTCAACCAATTTCTCTCTGTTTTTCTTGTTTCTTTGTTCACTACGAATAATCGAAGTGGGTCCAATATCACCTGCACATATGAGCATCGACGGAGGTGCCATGTTGACCCAATAAGCTTGTGGCTTGATGGAGCTTATACTGATGCCACTTGATCCTTATGAGCTTTACTTGACGGGGTCGAGTTTCTCCCACCTCAAGGGAGTTGGCGCAGACACCACATGAAAGCACATCTGTAGAGATTATTTTTATCATTTATGTTATCTTTATTTATGTTTATCTTTAGTATTGGATTAATATTTGAGATTGTTTAGGAGAGTTTATCATTATCATTGTGATTCCTGGAAGCTGCATATAAAATTCCAGATGATTTCTTTTGTATTTTACAGACTATGATTATTATTATTGAGGTTATTTGTAGAGATTGCACTGTGTTTGTTTGGTGGTAAATTCAAACACCTTAGGTGGGAAGCCTAAGGTTTACGGTAGGACTAATCTAGGTGGGAAGCCTAGGTTGTCCTACATCACACTGCTTCTCAAATAAATAACGGAGGAAGCAATACTAGCTAGGCCAGGTAATTCACATTATTGTATTTCTATTTCATAATTTATTAGTGATCACTTGGCAAATTTCTGTATGAATCACAACATAAAATCCCAGCGGTTGTTAAAATTAAAGGATAGAGACATTTTTGTCTCATGACGTACTTGCTATTTATATTGAGATCCATTCGTGCGAAAAATTAATGAGTCTTTGAGATGTGTGATTAGTGATTGAGTTTTCTGCAGATAATTTATCAGAGGAATAATTAAATTATTATGGAGTATATCCAAAACAGTAATTATAAAATCTATGTAGTAGCCACATACTCAATCAGATATATATTCATGCAAGTTTTGTTTGACAAAAGATATGCACATGCAATTTGATTAATTTGTAGAATTGTAGGATTTTTAGATTACTTTGCTCCCTACCCTGAGAATTTCTGAGAAAGACAAATTTCCCATGACAGCCAGCATCTCTTAATACCCATGCAAATGCAATCCATAACAACGCAAATGATACATATAGCTTTAATGGCGCCATAACATGTTATAAATATATATATATATATATATATATATATATTAAAACGAAAACAAAGAGCTGCTTATAAAACAGTTTTCGAGACGCTAGCTGCAGATTGGTGACCGCAATTAATGTTCAAATACAAAGAGCTGCTTAAGTTAAGATGCTTCTGAGTTTCGTTAACTACCTGATGTTCGAGTTGTTGAGATTTTATATATTCTGTTGATCGAGCTAATATCATGTATGTGACTATGTGAGAGATATAGTGCTGATGAGTTTAATTAGGTGGCTACTTGTTATTCTCTGGCAGCACATGCATGAACTTGTTACACATTTGTAGATTCATTTTATCAAAAAGGGTTTACTGATAATGTTATTAGCAGGGTCTCTAACTTGCTGCTGTGAGTGGTGAGCTAGTGCTGTATCTTGCGTTTTTCTTTAATGAAACTCATTTTATTTAATAATAATAATAATAATAATAATAATAATAATAATAATAATAATAATCCTTACTAAAAAAAATGAAAATAAAGACATAATTTAAAATTTGACACACAACACTTTATTTATTAAGAGCTAGCATTCCCATCAACTGTTTTATAAAAAATGTCATTTTGATATACCAAAAGCCTACTTTATTATTTTATTACATCCTTTTACAATATCCCATTCATCAGATCTTTTATCCTTCAATTCTATACGTTAAAATAGTATTTACAACACATTAAAATAATATATTAACTTCTCTCATCAATAACAACAACAACAACGGTACAGCCACCATTGTCGCAACAATTACTATCAGAATGTTGAGAAGAATCACGAGAATCAAGAAGATTTGACTAGACCAGTGACAAGGAAAGCTGCATCAGTGAAGGAAGAAGTACTACAAACCAGAAAAACGACAGTAGCTTAAGTAATAAAACTGTGTGTAGCTTAGTGTATTTATGACTGAGTAGTTAGTTAGTTATAGCACGTGAGAATGGTTGTTAGTGCATAGTGTCACACGTGAGAAAGTTTGTTAGTTAGTTTTTCTTTTGGGAATTAGTTTCCAGCTCTGTTTTGGTGTATAAATTGTACTTGTACATTGTAGATTCTTTTAATTCAATTCAATACAAAAGAGAAAGATTTTCCTCTGTTCTTTGATATGGTATCAGAGCACATTTCCTAGCTTCTTAGGGTTTGTTTACAATTTCTCTGTTTTTCTCTCTCAATTTACTCGAGAAATTTTTTTTTCTTCAAGAAAATTTCTCACCGTCTTGTTCACAATGGCTTCCGCTGCAACTACAAATGATTCTGCATCAGAGAATGCACCTTCTTCTTCTTCACAAGACTCACCAATGGATGATCCCTTGTTCTTGCACCACGCAGAGAGTCCAAGCACAGTTCTTGTTACGCAGCCTCTGACTGGAGGAGAAAACTACTCAGCATGGGCTCGAGCTGTGAGGAAAGCTTTTCTAACCAAGAATAAGCTGGGATTCATTGATGGAACTCTTACTCTTTCATCGCCATTGGTGTCTTCTCCCTCATCTGTGCAAGCTTGGATCAGATGTGACAACATGGTTGGCACCTGGTTAACCAATTCAGTCTCACCTAAACTCCAAGCAAGCATCATCTATGAGGATGCTGCTTTAGAGATCTGGAATGATCTCAGGAATCGTTTTGCTCAAACTAATGGACCAAGAGTCTTCAATCTTCAAAAGGAAATTGCTGAGCTTCATCAAGGTGAGGTGTCTATCACTGATTTCTTCACTCAGTTGAAGGTTCTATGGGATCAGTTACAGAATTTGAGTCCTTTTCCTTCATGCACTTGTGGAAAGTGTGTATGTAATATAAACAAGAGGCTTAGTGATTTACAAGGTCGAGAGTCAGTAATGAAATTTTTGATGGGGTTGAATGAATCATTTTCCCAAGTTAGGACTCAAGTTTTGCTTATGGATCCAATTCCATCTCTTAGCAAGGTTTATTCCTTATTGATTCAAGAAGAAACCCAAAGATCAGTCACAAATCTAGCAGTTGTTAAGGTTGATTCTACTGCTTTAATTGCTAAATTACCAAATGTTAATGCACATTTTGGTAACAATCTTGCTGGCAATGGTTTTGGTAACAAGAACAAAGAAAAACTAGTTTGTACTTACTGTGGTAAAACTGGTCACACAGCAGATAAGTGCTATAGGTTGCATGGTTTCCCACCTGGCTTTAAGTTTAAGAATAAGACTACAGCAATGGCTCATCAAGTCACAGTCACTCAGTCACAAGAGTTGCTGACAACCACAAGCCCCAACTCAGTGTTTACTCCTGAGCAATGCCAGCAGCTTCTGGCTTTGATTGCTCCTCCTTCTCCACTTGTTTCTGCTATACAAGGGAAAGACTTACCTTTTACACATGGAGCATCTTCTTCTGCCAATGCTATGTCAGGTATTAATCTTTCTCATTCTGTTTTTTCTGCTAATGTGGTGAACAGAAAGGCTTTTGGTTCAGATACTTGGGTCATTGATACTGGAGCTACTGACCATATTGTGTGTTCAGTGAGTTTATTGTCTTCTATTACTGCTACTACTAATGCTATAGTTCAACTGCCTAATGGGGAAACTGCTTCAGTATCACATATTGGAACCATTATTTTGTCTTCTTCCCTTACCCTCAACAATGTCCTATGTGTACCTTCTTTCACATTCAATCTACTTTCTGTTAGTACTATCACTAACACACAGCCTTGTTGCCTTGTTTTTCTATCTACCCGTTGCTTTGTTCAGGACCTTGCCTCTTGGAGAACGATTGGAGTGGGTCAACAACTTGATGGACTATACCTATTACAATCTGGTAGTCTTCAGCACACTGCTTCAACTGCTCTAGTTGAATTCCTGGCTAGTCATAAACTCAATTCAGTCTTCAATTCATTCTCAGTTGCTGTTGCCTCTAGTAGAGCTCTCTCATCTCTTTGGCACTTCAGATTAGGTCACCCCTCAGATTCTAGATTGCAAGTTTTATCTCAAGTTTTTCCTTTCTTGCAAAATGCTTGTAATAATACTTATGACATTTGTCCTTTGGCTAAACAAAAACGTTTGCCTTTTCCTTTTAATAATCACATGAGCAATTCTGCCTTTGATTTTATTCATATGGATATTTGGGGACCTTATTCTACTTCTACCTTGGATGGATGCAAATATTTTTTGACTATTGTTGATGATGCCACTAGGGCAACTTGGGTTTACTTGATGAAAAATAAATCTGATGTTCAATGTCTTGTTCCTTCCTTTTATACTATGATTGTTACCCAATTCCATGTTAAAATCAAGCAAATCAGAACTGATAATGCTTTAGAGTTTAACATGTCTAATTTCTTTAACTTTAATGGTATCATTCATCAACTAAGTTGTGTCTATACTCCACAACAGAATTCTGTTATGGAAAGAAAACATCAACACCTTCTTGCTATTGCTAGGGCATTACAATTTCAATCCAATCTTCCTCTTCAATTTTGGGGGGACTGTGTTTTAACTGCTGCTTATTTGGTTAATAGATTGCCTTCTCTTTTATTAGGCAATAAAACTCCTTTTGAATTGCTGTTTCATGAGCCTCCTTCTTATGATCATTTAAGGGTGTTTGGTTATGAATGTTTTGCTTCTACCATTGCTGCCACTAGGACTAAGTTTGATCCTAGGTCTAGAAGGTGTGTCTTCATTGGTTACCCTTTTAATGTCAAGGGATATAAAGTTTTTGACTTAAAGTCCCATTCAGTTTTCATTTCAAGGGATGTCACTTTCCATGAATCAGTTTTTCCTTATAAAACAACTGATTCTTGTCCCTCCTCAGTTTCTGCTGCCCCTGCAATACCTTTACCTTGTGCTTCCACTCTTCCTTTTGTTGATCTTCCTTCTTTATCTCATTCTCATACCTCCACTCCTTCTGTTTCTTCCAATTTTAATAATACTATCCTTCAAGTTCATCATGAACTTGATGATGATTTTCTGCAAGATGTTCCTACTGAACCCCCTGAGCCTCTTCTTGATCCTATTCCTCTTAGACAGTCCTTTAGAGCTCATAAAAGGCCTTCCTATCTTCAAGACTATCATTGTAACATGGTTGCTTCATCACCCACTGCCACTGTTCTTCAATCAGGTACTTCTCACTCCTTGTCTTCTCATCTCTCATATCAATCCCTTTCTTCTTCTTATAAAACTTTTTGTTGTTCTATCTCTTCTATTGTTGAACCAACCCATTATTATCAAGCAGCTACTGACCCCAAATGGCAGGAGGCTATGGCTGCTGAAATAGCAACTTTAGAAGCCAATAACACCTGGACTTTAACTACTTTGCCTCCCAACAAGAAGCCTATAGGGTGCAAATGGGTTTACAAGGTCAAATATAAATCTGATGGCTCTGTGGAAAGGTATAAGGCACGGCTTGTTGCTAAGGGTTTCACTCAAAAAGAGGGGATTGACTATAATGAAACATTTTCACCTGTGGCCAAGATGGTTTCTGTCAAGTGTCTCTTGGCAGTGGCTGCTGTCAAGGGCTGGTTTCTTGCTCAACTTGATGTGAACAATGCGTTTCTTTATGGGGATTTGGCTGAAGAGGTTTATATGGCTATTCCACCAGGGTTTCATAGCCAGGGGGAGCAGGTTTGTAGGTTAAACAAGTCTCTTAATGGCCTTAAACAGGCTTCTAGGCAATGGTTTGCCAAGTTCTCTACTACTTTGATTCATGAGTTGGGGTTTGTTCAATCTAAAGCTGATTACTCTTTATTTACTAGACAGAAAGATGAGTCTTTCTTGATCTTATGGGTGTATGTAGATGATGTTCTAGTGGCTAGTAACAACAAGGATGAGATTGTTGATTTTAAGTTGCTGTTAGATCAAAGGTTCAAGTTGAAGGATTTAGGAGATTTACAGTATTTTCTTGGACTTGAAGTTGCAAGATCAGATCAAGGCATAGCTTTATGTCAGAGGAAGTATGTTCTTGAGGTGTTACATGATGCAGGATATCTAGGGTGTAAGCCTGCAAGGACACCAATGGATCAGAACCTCAAATTGAGTAAGTATGAGGGTGAAGAGCTTAAGGATCCAAGTTTGTATAGAAGAATGATTGGAAGGTTGTTGTATTTGACCATCACTAGGCCAGACATTACCTATGCAGTCCATAGGCTCAGCCAATACATGGCTAAGCCTAGGAAACCTCACTTGGATGCTGTCCATAGGATATTGCAGTACTTGAAGAATGAACCAGGGAAGGGAATCTTGTTTTCATCAAAGTCAGAATTACATGTGAAGGGCTTTACAGATTCTGATTGGGCTGCATGCCCTGATACAAGGAGATCAGTAACTGGTTATAGCATATTCATTGGTGACTCATTAGTCTCATGGAAATCAAAAAAACAATGCACTGTGTCTAGATCTTCAGCAGAGGCAGAATATAGGGCCATGGCTGTGGCTACATGTGAGATAGTTTGGCTATTGTATTTTCTAAAGGATGTTGGAGTTCAACACAATAAAGAAGCTTTGTTGTTTTGTGACAGTCAGGCTGCACTACACATTGGGTCAAATCCTGTATTTCATGAAAGGACCAAGCATATTGAGATTGATTGTCATATAGTGAGGGATAAGGTTCTTGAGAAGGTGATCAAGTTAATTCATGTTAGAACTCATTTCCAACTTGCTGATTTGCTGAATAAGGCACTTGGTTTCAATCAATTTTCAAGTTTGGTGCATAGAATGGGAATGATCAACATCCATTCTGCAGCTTCCCTTGAGGGGGAGTATCAGAATGTTGAGAAGAATCATGAGAAGCAAGAAGATTTGACTAGACCAGTGACAAGGAAAGCTGCATCAGTGAAGGAAGAAGTACTACAAGCCAGAAAAACGGCAGTAGCTTAAGTAATAAAACTGTGTGCAGCTTAGTGTATTTATGACTGAGTAGTTAGTTAGTTATAGCACGTGAGAATGGTTGTTAGTGCATAGTGTCACACGTGAGAAAGTTTGTTAGTTAGTTTTTCTTTTGGGAATTAGTTTCCAGCTCTGTTTTGGTGTATAAATTGTACTTGTACATTGTAGATTCTTTTAATTCAATTCAATACAAAAGAGAAAGATTTTCCTCTGTTCTTTGATAACTACCACCAATAACAACCACGGTCACAACAACAACACCGACAGCTACCACCAGCACAAACCCACATCCAACAACGCCTCCTTAAAAAAAAAAATCCACAACAACCCAAAAAAAAAAAAAAAACCACCACAACCACCCAATAATCACCACCACAACCACCAAATTACTGCCACAACCACAGTGCCACAACTAACCCATAACTAACCACATTCACAAACCTCAAAACCCATCCCAAATCAAACAAACCCAACCTCCAATCCCTTTAGATAAACCTGAACCTCACAACCTACTGGCAACAACAAAAACAGCCACCACCACAACCCATGAAAATCAACCAATAGCCACAACAATAAAACCCACGACCAAAAAAAAAAAAAAAACCCACCATCGGAAAACGAAAGATAAGAAATGTCTCACACAGTGAGAGATTGGTGGCGTGGGGGGGGGGGGGTGGATGGCACGGCAAGCTCAGCGGCATAACGTGGCGTGGTGGATGGCATGGCAAGCTCGGTGGCATGGCGTGGCGGATGGTATGGCAAGCTCAATGGTGCGGCATGGCATGACGTGGTGGATGGCATGAAGCTCAGCGGCGCTGCGTGGTGGTCATTGTGGTGAGATCGGCATGGCTGTGAAAGAGCAACAGAGAGGGCTAGACTAGGCCTGTCCAACCACAACCGAGACCCGACCCACCCGACCAACCCGCTTGACCCGGACCGAGAACCGGCCGACTCGACGCCGGTGACGGTTGGCCGGCGGGTCTCCATCTCCAGAATCCGAAAAACGCGGGTCGGCTGGCGGGTGTTCTCCCCAAAACCCGACCGACCGATCAAAAGAGAAATTTTCGGCGAAAATTTTTTAGATCCAGCGAGATCTCAGCTAGATCCATGGAATCTCCACCGGATTTGGCGAGATCTCACCGAATCTGGTGAGATTGCATCAAAACCGGCGATAATCCGGCGACAATCCGGCGAAAATATCACGGAAATTTTGCAGATTTCGCCGTTCACTCGCCGGTTTTTGGACGATTTTGAGCTCCCCAACTCCGACCGAACCGATCGCCATCCGTTGAAGGTCGGATCTGCCCGATCCGGTGAGCCACTCTGGTCGGCGGCGGGTTAAATTTCTGGCCACCCGATTTGGTCGGGTCGGTTCCGGGTTGGTCACAAACCCGACCCGGACCGATCCGTGGACAGTCCTAGGCTAGACAGAGATGAGAGTTTGGGTTAGAGTCACAGAGATTGAAGGTTGAGAGGGAGTGCTGAAGAGAGGTGGGGAATTAGGAAAATCAACAAAGAAAATTGTGATGGGACTGCGTGAAGAAGAAGAAGAAGGAAATGGAAGAAAGTGAGTTTGATCGGCGGTTTTGTTTTTGAGAGATCTTTAGAGAGTTTTTGGGTTTTGTTTTTGAGGGAGATCTTGAGTTTGCATTTGCGTTTGAGAATGACTGAGGAAAGAGAGATACGACAGAGATGAGAGTTGAGAGAGAGAACCAGACGGAGAGAGAGATATGTGTTGGGAGTAGAGAGAAAAAGTAAATAAAATAAGAATAAAAATTTTGACATTTTTGTTCATACCATCTCATATTTGAGAGGGTACTATAGTTGCATGCCAAAAATTTTGAGATTGAGATATTTGGTGTGTAAAATGTCAAATATTTAGTATTTGACACACATGATGATAATGCTCTAAGGGAGATGCACAACACTAGATCTAGATCTTTTACATCAACTGAAGTTCAATTTTGTCATATCAACACGGTTTTTAAGTTCAAATAAAAATTATCTATAAAATATACTGTACAGTATTTAAAATTCTCACGCACTCTGATTCAAAGCAGTGGGTCCATATTTTAAAATTATGTTTTATTTTTTCATGACACTAATCTCTAATACATCCCTTCTTCCACTGATTTTTGTCCCCTTAATTTCTTGACTCTTACACTGTTTCAAACTTTAAGTTTTGACCATGTACTTTGAGGTTTTTCAGCAATAAATAGTGTTAAAAATCGATTATACGGTTGAAAAGTTATCAGGATAACTGCGTAAATTCAACTATGTATGAAAAGTACATTACACTTTACATATTTAATTATTACATTTCTTTTGCCATACATTTATATTACATTTTGTATAATGGTTACATATTGTACTATATTAGTTTATATATTCTTATTAATGTCCGTTAATTTTATTTGTTTAATTTTACTTCAAATTTTATTTGTCTTTTGTGGCAAACTGGCCGTGACATGTGTTATGCTTGGATACGTTAAATTCTTTAGAATAGTCGAGTTCGGTACTCATGCTAATAGATTGTTTGTTGGCCATTACTGTTGTGTTTTTTTCGAGGCAAAAAATAATATAATGGGTGATGGAAATAATAAATTAGTGAGAAAAATAGTATTTTTCATGTATGGATTATTTAAGAATTAATAAATGGGAGAAAATATATATGTCGGGTTACTATAAATAATGCCAAGCAAGTATATTTGATAATATTAAGGGTTCGTTTGAGATTTGTTTATTTTGCTGAAACTGAAAAATTTTATTGAAAGTATTGTATATAGAGGTAAAAGTTAGCTAAAATAGTACAGTGAGACTCATGAATAGTACTAAAAAGTGCAGTGAGACCTATAAATAATAGCTAAAACAAGTTGAATAGTAAAAATGTTGTCAAAAATAATCTTTACCAAATAGACACTAAATAAGTATATTTATATATACTCAAGTTAATATATTTATACCTTTAAATCCATGCCAATAAATATATTAAGCAAAATAATCATATGAAGATGTGTTGAAATGTTTACAGAGAGTAAGGAAGTAGAAACTTATATTGGATGCAAGCAATCCATGTTCATCATCTCTTGGCCGAAATAGACGTGAGGAGGTAGAAGTCGAAGATTTGCACTAGAAAATGTGCGATGCATGGTGGCAACCATGAAGAGAATACGTTAGTGATGATGTACAAGATAGAAAATACAATGAAGATAACATGCACTAAAATATACTCCTTGTGGAAATTAAGAATAGTACGAGAGTCTCAATGCTTGGGACTCCAGCTGCTTCCAAAACATATAATGGTACAGAGAGAGCTTGTTTCTTTTTTTTTTTTTTTTTTCTTTTTTTGTAAGAGAGAGAGAGAGAGAACTTGTTACATTCTTACATTATCTTGTATTTCTATTTCACAATTTTGCTTGTTTAGTGATTGAGTTCAAAATCACATTTTTACATTTTAAACAATATTATACATATTTTTACATATATTTTTATTCACACGTATTTTAAAAAATTATAAATAACAATTCTCAAACTATTCTACCAAATACTCCGTAACGTGGCTTGGCAAATTTGTATGAATCTCGACATAAATTAATATCCCAGCTGTTGTTAAAAGGATGGTGAGAGTCGCGAGACATTTTTTTGTCTCATCATGACGTAATTGTTATTTATATTGAGACCAGCAGGGGGAAAAAAAGTAATAAGTAGCCTTTGAGATGTATGATTAGTGAGTGGGTTTTCTGCATTTTCTCAGAGGATTTTTTTTTTTTTTTTTTTTTTTTTTTGAGAATGTTCTCAGAGGAGTTTGTGGTTCGGTAGTTGGGAATACGTCCAAAACGGCAATTATAAACTCTACGTAGATACTCCGTCGGATATTCACATGCATTATATATATATATATATATATATATATATATATATATATATATAAATAATATAATATGCGCGTGCAATTTAATCATGTGAAGGTTGTTGTTGTGTGATTTTGTGCGATTATTTATGAGCAATAGCACGAAGGAGAGAATACATAAAAAAAAAAAAAAAAATTATGTGATTCCGCCTAACAAATCATTTAATGTCCGTTCGGTTAGAGGAGTGAAAAAGTGAGAGAATGAAAAATTGTAGGAGGATATATAGAAAAGTGAAAGGATGAAAAATATTTAGTTTTTCTTCTTGTGTGTTCGGTTGGAAGGGTGGAAAAATGAGATGGTGAAAAACTCTTTTGTTTGGTTGGAGAGAAAAAGAGTTTTGTTTGGTTGGAGAGAAAAAGAGAAGGATTAAAAATGTAATTTATATAAATTGACTATTATACCCTTGTTACATAATATGTAAGAAATAGATTTATTTGTATTCATTAAATAATATAAAATTTATCACATCATATATATAAATTTATATTATTATTTTTATTATTATAATATAAAAATTAGATCAGGTCACATTAAAAAAAAAAAAAAAAAAAGAGAGAGAAGAGAGAAGAGAAGGTTCAGGTCACGCTGAAAAAAAAAAAAGTTTAGGTCTGAGGTCATGTTGAAGAAAGAAAAGAAAACAAAAGAAAAGGAAAAAAAAAAAAAAAAAGAACATTCATTAGGTCACGTTAAAAAAAAAAAACCGTTCAGGTCTGAGTTCATGTTGAAGAAAGAAAAAAAAAAAAAAAAAAGAACGTTCATCCGGTCATGTTGAAAAAAAAAAAAAAAAAGAAGAAAACGTTGAAAAAAAATAGGTAGGAATAGGGCATTTTTATAAAAGTGCTGCTATAACACTTTTCTCTCTAGATTTTCCTTCCGATTTGGAAGGAAAAAAAATGTGGGCCCGGAGAGAAAACTTTCTTCCAGGTTTTCTCTCCTTCTTATTTTCCTTCTCCAAACGAACTGTGGAAAAAGGTATTTTCCATTCTATTTTCCTCCCTTTGTTTTCCATCTCTCCTGTTTTCACTCCAAACGAACAGAGCCTTAATTATAGGCGAGATTTTTTCTTAGTAAATAAACGGTAGAAATCTTTTATTGCTCTTTTAACTGTAAAGGGGTATACAAATAACAAATGAGCTTCAAATGATGGTCCCCATAAGTTATTCAAAAGAGTAAATTAAGATGAATAATGCTAGAGATACAAATTATTTTACAAAAAATTTTACAAACTGCTGATGTGGTGAATGATTATTGGTAATTGAAAAAGTAATATTAACAGTAAGCCTATATGAAAATTAATAAGATGTTGGCCACATTAACATTTTGTAAAAATGTTGTAAAATAGTTTGTGTTTGTAGTTTTACTTAAGGAACAATGCTAGAGATATAAACTATTTTATAAATTTTTTTTACAAATTGCTGATGTGGGGACGGTGGGCCGCTAGCAGGCATGGGCCGAAATAGATGTCGGGCCGACATGAGTAATGGGCTCAGAGGTTCTTACCAACTCGTGTAGCGCGTCTACTGGCCCAAACCGAGGACTGTGTGACGTCCGAGGATGATTCACCTCGGAATATTGTTGCCGAGGTGAAACTCAAAGCTCTGCCAACTCGGAGAACCTTCCAGAGGATCCCATTAAGCGGGAATGATAATGGAAGCATACACTAGAACAAAGCCCCCAAAATATCTAGGAGGGCTGACAACACCGCATTAAATGCACCACAGCTAATCCCCTGGCCGCATTGATGTGGAGGGGACATCTGAACAGTGGTAAATAGTCCCATCATGAAGCAGGTTCTGGAGAAAGTTATGGGGACAGGTGTCCAAGGACAAAGGAGCAAATCCATACGTGGATGGCCAGAAAAGGAGGAAAAAGAAGTATAAAAGAGAGGGGAGAAGGAAAAAGAAGTGATCTTTGGGGGAAAAAGAAAAAAAAGAAAAATAGAGAAGAGAGATAATCATCCTCGGACGTAGAACAAGAAGAATACTGGAAAAAATCCACTATTGGAGTTTGAATACGGTAGGGAATCTGGTCCCAACCAGTTGATAATCTCAATCACTCCTATCCCAGTCCTTCTCAACCTACTCTCTACAAATTCATTGCTTAGGGCCTTTGCGGGTAAATCCAACACCTTTGGGTCAAACCACGAAATTGTGTCCCTACAGCTGATATAGTGAGTGATTATTGGTAAATGAAATAATGATATTAATGACAGGTTTAGATAAAAATTAATAAAAAGTTAACCACATTAACATTTTGTAAAAATACTGTAAAATAGTTTGTGATTATAGCGTTACTCTTACTCAAGATAATAGAAAATTCAGTAAATGCCGCGAGTTGAGGCTTAATCAAATTATAGCCTGGCACGTTGGGTTCATTTGTGTGTTGCTGGGGGAGAATTTTGAAGAATGAAAAAACCTAGAAATTCAAGGTTTAAGGTTGGACTAGAATTCTACCACATATCCACCCCATCATTACTGAACTCTTTAAGATTACAATATAAAACATAAAAACCAAAGATGAAAAACAAGATAACTCAATAATAGCATACACTCATCTAAATAAAACTAGCTCATACTACTGTACTTTTTAAGATTACAATATAAAACATGAGACTCGCTCAAGTATCTTTTATTTATTTTTATTAATATTAGACTTGGCTACACCGCTACACAGTTGAAATTACTCACACCCCATCAAATTGGTTGATAGTTTTTTGTGGGAGGGGGAATCTTATTAACATTGATGAAGACAAAATATCTCTTCAGTAAGCTATAGGGTCTTCACAGACTTGAGTCAACCTGCAAAAGTCAAAAGAACCTCAAAAAGGGGGTACTAGCATGGTACCGGCCAACAACCCTCCGAAGGTTAAGTTAGTGAATGCTCACAACCCTAGAGTGCCAGAGTTGGGGAAAGTTATGCATCCCTGCGTTTATGAGGGCTTAGGGGTATTTATAGTAGTATTGAGTCGAAGTCCGTGGCGTGTTTGGGAAGATACTTCCTTACCGGAACCACTCTCTGTTGCGTGGAGTATAAGATATCTCTTCATGAGCAAACGTGTTGGATAAGATACCTGCTCAGGTACAAGCGTATGGGACAAGACACCTTCCCATGTAGAAGCGTGTAGGGCAAGTTATGTTTGTCCCTTCAACTTTATCTCGTCACTTACTCTTCTCGTCGGCGTTCTTTGTTTTGCCTCTACCTCGTACTGCATAGCGCACTTGTTGGTTTGCTGAAGGGGCGTCCACCTCGCCTTACCCTAATGGAGGGTCGTCAGCTTATACAAGTCCTTCGGCTCATATGGGACCGTCAGCATTACCTTAGACAATTTATCCTTATCAAACAGAAAATAAAAAAATAGCATTTTTTTAATTATGAAAAGAGACTTTATTGAACGGAAAAACAGACTAAAAAAAAAGAATAGCTTCCTCCCTTATAACATAAACAAAACAGGGAGGGTAGTTACCCCAAACAAAGGAACCAAAAAAATTATAAGCTAGTAAAGACCACTTAGTTAGGGAGTGCATATGCTGCCATATTAGTTAGCCTAGGAACCCAAGAGATAGAAGCATTAGAGTAAGATACCAGAAGAGACCACATGTCAGCTATGATTGAAGCAATTCTCCAAGGCAGAGGCGAAATCAGCTCAAGAATTGCAATTTGAAGTTTTGAACTTGGACTATGCGTATATTTATTTATTTATTTTAAATATCTGTGCAAGTTTATTTGTTCTTCCTTTTGTACTAATTTTCCAGTTTCAAATTAAAAAAGCTTTAACCCACGCTGCGTGGATGTCTTAAAATTTTGTTCCTAGGAGATAAGCTGATCCTAGAACAGGTATTTGTTGTTCAAAGATTTTGAAACCCATGACCGTGAGATATTAAAAATGTACTCCACACCTTATTAATCATTAGGAGTGTATTAAATCGTACATTAATTATTGTTGTACATGCTAAGTTATACATTGTCATATACATTCAAGTCTACACAATAAAGATACCTTTATCAGAGACAAGTCGATCAATGCCCTACAAAAGATCCACATGATAACTTATTAGATTGAAAAATGCCAATGTCCACCACTCCATCTTATCTTGAAAAGTGATGGTGTGAAGGACAAAGTGAATTGAAGGATCACTGGATCACGATCAATAGTGAATGAATTTTCTGTAATCTTTGTTGATGATATTCTGAATGTACCTAGATTTCCTTTGGTCTATTTGTCATTTAGTGACAAGACTGCTGTTCTTGCAGATTTTCCATAGCTACTTACTAATATAAGAATAAAAAAGTACCTAAAAAATATGGCATATATTTCTTAGTGATTGAGGACGTCTTACTTCATAATTGTCAAAATTCTCCAGAAACAATGCCGAATAACAAGCAATTACAACAGAAACAAACGTGATTATAAAGTAGAGAGTAGATAAGCCCCTGGAATTATCATCTAGTGGGGTCCTATTCGTGGGGGGGGGGGGGGGGGGGGGGGGGGGTGGGGGTGGTGGTGGGGGTGTGGTGTGGGGTAAGAGAGCATCTTGAAAAAATTAATATAACATATATGGATACCATTTGATCCAAAAGCTTACACTTACGAGTTTGATTTTGGGTTCTACAGTGTTATATTAACCACTCATATTCTTATTATTATTATTCTATGTGAGACTTTACTCATACTTGGATACCAACAATTATTTGAAATTTTACATGTCATTTTTGACTTTTTAAAAGTAAATGTTTGACATATCATTATACAAAAATGGACTACCACAACAATACTAGTAATACTTGCCAATGTAGCATCATGTTACTATGTGGCACAAATTGCACTAATCTACAAAATAATTTCTGGACATTTTTTTTGGAAGATTACATAACAAATGCATTAATTTTAGAAGACAAAAATAAAAGATTAGGGCAAGTTCTGAATGTATGGGAGCCGAACAAGTTAGCTTTGTATCTTGAATTTGGCCTTAACTTGGTGCTATTAAATTAGTAATTTAGAAGCTAAAAGGCTTGCAGTTTAACTGGCACCTCTTCATGTTTCAAACTTGGATATTCAGAGTTCAAATTTTTCCCTCCCTCATTATGATTATCAAATTAAAAATTAGTAATTCAGAAATCAATAACAACTAAAACTCAATTATCGAACTTGGGGTTAAGACTAAAGCTGTCCATGGGCTGGGAAAATTCTAGCTTCACTACCTGTGAACTCTCTTAAATGGTTACACAATAACAACCTTTGTAAAGCAGTGGAGAAATGTACAAAATCAAGCTCCAAATAGCATTATTTTTATGTTCTTATTCTTTTCTTGTAAGGCCAGACCGCCGAGCCTAGCTATTCATCTACTACAAACTGGCAAAATAGTGAGATGAAAACTCATTAGCCTGGACAGTGGATCTTAAGTTGCCAGCAAAAGGTGCACGACTGATAATCCCCATGTGAGAAAATTATTGCAACAAAAAATGATAGGTGAAAAAGAATTGAGTGCCTTTTGAAAAAGTATGTTAGGAGACAATCTCATAAGACCTCTCTTTTATGGTATATATAGATCTCACATACCACAATAGAGACATCCGCTTATGCCTTTGGACCTCTCTACATGAGCACAATGTTTTGAAACCCAAACCGGACCGGGCGGTCCAACCGGGAAAATCGGGAACTGGAGCAAATTCCGATTTTTTAAGCCTTAAGAACCGGGCACTGGAGTGAATTCCGTGAACCGCCCGAACCGGGGTTGGACCGCACGGTTCATGTAGAATCGGTGGCATGAACCGTGCGGTCCAACCCCGGTTCAAACAGCTAGTTAAATCAGAAAAATTGAGAAAATGCGGATGCAAGGATTTGAACCCAGGCCGGTCAGAGATTTTGCTAAAACTTAACCACTCAGCCAAGCATGCAAGTTGGTGCTCAATAATAACAAAAAAAATACTTGAAGTAAACTTAATGGATTTTTTTTTTTTTTTAATAAAAACAACTTAACACAATTATATTCTACTTAATTAAATTATCCATCTCTTATAAGGAATATAAAAAAATTATAATTAAAATCCTTCAAAGATATTCAACTTTACTTCAAAAATTAATCATAAATTTTAATGTTTTCATGGTTATTATTTTATTTTATTAACTTTCTTATTTAATTATTATATACATCCTTGAAAATCATTAAATTTTCCTCATATATATAGATATGTTAGTCAATTTTGCTAGTTTTATAAATTTAATATTTATATTTAGGCTTTAATTAATTATTAAATTAATTATGACATCATCACGGTTCGACCCCGGTTCAACCTCGGTTGAACCTCAAAAACCTTGAACCTCTCCTTTTTACGGTTCAATAAACGGTCCGGGTTTGAAAACCTTGCATGAGCATTCGCATCCAATTTCTTCAAAAAATTCTATTTTATTATCTCAAAAGTTACTTTATTAATTATACCATATCATTTTACAATATACTTAATATCCCAACTTTTATATTCTTATTCAACTCATTAAAATAATATATACTACCTAATAAAATAATATTATCTAATCTCTTTCTCTCTCTCACTTCTCCCCATCACTCTATTTATCTTTTCCTTACTGTCTCTCTCTTTCAACCACCCATCACCACCACTTCTGCCACAAGAAACCCACCACCACCATGAAAAGAACCCACCCCTACCACCAGAAACAAAACACATAAAATCCACCACCACTCCACCCACAAATCCATCGCTAAAAAACCCACCAAACACTACAGCCATAGCCACATCCACGGTGAGAATCAAACCCATAGAACAGAATCATACCCAAATCAGCAATTAACAACCACCCACCAAACCCACCAAGGAAACCCACCAGAGGCACCACCACTTCAACAACCCATCCTACCACCACCATGCATAGAAACCCACAAAAAAATCAAAGCAAAAATCCACACAACTGAAACCCACCTTTGCCATCATATGGGGTTGAAAAACAAGAACACCATATAGGGTGTGAAAGCATGGCGACAAGGTTAAGTGAGTTTCAACAATCCAAATCCAACCTAAACCCCATAAGAATCCAAAACCCAACCCACAGAATCCAAAATCCAACCCATCTGAACCCAAAAGACAAAAATCTATAGCAAAAAATCAAACAACCCCATTGCTGATCTCCGCCATGTCGATCCACGCCGATCTCCGCCACGTCGATCCACACCAATCCAAAATCCACACTGATCTCCGCCATGCCGTGACCACTTCTAATCCAACCTAGCTCCGGTGCAAGTTTTGAACGAGAGAGAGAGAGAGAGAGAGAGAGAGAGAGAGAGAGAGAGAGAGAGAGAGAGAGAGAGAGAGAGAGAGAGAGATGTGTAAGAGAGGGAGTGATGAGTGAGGGCTGAAGGAAAGAGTGAGACTTAGATAAAAAATGAAAAGAGAGAAAGAAGTGGTTGACAAATGAGAAAAAAAAAATAATATTATACAATATGCTACAGTATCGTCATAAAAGTAAGACGGTACTATAGCATTATTGTAAAAATTTTTGCAATTAGAATACCTGATAATGCATGTTATTTGTACTTTGATGCTAAAATATACCATACTTCACCGTTTAGAAGTCCAGATGTGAATGCTTAGAATTGTAGATGTGGGGGGGTCTTGCTGTAATAAGACATTTTCAACCACATTTTACTATTAACTTACAACTGCACATTTCGCAATTTAAGGAAGATCGAAGAAGTCTTTTGGTAAAGGACTTTTGCTCTCTCTCTCTCTCTCTCCAAGGCTTTTTCTCTTTTACTATTTTTCACACTCTTTGTTTCTATTGTTAAGTATGGAACTAACTTAAGTATCGGAGTGCTTTCTTCTCTTTACGTAGGACATAGGTTGCATTAACCTTTAGCAGAGTTTCATTCTTAACAAAAAAAAGTTTATTATGCAAGTGCGACTCAATCTAGTGCCGGACCTAACATGTGTAGTATTCATGGTACTATCTTGCCACGTCCCATTTTGCCATGTCCTCTCCCTGATGTTTGGTTTGCTGTGATGTACCATTGATATAATGCACATTACAATGATGTGATATTAAAGTTTTCGATTTCTTTTATTTTTTCTACATTACCATAATTTAAAATTACAAAATATATCACATCATCTTAATCTCACCACCTTCTTAAATAATGTAATGATATATTCTTGTATTGAGATTACGGTTCTATTTGAAATTCGCTTATTTTGCTGAAACTGAAAATTGTTACTGAAAGTACTGTAGATAAAGGTAAAAGTTAGCTGAAATAGTATAGTGAGACCCATGAACAACACCAAAAAATACAGTGAAACTCATAAATAGTAGCAAAAATAAGATGAATAGTAAAATAAGTTCGCAAAAATAATCCATGCCAAACACATACTACATTAATGTAAGATTACAATAACGTGATATTACGGCGTAATGTAATATCACGACAAACCAAACGCCCCCTAAAAGGTGTCCACCACCTACAATAGACAATTAGACAATGCATAGCAAGTTTCAGATTTGATAAAAATTCTTCCATGGTCTGAAGTCAACAAGAATAGTCATAAATCAGAAGTTTTATAACCAAATGGAGGGAGAAAATTGGCATTTGCCCATTTCGCGCAAACTTTTCAGCAAAATGCTCTTATTTTGAAACTATTTAAGGAAATGTCCTTATTTTGAAACTTGATTTTTTAAAACTCGAGTTCCAATGAAAAACTCGATTTGCCCAAAATCGAGTTACTTGCAAAAATTTACATGGAACTCGAGTTCTATGTAAAATTTTCAAGTTTTTGCCTATAACTCGATTTTGGATGAATCGAGTTTTTCGTTGGAACTCAAGTTTTAAAAAATCATGTTTCAAATAAGAGCATTTCTCTTAATAGTTTCAAAATATGAGTATTTTGCTAAAAAGATTGCGCGAAAGAGGTATTTTGCCATATTGACCCCAAACGGAGACATATATTTAACTTGGCATTTTGTAGGATCAAATGTTTTGCCGAAAAGCAGTTAAAGCTAACGATAATCTAGGAGTAGGCGAGGTCTCAAGAACTAATCTTCAGTGGATGAGTGCTTCAAAGTTCAAACAAGTTTCACATGCCAAAGTACATGAATCATATACGAATTGAGAGAACAATTTGTTTGATACTAGTACATTGGATATTCCATGGACAACTTCATTAGGTAAGGGGGCCACTGGAGCATAGGCCAGAATTGAGTGGTTAAGAAGACTCGTGTTCTTCAAAACAAGCATAATCAATTAATTTCCCAATATTTATGGTTAATAATTTCGATATACACCACTACTCGTGGGAATGTGCAGAGTAACAATGGGTAGAGTAGCAATATAGTAAGTTAATACGTGTTTGAAATGTATAAGTAAAATAGCATCTCGAGTTTTAGAAACTCGAGGTCCATTTTAAAACTCGAGTTTTTGAAACTCGCTTTACAAGTCTTTGGGCTGATGAGTTAGACAGAAAATGCCATGTAGATCTCGAGTCTTAGAGACTCGATTTCTAAAAAGCAAAACCGAGTTTCTATGACTCGATTTTGGTACTTTAGAAACTTGAGAAACATCAGACGACGAAGAACTGAAACTGAAGAAGAACGATCTCGACAACGAAGAACTGAAACTGAAGAGGACGACCAGAAACATCAGAACTGAAGAAGAACGATCTCGACGACGAAGAGGACGATCTGAATGATGACGATGAAATACCCATCTGACGATGAACCCATCTGACGATGAAGAGAGGAGGACGATCTGAACGACGAAGAGGACGAAGAACAGATCTGAATGACGAAGCTGACGATCTGAACAACGAAAAGAGGAAGAGAGGAACGATTGGACGATCCGCACGAAGAACTCAGAAGATCGTTCGTGTTCGTGTTCTTCTGTTCGTGTTGTTACAATGTCTGGAACTCGAGTCTTAGAGACTCGAGTTCTTCTTCTTTTCTTTTTCTTCTCCGTTGTGGATCTCATCGTGTCTTTTCTTTTCTTTTTCTTCTTCTTTTTTTTTTCTTTTCTTTCAGTGTCTAGAACTCGAGTCTCTAAGACTCGAGTTCCACGTGGAGTTTCTGTCCACATCACTCAAGCCAGAAGTCTGAAACTCAAGTTTTTAAAACTCGATTTGTTATTGAACTCGAGTTTTAAAAACTCGAAATGCTAGTTTTCCACTTTCTTTTGCAACTTGTCAAATAATAAAATTCTCCTAATAATATAGTTAAATGGAAAAAAAATTCCCACTACTCTGTCCTTAACAACCTCTTCAAATTGAAACAACTTCTTTCTCAAAAAAAAAAAAAAAAAAAAAAAATGAAACAACTTGACCCGATTTAAATCATTTGGCTTAACCCATCTAGCCGATTTTCAAAAAGATAATTCAAGAGAATTTTGCCAATTTCTTATTTATACTTAGGAACTTGTAATACTGTCAATGAGGTAATAACAAGAGGATCACTAGATTGAGTTGCTCATATGTGGCCTTGGAATCCAGAAGTAGTTAGTTTCGACTTTTGAGCAATTTCAAATTCTTGTAAGAAGTTACTAGGTTACACCCTTCCATTAGCAACCCGGAGCAAGTAGGAAATATATCAAATTAATTACCAAGACATAGAGAAGAAAAAAACAACAACAATATGATTATCAACTAAATATTAGCATTGGATAAGAATTCTAACACACAATACAAGTACAACATTGATTGGACCAAATTAATGTCTAGGCGTGTTGGCCTAGACTCATAAAACAAGCTCAAGCACTTAGTACCTGAACAAGAACTAACAACAAAACAAAATGTAACACTCTAAACTACAACGCCTCCTACATCAGAGTAGTGCTCAGCTCATTGTTTGCTTTGTTTTTTTTGCACTCCTCATTCCACTTGTAACCATAAAAATTATCATCGTTCATTTTCCATTCTGGTCTTTGTTCTCTTGCACAATCAGCCCCTAACTTTTGACAAACCTTTCCTATTATTTCTCCACTTTGTGCACTTCTCCTGAACTGTCTTTTCAACAAAGGCCTCTCTGGAGTCTTACCAACTCCCACTCCCTCTGGGTTCCACCCACCACATCCATATGCGGATCAAATTTGCACGCTGCTTAAGCAACAATTCAAATGACCTTTTCTTTCCCACACAAGAAGGAACTTCTTACATAATTAATTAATTAATTTTACAACATTCAGTCACGCGACGATTTTCGATCACGTGATCAGTTCCCACGTGTTGTTTATTTTACAACCATCAAATGAAATGAAACCAACACTGTTTTAATCATTTTTTTCCAAGCTCCAGCCAAGGAGGGTCCCGATGATCAGAGTTCCCATTTTGATCCAACGGCTCTGATTTCACCTCAGACCCAGACTCTTTCTCCTGCGAATTTCCCACATTCTCCCCATTTTGCCCTTGCCCTTCTCTCTCTTCCTCTAACTCCACCTCCTCCTCCTCCTCCTCCTCCTCCTCCTCCTCCACGCTTCTCCTCACGCGCTTCACACCGATTCGAAACCCGAATAGCCGCGGCGTCGTTTCGTCCTCTTCTTCTTCATCACCACCACCACCACCCATGTGGGCCCCACCGCAAACGCCAACGCCAACGTCTATATCCTCCGTTACCGTTACCTGCTTTGACGGCAAAAGATCCAGAGGCTTTCCTTCAGGTATCGAAACCGCAACGCCGTTACGGTTAACACCACTACCAACGTCCAACTGACCAGATGCGTAGGTCGTCATCATAGCGAATATGTTATTGCAGAGTCCCCTCAGCTGAGTCAACTCGTGACTCAGCTGCGTGTTCTCCTTCCTCAACCGCTCGTTCTCCTCCAGGAGCTCCGGCGTAGTCGAGCAGCTCGTGCTCCGGTGAACCGCCGCCGCCGGCGACGAGTTCGACGAAATCACCTGCTCGTCTCCCGAGTTTGACGGCGACACAGTTCGCATCCCCGCTGGACCCGCCGCCGCAACCGTCACCCCCGCTGCTGGCGGAACCGCTACTGCCCCAGTCGCCGGCGATATTTTGCGGCGCTGTATCTCTCGGAGGAGAGCTTTCTCTCCTCTCTTGAAACAGTCGTTCGCGAACTCCCATCGATCCGGCACAACTTTCCGAAAACCCTATAAAAAAAGAAAAAAAGAAGAAATACTAAAACATTCAACACCGTTTGGTTTCCGAGAAAGCGTAAGAAAATGAAATAGAAAATATTTTTTCTTTATGCTTACGTAGGTGTTGAGTTGGCGAACGAAGCTAGAGAAGTTGTTGTGCTTGAAGTACTTAGGGAGCAAATCGCGAGCGAACTCAGCGGGACGCCAAACTATGAAGGTCGATCCGTCGTCGTTCCAGGAAATGAGGTCATCAACGGCGGGGTCGTCGACCAGTTGGTAAGTCTTGGTGAGGAATGGTGTGGGTATAGATCTCTGCGAGTCTCCAGATACGGATCCGGGTCCTGGTCCGGAATCGCCGCTCTGTTCCACCGGTAATGGTCCCATGGGATCCGAGACCCAAAACTAGAAGCCTGGTTTTCACTCGGCGTGGTGGCTCTATCTAATTTGTATAAAATTTACTGTTAGATCAGAATGCGATTAACAAAGACAAAAATAACTATAATTGTGTTTGTGTGTAATATATATATTATGTATCATAAAACTTCAAAAAAAAAAAAATATATTAACAAATATTGATTATACTTAATTATGGCAATAGCATGAAATATGAGAATGATAAATGAATATTGTAGAGAAACAAATAAATAAAAAACTGAAGTCTTAGTTTTTTTAATCGTTACCTGGAAAAAAACAAGGTGGTTTTAGCTGAAACAAAGTGCTAGACGTTTCTCACCAACCAAACAAGGAAGTACGGAGCAAAACCAATTAGGCTCTCCGGTGAACCAAACACCACAGCAAAGGAGCTGAGCTGAGCTGAGCTGAGAGAGAGAGAGAGAGAGAGAGAGAATTAGGTTTTGTTGTTTCTAGAAGGTTCTGGGAGGTGGAACTTGGAAGTAAATGATGATATGCAAGAGAGAGAAAAAAAAAGTTATAAAAAAAAAAAAATCGTGGGTTCAAGAAGGAAAGGGAAATAAAAGAAAGATCAAGAAAAAGTAGTAAAAATGAGAGTGGGGCCCACAGAAAGAGAAGATAAGAAGGCGCCAGAAGAAAGTGCGTGTGTGCGCGCGCGCGTGGAGAGGAGAGAGGAGGTGGAGTGTGTGTAGCTTCTTCGATCTTGTTTTGTTAATTGTTGTGTGGGTCTTTTCCAGAAGCTTCTCTCTTCTTCTTCTTCTTTCTTTCAAATTCAATTGTTTCTCCTTCTTTTTTTTTTTTTTTTTTTTTTTTTAATAACGTAGTTTACTATTTTGAGGTATTTTGTAAATACCTGTCTGTCATATACGTGTCAGTAAGTTTATGGTCCTATGGAATGCCAATCCGGTGCAGGAGATAAGGATTTTATCATAATTTTGCCACGTGGCTAATCTATTCATGGGATAATTATTACAGTATTTTATTGGGGGTTTTCCACTTTAATACGTGGCAAAATTTGGTTGGTCTAAACAAAGAGTATTTCTTTTTATTTTTTCGTAGAAAAACAAAGAGTATTTCATTTCTCTTGCTTTGCTTCTTAAGTGGTATGACTTTAGACCTTTGTTAATGAAACATTTTTAAAAGTTTTGATATTAATTTATAATTTTTTTAAAAAATATTTCATGATCCAATCCTCTTAGTTCACCGTTGACTTTTCCCTTTTATATTTTCCTTTCAACCTTAAATTTGGTTTTCATTTGGAAAAAAAAAAAAAATTTACTGTTCATCTTATTTTTGCTACTAATTATAAGTGTCACTGTATTTTTTGGTACTATTTATGAGTTTCACTGTACTATTTTAATTAATTTTTATTTTTATATATAGTACTTTTAAGAAAAAGTTTTCAGTATCAGCAAATTAAATGAATTCCAAACGGACCTTAGGGAGGTGGGTTGATCTAGGGTCTGTCTGGGATCTGCTTATTTTGCTGAAACTGAAAACTTTTTGTTAAAAGTACTATAGATAAAGGTAAATGTAAGTTGAAATAGTGCATTGAAACCTATAAATAGTCCTAAAAAGTGCAGTAGAACCTATAAATAGTAAAATAAATTAACAAAATTAACCGTATCAAACGAACACCCAATGTCTTATGCACAGTACTAATAAGATGAAGACACATGAAAAGTATTGCATATATGGTTGTATCGTATCAAATCCAATGTACGGAAGTCACGATGCATCGCCGATCTATTTGATTTCTTCTTTCCTTTTTGTAAGTGTCTGGTGTTTAGATTTGCTGTGCAAAATTCATACCTCAACAATTGATGCCGAATATGGGGATAAAACAGCAACCTTACACCGACTCAACGTGAGAAATGAAAGAAACTAGTGAATTTCATTAACACAATTTCATATTTAAGACTTGTGCAATGGGAACACATCATCTGGTATGGTAAGATGACGAATTTAGGCATGGCAATAGAACCCCAACCGTTCACATAGCATTGATAGCCTATACTCGATCGTATTCTAGCTTCTCTAAGAATTAGCGACATTCTCCTTAATTGCTTATTTAGTGTCAATGTAACCTAAACAACATTGCAGTTTTCCAGCTGGTTCTAGGTAGAATTTTGAGAGTGTTTCTTTCAGAATTCAATGAAAACATTTCTCTCCACCTCTCATTCCTGTGTTTATTCTTATTTTATGGCCACATCGAGTACTAGTATTTCCTAAATCTATTTGTGCTTCTCAATCTATGTATTAGCCCATGTTTGACAAGTCAAGTAGACAAATGGCCTCTTCTAAATTTAAAAAAAAAAAAAAAAAAAAAAGACAAATTTGAAATGTTCAAAAGTTTTATAACTCAATTAACACTTCTGGCTGTTTTTAATAAAGATGTCTAGGATTTAAATAACTTTTTCCGTGTTATTGTAACTATTTAAAAAAAAAGAAAAGAAAAAAGAAAAAGGCAAATGATCAACATGGTTAGCATAATTAGAATTGGCCTAAACTCCTATAAGAGGCAGTGAGGCACTAAAGGAGATTTGTTTTTGCATGAAACGTGGAAAAGTCTGATAGACAATGCTCGTTGGATGAAATGAGAATTGGCCTAGACTCCTATAAGAGGCTTGTGTTATGAATTTATTTTCTCGGATAAGGCTTTAGGACATCAATTGTGACGTTTAAAAAGGGTCAATCTTGCATATTTTATATAGTTCTTCCCTTCAAATTAAGATACTTTAGTGTTATAAGGATAAATCCACCGTAGAATTTCTAAGATACTATGATGCTATCTATCTATTGTAAAATAAGTAACATCATTAATATTTAAATAAACATTAATTATTATCACTTTTATATTTTATTTAAATTATTTTTTTTGAGAAAAATTTCATTTAAATTATTGATGATGTTTATATATAAAAAAAATATTAATAATGAGATAAAGTCCAATTCACTCATTTCAAAATTGATGGATAAAGTTGTAACATTGGACTGTACTCATTAAGATTGTTACATGTGGCCAAAAAAAGCACGTATTATAATCCGGAGGAGTCTAGTGCACAAGAGTGCTAGACCCAATCTTTGCCAGTTTAAAAAACTCTGTAATGAAATTATCCTGAGAACTTTAGGGGTTTTAATCCATTCAATTCTAGTCACACTCACTCGTACATTATTTGCATTATTGATGGCACATTGGGTTTATGGGTAATACAACCCCAAATGACATATTTCTCTCTCGTAGTCATAAGTCCTTCTACGACTCTACCTCTTGTGTGGATGAAACAATCTAGTTCCAATAGGGGAGGGAGATTTAAATTTTAAACTCTTGATGTCTCTATGAGAAACACCTTGAAGTGCCAATTGAAAAAGCAGAGAAAAACTCCGGATGTCTCTGTAGAAAACACCATGAAGCGCTAATTGAGAGAGAGAGAGAGAGAGAGAGAGCTCATTGTTGGTAGGACCCACAACGTTGGTTTTTTTTTTTTCTTAAATGCCATGTAACCATTCCACTAAAAATGAAAATGGCCAAAAGTCGTTTTCATTTTCTATATTCAAACTCACTTTTTTTCATATACTGAAAATGAAATCTAAGTACTAATTTGTAAACTAGACCAATTTTTTTGTGGGGAGTTTCACAAAATATTGATAATGAACATAAAAAACACATTTTTTGTTTCAAACCAAACACCCTGGTCTTAATCTCTTTTGATAGTCTATGAATGAGATTTCTCTGTTAGGCATGTGTTAAATGTGATTCATAAAGTGGTACTCTTTTTTTTTTTAGAGAGATAAGGTGGTACACCGTGAACTTAAGGTTGTGTTTGGGATATGCTAAGAAAAGATAGTTTTTTATTATTATTTAGTTTATTTTTATTATTATTTATGAGTTTTATTACACTTTTTAGTACTATTTATGGGTCTTACTGTATTATTTTGGCTAATTTTTAGTTTTATTAATAATATTTTCAACAAAAAATTTTCAACTTCCTCTAAATAAACTGTTCCTAGACTAACTCTTAATTTCTCTACGAATAATGTTTTTTTTTTTTTTACGAAAATTGACTACCTACGATGAACCCAATAAAATTACTTTAAGAATGCGTTTAGGTGCTTGTTTAGGAGTTAGCATGCACGCGCACGAATGACAACATACTAGACAAGATAGAATCATAGGTGTCTTTCCCATCTTAAAACTTGATTGATTGGTTGTTTTTTCTTTTTCATTTTTTACCTGGATTTGCTTTATGTATTTCTTTTTTCATTTACATAATAACCAATATAATGAACCGTTATTTCTTTTGTATGCAAAAGTAAGAAATAAAAAATAAAAAATTTTATCAATGACTTTTAAAGATTGTAACCTAAAAAAGAAAAACAATAGTAGAAAAAAAAAAAAAAAAATAGAGAAGCAAGAGTATTAATCGAAATGATTATGAAAAAGAGCACTATTATTATGGTTCGGGGTATGGCCTCAGGCCCAATGGGCCTTGGCCCAAACATTCTTAAGAATCTGTTTGAAAAATACATGTTTGTATCACATATAAAATATACGCAGCGAAAAATTAACGGATTTACTTTATTCGTAATTGATAACATGTACTATGTAAGTTTCAGAATTTAAGAATAAGAAAGCGTACTTTGGTGCGGTGAAATTCAGAATAAAAGATTAGATACACTTGGGAACACCTTTAATCTTCACTCCAATTCCACTTAATGTCTAATAAGTGTGGTCTCTCAATCAGTTTTCAAGGAAAGAATAAGAGAATGTCCAACACTCACATACAAACCATTCCATTCCTTATATGATCTTAATGAAGACCTTTATGAAAAGACTTATGAAATTCTGTATGTTTCTCTCATTATATATATAACTGATTATCTAATTGGGCTAACCTTTTGGGTCATTCCAATTGGGCTATAGTATGTGGCTTGGAGTGGGACCAAAAGGGAACAAATAAGACTTTAGCTCCAATGGGCCTTGGGCCTTTCTGTCAACTCCTAATATGTCAAAAGTTACCATTAATTATATTCAATATCATTATATGAATATAATTGCATTCTAGGTTTTATTAATAAATTATATCCCAAGACTTTATTATACATGCAACCTCTTCATTAAAATATTCGTAGTAATATAAAATCATAAATATAAATTGCCACTTTGAAGATTACTACATCTTAATCCTTGAGTACCCGGTTTAATCCTTTATATTATTCATCATATATTTATAAAATCTAATTCCATAAATATATATACTTTAGTAATTTCTTACAAAAGTGGTTGGTCCTTAACTCTTAAAACATATCAACATATCAACTAGAAGTCTCTACTTCCATGAACAAGACAAACCATCTTAGTTGATAGGTTATAGTTTTCGTAGATGGAATACTCAATTTCATCACCGACTACGAACTAAATCTGAGTTTACAAAGAACTTGTGATTTATATTTTCTGTGATTTTTTACAAAAATCACATACTATGCATCTCATGGACTAAGATAATGTCTCATTAGTTCATATATAGATAATCTTATAAAATTAAACAATTTAATTATTTATGACATGCCAATAAATTGGATTTTAAAGCATAAACCCCAACAGAATCGAGGCTGGGCCCAAACCTCATAGTAAGTCCAAATCGGTTTTGAGTGCGTGATAGATAAGCCCATGTCCGGTCGTTTATTGTCTGTTCGGGATTGCGTATGCCTAAAACAACATACCTCCCATGGCTCGGTATTGCCTTGGGGAGTATCGCTGTCAGGCAATCTTTTGGAGGTGGAAATCAGTTCCAAAGCCACTACCAACATTTCCAACAAGATATATTCCATGTCAGGAATAATCACATAGGACCCCACCCATACGAGTGAGACTAGAATGTAATCATGAAATCCCCAACAAGCCTCAAGCTATAAATAGAAGAATTGAGTAAAGAAAGGGGGTTGGGAACTCTGGTAAGAAAAGGGAGAAAAGAGAGAGAAAGAAAGCAAATTAGGAGAGCTAGGGTAGAGAGTAACACGGAGATGAAGGCAAGGGTGTTCATTGGGGTTAAGGGAAGTTAAAGTGTCGCTTGGGGTAGAACCGCTCTTAGTAGGAAACACAAGGCCCACTCTATAAGTAAATTGTAAGCCCAATTCTAGGCTCGGTCCTTAAGGCAGAGGTTGGGTGCCCACAATTGGCGCCGTTTGTGGGAATCTCCTATGTAGCTGTGGTTCTGCCGAGACTTAAGTGTGGAAAATGTCAGAAGGTCAATTAGGGAGTTATGCTAAAAGTGGTTCTGAGAGATCTTCTCGGGGATCCACTTAGCGGGAAAAAAGGCAGAAGAGGCACGAAGATAGCGAGTACGAACAGGACAAAGAGTGGTTTGGCCTTGGAGAAGGGTCGTTTCAAACATATAGGGCACTGTCAGGCGCTTCGGGGTGTGAGCATTTTGACAGGAGGGACGAGGAACTTAAACGCTTGCGTAGATTGGTAAGGGATTTGGAGTTGGAGGCAAGAGGCAGACGTTGCAGAAGAGATCGCGAAGAGCAAGCAGAGGGATCTGCTAGTGTTTGGGGGGCTATAGAGAAACTTCCCACTAGTTCGGTTCCCATTGACACCGGGATCGGTCTCGGGAGTATGCAGACCGGGAATCAATTTTCCCGGAGGGGAGACTACCCCGAAATGCCGCCATGGATGCCATGAGTCGAGCATTATGTAGAGCTGCTCGATCACCTTTCTCGGGAGACATCGAACGGGCACTGATGCCGAGCAGATTTACTAGACCCCTATTTAACTCTTATGACGGGAAAACGGATCCGGTAGAACATGTAAGCCATTATATCCAGATGATGTCCTTGCACACTCATAATGATGTGTTGATGTGTAAGTTATTTCCTTTGAGTTTCGGGCTCACCGCTTTGAGGTGGTTCAATGGATTAAGGAAAGGTTCGATTCATAGTTTTGTCGAGCTGATTCAAGAGTCTGGTGTTCGGTTTATGACTTGCAGCAGGGTGCTCCAACTGGCGGACGCGCTGCTATCTATGAAGATGGGAGCCGGGGAAACCCTTCGCAGTTACACTAGCCGGTACTGGGAACTGAATAATGAGATCGGTGGGGTTAATGAAAAAATCACAGCAAGGACTTTTCGATTGGGATTGCCCGAGGATTCCGAGCTGCGGGACTTGTTGACAAGGAGGCCTCCCGAGGATATAAGGTAGTTGATGAGGCGTATAGAAGAGTATAAAAGATTGGAGGATGATCGGCAACAGAATAAAGGCAAGGCTTCGGTCACGAGTCAGCCTCAGCAAGGGGGTTTTCAGTCAAGGCCCCGGAAGGACTTAAGGATCTAGGAACCGGGCGCACAGGTAAGGGAAGTGAACGTGACGTTCAAGGAGTCGAAGCATAGGATCGTGGATCGAATTAAGAATGAGCCGTACTTCTGATGGCCAAACAAGGTGGGGGGTGACCCGTCGAGAAGAAATCATAATTTGTACTGCACTTACCATAGAGATAAGGGGCATACCACTGAACAATGCATGGTGTTAAAAGATCATTTAAAGCAGTTAGTAAAGGCGGGGTATTTGAAAGAGTTTGTGGTGGACCCAAGAAATTAGGAGGCCGGGCAAGGTACCCGACCTTGGGGGGATCCTCTCCCACCCCCATTGGGAGTGATAGAGGTCATCCATGCAGCTTCAAGGGGTACCCTGATGACTAAGAGGAGAGGGGTGCTGGTCGTGGTTCCCGTAGAGAGTTGTTCGGACGAGCAACCCTCCGAGAAGAAGTTGAAGTTCACTTAGGAGCCCATTGCCTTCAGTGACGACGACCTAAAAGAAACGATCCAGCTGCACGACGATGCTTTGGTGGTCATAGCCCGGATAATTGGTTTTATACTGAAGAGGGTATTGATAGATTTGGAGAGTGGTACTGAAGTGATGTATCCTGACCTGTGGGCTTGGCTTGAAGAGTGAGGATCTCTTTAAGTACGACACACCCTTGGTGGGGTTTGATGGTCAAATGGTGATCCTGGAAGGGCAGATTTCGCTTCCCGTAAATATGGAAGGCAAGGAAGTAATGGTGACCTTTATAGTAGTTGCTTCATTTTCTCCATATATGACGATTCTTGGAAGGCCATGGATCCATGCAATGGGGGCAATTCCATCTACTCTGTACATCAAGGGCAAGTTCCGCATTGGGCATGGTATTGCCATAGTAAGGGGAAACCAGCAAGTGGCCAGGCAATGCTTGGTGGCCGCTGTTAACCAGGAGATTAAACAAAAGGAATCAGTTGAGGGGGTTCCCTTATAGCAATTAAAGGAACCCCAAGGGAGATTGGGAGCTAGCTACTTTGAAGACTTAATAAGGGTGAAGATGTTGTCGAACGAGGATAGAAGTTTTTAGATAGGAGTAGGAATGAAGGACGAGGATTGGGTGGAAATGCTGTTATTACTGATACAAAATCTGGATGTGTTTTCCTAGAGCCCGTACGATGTGCCTGGGGTGGACCCCGAATTTATAGTTCACAAGCTTAATGTAGACCCGTTATTTCCTCCTAAGAAGTAGAAGTTGAGGAGGTCGGCCGGGGAGCAGGTCGAGGCAGTCAAGCTGGAAGTCCAGAAGTTGAGAGAAGCGAGGGCGATAAGGGAGGTTTTCTTACAGAATGGCTTGCAAATACCGTGGTGGTGAAAAAGAAGAATGGGAAGTGGATGCTCTGTGTATATTTTACTGATTTGAACCGAGCATGTCCAAAAGACCCTTCCTTATGCCGAAGATTGATCAGTTGGTAGATGCTACGTTCGGGCACTCGAGGATGAGTTTTCTAGATGCTTTTCAGGGATATTACCAGATTGCCCTTGCTACCGATGATCAGGAGAAAACGGCGTTCATTTCCCCTGATGCTAATTATCACTATACCATGATGCTGTTTGGCCTAAAGAATGCTTGAGCCACTTATCAACGGATGATGACTAGGATATTTAGGAATATAATTGGGCGTACGGTGGAAGTAAATATTGATGATATGGTGGTTAAAAGCAAACAAGAGAGAGGCCAGGTCGGTGATCTCAAGGAAGTGTTCGAAGTGCTCTGGTGGCACAAGCTGCGCCTCAATGTTGACAAGTGCATTTTTGGGATGGGGCCTGGCAAGTTCCTTGGGTATATGATCACTTATCGAGGAATAGAGGTCAATTCCAATCAGATTAAAGCTGTGGAGCACCTTAAGCCGCCGAGTAATCCGAAGGAAGTCTAGGTACTGACCGGCATACTAGCCGCCCTGAATCGGTTTGTTTCCAAATTTGCAGACTGGTGCCATCCATTTTACTAGCTTCTGAAAAAATGGAAGGGATTCCAGTGAAATGAGGAATATGAAAGGGCTTTTCGGGATTTAAAAGATTATTTGGTATGGGCACCTGTGTTGTCAACCTCAGAGCCTGGTGAGGATTTATTCATGTATCTTTCGGTATCCTAGCATGTCGTGAGTGCTGTACTACTGAGGGATCAAGGTGTGCAACAACTCATATATTATGTTAGCAAAACTTTGGTAGATACTGAGACAAGGTATTTGCTCCTGGAGAAGTTGGTGTTAACACTAGTACATGCTACCAGAAAGTTGCCCCATTACTTTCAAGCTCATACCGTCTATGTATTGACCGAGTATCCCTTATAGTCATTATTGAAGAGGTTTGATTTCACAGGTAGGATAGCCAAGTGGGGACACAGTTGGGCTCTTTTGACATTAGGTACAAACCCCGGAATTTGATGAAGGGTCACGTTCTCACTGATTTTGTCGCAGAGTTTTCTTCGAGGAAGGAAATGGAGGTGGTTTGTCATGTGGAGGTTCACCCGTGGAAGGTATTTGTGGACTACGCATCTAGCATTATAGGGGTTGGGGATGGAATTGTCATCATCACCATTCTTTTAGGTTGGGTTTCAGGGCATCCAACAACGAAGTAGAGTATGAAACCTTGCTTTCCAGATTGAAAGCTGTTTTGGATTTAGGTGCTTAGGAAGTTGAGGTTTACTCGGATTCATGGTTGGTGGTTAATCAGGTGCAGGGTAGTTTTGAAGCTAGGGATCCTCGAATGATGGAGTATTTGTGGTTAATATGGCAGATTATGAACCAGGATCTGACGGCAAAGGTGGTTTAAGTGAACAGGGGGCAGAACCAGCATGCCGACTCTCTGGCCACTTTGGCGTCATCACTGACCGAAGAGGTACCTCGGTTAATCAAAGTGGAGTTGGTGGCAGAACTGAGTATTAACGTAGGGGTAGATGTTTCAGTGGTAGCAATATCCGAGCCGTGCTGGATGGATCCAATCATTGACTTTTTGACCGAAGATCAAGTGCCAGAGGATGAAAAGGAAGCAGGCAAGGTGTGCAGGTTAGCTATTTAGTACTAGTTATTAGCAGACTGTAAGCTGTACCGGAGGTCTTTCGGGGGGCTGTATCTTTAGTGCTTGCATCCTAATAAAGTTAATGAACTTTTGATCGAACTTCATGAAGGGGTGTGCGGCAGTCATGTTGGGGGACGTTCATTGGCACACCGAGCAATGACCTAGGGATTTTGATGGCCACAAATGCAGAAAGATGTTGCCGAATTGGTATGGAAGTGCGAGCAGTGTCAAAAGCAACCCCTTTGATTTTTCAGCCAGCAGGAAGTCTAAATCCCATCAGTAGCCCATGGCCCTTTGCACAGTGGAGACTGGACATTGTCGGTCTGTTCCCCCAGGCTACAGGAAATTGTAGGTTTGTTCTAATGGCTATGGACTACTTGACTAAGTGGGCGGAGGTTGAGGCATTGGCTAATATCCGGGATGTAAATGTCAAGAAGTTTGTGTGGAGAAACATAGTAATAAGATTTGGAGTACCAGAGTCCCTGGTATCTGATAACGAGTCGCAATTTGATAATAAAGCCTTTTGCAAGTTCTTTAGCGATTTTGGTATCGAGAACAAGTATTCCATCCCGACATATCCATAGAGTAACGGCCAAGCTGAGGCCACTAACAAAGCAATTGTAAACGGATTAAAGAAAAGATTGGAGGGCACTAAGGGTTGGTGGGTTAAGGAGTTGCTCAACGTTTTGTGGGCATACCAGATGACTCTTAGAAGGTCCACGGGGGAAATTCCATTTTCTCTAATGTACGTAGCGGAAGCAATCATACTGGCTGAGGTAAATTTATGTAGTGCTAGGATTTCAGGATTTGTCCCTACCAAGAATGATGAATTAATGGTGAAGCAGCTCGACCTATTAGAGGAATGCCGAGAATCGGCAACTATACGGCTAGTTGAGTATCAAGAGAAGCTTGCCCGGAGGTACAACAAGGATGTGAAGAGGAGGGAATTTAGCGCTGAAGACTTGGTGCTATGGAAAGTAGTAGGAAACACAAGGGACGTCAGTGCAGGAAAATTAGCCCTGACCTGGGAAGGGCCGTATAGAATTACTGCCATTGCTGGAGCAAGAGCATACTATCTGGAAGATTTAGATGCAAGACCACTTCCCCAGCCATGGAATGTACACAATTTGAAAAAGTTTTGCCACTGACCATTGGAATGTAGTAACCCGGGTTGAATGCAATGTAATATGTGAACAATGTATATGCATGCGTGTGTAATCACACTCTTGGTGTCATCATTACTGATTTGTTGACTAGTTAAGGATGGAAACCTGTCCCCAATTCGATCCTTATCACCGGATAAGTGGAAACCTAATCTCTATTTTATCTAAAGACAGAAGCCTGTTCTTAGTTCGATCCTTATCACCGGATAGGTGGAAACCTAATCTATATTTTTTCTTAAGGACAGAAGCCTGTTCCCGGTTCGATCCTTATCACCAGACAAGTGGAAACCTAATCTCTATTTTTTCTAAGGACAGAAATCTGTTCCCGGTTCGATCTTTATCACCAGACAAGTAGAAACCTAATCTCTATTTTTTCTAAGGACAGAAATATGTTCCCGGTTCGATCCTTATCACCGGATAGGTGGAAACCTAATCTATATTTTTTCTAAAAACAGAAACCTGTTCCCGGTTCGATCCTTATCACTGGACCGGTGGAAACCTAATCTCTATTTTATCTAAGGACAGGAGCCTATTCCCTGTTCAATCATTATCATCGGACAGGTGGAAACCTAGTCTCAATTTTTTTTTTCTAAGGACAGAAACTTGTTCCCGGTTCGATCCCTATCACCGGACAGGTGGAAGCCTTGACCTTTTCTTATCGTATTACGCAAACTTCCTCCCGGTATGGCCCCTAAAACCGGACTGATGGAAACCTAATCCTGACCTTTATTTAATCTAAAAGTAGAAGCCTTTTTTGCTGGTCAAAAGAGCATCCTAATTCGGTTAAGCAAAGAAAAATGTAGCCGAAGTAATTCAACTCCAAATATATTAATGAAAATTGTTCACAAAGGCAAACATCAATAAAAGTTGTCCACGGATTTAAACAAAGCTGATGTGCTGTCACCGTATCCCAGTGACTATAAGTAAACTAAATAAACTAGGTAGAAGATAAAATAAAGCAAGTGTTCTATCACCATATCCCAGTGACCATAGGTAAATAAAAAAAAATGAATATAAAAGCAAACGAAGGAAGGAATAAGTAAAATATTTTAAATAATAGGATCATTAAGTCGACATGGAGTAGTGTTAGCAGCGTGCTCAACTTGGACATCCTTGGTGGGCTGAGTAGTAGGATCTAGATTGGAGGAAGGGGAGTTGCGCGGCAAGGCATCAGTGTTGCTAGTAATCTCAAGATCAACTAACTCTACGTGAGAGTCAATTGCCTCCACCAGCTCCCTCATATTAGGGGTGTCTCCCTTCTTCCTTGGCATCTGTAGGATTTTGAACTGGAGGGGGAGAAGGCTCGGGGTAAGGTATTTGCTTGGGGTTCCTTAATGGAGAATCATCTGGGACTCCCATTACTTATAGAGTAACCACCCACCCCTCATTGAACCCATGGTGTTGTGATTGGTAGATGATAGGCTCCATGAAATTTTTGGCATTCGTGAAGCCTGTATTGTACCATTTTTCCTTGGCTGCTGCCAAGGTTGCCTTTAGCTCCATGATCTCGTTGGCCTGCACTAGATTTAAGCTCTCCATCTTAGCCAGCTTAAGCTCTATCCCCCCAATTTTTCACCTGTCTTTGTTAGGCTCTGCTCGGCCGACGCCCGGGCTTTCTCAGCTTATAGTGCTCTTCTTTCGACACCCTCGGTAGCCTTATCCTTGTCCAAGAGGATAAGGATTCATCTGCACCACCCAAGAAAAAGTACACGTCTTCTGGAAGCTACAGGCCCTGGCCCAGGCTTCGCGCGACCTGGGCACCCTTGCCCTGAGCCCAAGTTCTCACATTGGTTGTCATGGGGAGGGGCTCGTTCTCGAGCCTAAAAATCATCTGCCATCTTACAGCTAAGTATGTGGAGGAAGACGCCACATCGGATCCCAGCTGTCGGGTAGGGTGAGCCCTGCCAGTGGGCTCCCGAATAACAACACTGCCCGTTGTTACAATTGGGGGAAGGGGGTCTGTAGTGCGCTACCTTTTTCAAGTTTGGGTGGTTGGAGGATGCTGATCTCTACCCGGGGCCTGCTGCTGTTGAACTAATGAGCATGCATCGAGAATGAACCTTTCCATCATCATTGTCCTTCTAGTCACCATATTGCCCTCAACCTGTTCGGCTTCTACCTCGAAAGAATTTATCGATTCAACCTCCACTTGGTCGGCTGGTTGAACCACAGCGCCGGCCTTTTCAATAGGTTTATGGACAGCACAGCCTTGAAAAACAGAGTTGGCTGATGCGTCTCTCACGGGAACTAATGACTCCACTCTAGCTAGTCGGGGGTTGAGGTCCTGATCTTCGCCTACGGTTAGGTTGGGAGGGAGGAAGTTTGGATGGCGTACGTCATTATAAGAATGTAGTGGGCTATCTACTAATAGAGCTTGTCCAAACGGTTGCCAGGTGGAGTAGATTGGGGTGCAACCAAGTATGAGGTGAGACGCTCGGAGCTGCCCGTTGAAGTTCACGAAGATTTCTGATCAGAGAACAAAATTTAAGTCCCTCACATGTACAACTCTGATGTCCGGCTTGAATCTCTTACCGTTTGTGTTTAAAAAAAGAAAAGAAAAAAAAAACATTTTTAAATAGTGACAAGGATAAACAAAGTACAAGTATAAATAATTAGTTATGCACGATACCGACCAACGTCCTGGGGCGAGGTTGGGGAGGTGAGCTCGTTGGCATGCCAATTGCAGCTCACCTGGACGTATTCTCTTGCTGAATTTCTGTTAGAATCAGGTAGGCATGATATAAGCCGTACTCGTACATCCCTAGCTTTCAAGTAATAATTTGTCCTAATGTTACCACATAGACTTTACATGAAATTGATGTCATGGTGATCTAGTTACAACCCGTATAATTGGTTTAAATGGCTGACGCAACTCACTACTAGGTAAAAATTGGGAGGGAGTTGGTCGGGACTCAATTCGTAAAATCTTTAAGCGTCCTAAGTATCGGTGGGTCCACAGGAAACCTGACCTTTCCTTCAAAGATGCCATTAAGGGGAAAAAAACTACCTGAGGGCGCTGCTCAAGAGCGATGTTACCCTCATGACAATAAGCCACTTCTACATCCTCAAGAACATCATTGGTCACTCTGAAGTTAGTCATAGACGCTTCAGTGTTAAGAAGGTGAGAGTACCCCATTTTTGAATCTAGAATCAGAGAAGGAAAAAAACAAAAACATTGAAAGAGAAGAGGGATTGGCGAAGGAAATTACTGTAGGCTCTAGGAATTGGAGATCTTGGTTGAAAATCTATGCTCGGAAGAAGTATGCTCGGCAGAGGATGAAATTCAGGGAGTAAGGGTTTAAAGAGTGGTGGGATGGGTCAGATTGTACTATTTATAAGGGGAAGGCATTTAATGGGAAGGAGCGGGAAAAATCCTTTTAGCTTCTTTTGTAACTCCCACATGTGTAGCCTTGGTTCACGAACCGCCAGGCCATGATTACGCTCAGACTTGACAAATCGTCATAGCACTGCTTTTGAGGGGGCATTAATAACCATCCTGCTCATTTAATGATTGACGGAGGGACTTCCCAAGGAGTCTCTGGTACCTTTTGGGTTGTCCTTGATTTGCTCCTGGTGACCGGACACGAATCAAGGAGAGGCTATTGTATAGGGTATGGCCTCAGGCCTAATGGGCCTCGACCTGAACATTCTCAAGAATTGAGGCTGGGCTTAAACCTCATAGTAAGTCTAAATCGATTTTGAGTGCGTGATAGATAATCCCATCTCTGGCCGTTTATTTCTGTTCGGGATTGCGTATACCCGGAACAACATACCTCTTGTTAGGGCATATGTGATTTATGTTAGAAACATATGTCAATATTTATGTAGTTGGCTAATCCTTTGACAAAATACACTTTACTTGTAATTAGGTAGATCTAGGATGTGTTTAATACTTCAAGAAACATGTTGTTCAAGTCTAGTATTAAAGCCATGAAGATTGGACCAAGAAACAAGTGAAGAAGAGCTATTCATTAAAGCTGGACAGATAACTCGACACCTACGGACAGATACTTCGACAGCTGCTCGACAGATAGCTATCTATTAAGATTTAATGAATGAAGCTCGACAGATTCTCGATCAATCGAGGTATCTATCGAGGTTACGGGAATTCAGATTTTCAAATCTGATTTTCAGCTCAAGCTTATGTATTTGTGTAGGGTTTCTTTTCTCACAACCTTGGATATGTATATATATAAGTTTATTTTAGAGACTGTTATATAAGAGAATACAAGGAGAACATATGTAAAAGGTGACCGATGGCTTATTCTCTCTGAAAGAAGCTACTGCGTCTTTGCGCCTTAGGGTTTTGTAACCAAGTGTTTCTTGATCTTCATTGTTGATGAAGTGAAGAACTTTGTAGCCAACATTCTTCTTTCTCAAGTTGGTGTGTTAGTCATGTATTGGGAGCAGTGCATCTTTAGTTAGTCACGTACTGGGATCCGTGCATTAAAGGGAGGCATTCATATATCGAAGAGTTCAGAGGTTCTGAAGCGGTAGAAGGTTTCTTCTGTGAGTTCATCTACGGGGATTGCAGAGTCTAGGGACAAAGGTTTTGTACTAGATTTGAAACTTCTCTTTACTATAGTGGATTGCCTTTTGGGAAGGTTTCCCCTCAGGTTTTTTACTGTGAAACTAGTTGTTTCATTGGTTTTCCTAGGTCATCATATCTTGTCTTATTTACTTTTTCGCTGCATTCATAATTGACATGATATTGATGTTTGTTTGTTTTAACAAATTTTTTTCATAATAAATCTAATTAACAACTTGGATTTAAAACTTGTTAATTATATCAACCGGGGTCTAAATTTCTCAATACCTCTTGTGGCTCGGTATTGCCTTGGGGAGTATCGTTGTCGGGCAATCTTTTGGAGGCGGAAATCAGTTCCAATGCCACTACCACCATTTCCAACGAGATATATTCCATGTCAGGAATAATCACATCGGACCCCACCCACACGAGTGAGACTAGAATGCAATCATGAAACCTTACAAAACCTCAAGCTATAAATAGAAGAATTGAGTAAAGAAAGGGGTTGGGAACTCTAGAAAGAAAAGGGTAAAAAGAGAGAGAAAGAAAGCGAATTAGGAGAGCAAGGGAAGAGAGTAAGAAGGAGAGGAAAATAAGGGTATTCACTGGAGTTAAGGGAAGTTAAAGTGCCGGTTGAAGTGGAACCGCCCTTAGTAAGAAACACTGGGCCCACTCTATAAGTAAATTGTGAGCCTAATTCTAGGCCCGGTTCTTAAGGCAGAGGTTGGGTGCTCACAATTACATTTATAGTGATGCAAAAGTGATAAAATAAACTCAAATTATTAATGTAATAATTTATTCTTCTCTAGGAAAATTTTTATAAAAGAAACAAAATATAAATATAATTGCATAATAAACTTCCCATGTTTATTATTGTTTATAAATTAAATTCTGAAATTTCAAGTGTATAAAAGCTTATGGTACAGTTTTAAAAATATTTTAATTTGGTTTTTTCATGAGTTTATATTAACTAAAATATTAGAATTCATATGAGTTGTGGTTGAGGTTTGTCTAGCTACGAAAATTCTTTTTATGTGAATTGTAGGTGAAATTATGTATTAAAAAATCACAAAATAAAATATTCATATATAATCAAAGCCTTAATAGATAAACACAATATTTCAAACAAGTTATTTTGTGCGTGGATTTTCTTGTATTAAATATGACTTAATGTTTACATGAATGAATTTTTATTATTCAAATTGTCCAAAGTGCAAAGCTGCTTGTGAAACATGATCCAGAAGAGCTGAAACATGTCCTGCCAAATTACATTACGGTATTCCCATTCCCATATGGAAAAAAAAGATGTTACCATCATAGTTGATAGTTGCTTTGCCAAAAATGAAAAAGAATAAAAGTTTCTATCATGGATTACCTAATACTTCATTGTTTGGAAGTGATCAGTGAATGAGTGATGACATAGAAATCGTTTAATATAATGAAAGAATTACTTGTATACATCTCCATGATGAGTGATGACATACTATTTTACACTAGTTTTTTTTTTTTTTTTTTTTTTTTTTTAAATCATTTTACACTAGTTTATCAATGACCGGAACGTTCATGATTACGAAGATTCAAGATAGGACAGAATTCTCTTCCATAAGCCTTCTGTTAATTTGAGAATTTTCATTATTTCCTATATAGCGACCTGCAGGGTAAGTTCATCGGCCCTTTTTTTTTTGCTAAACTTCAATAACATTAAACAAACTAAGAACACAAAGAGTAATCCCCCTTACAAACACTCTGAAGAGAATGGGGAAGATTACTTTTATTAAAACAAAACGGATAGGGGGAATTGAGCGCTAATCTAGCAGCTGAATGAGCCGCAGAATTGCAGCTCCTCCTAACCCATCTAAACTTGCAAGAAACAAAACAAGGCAGAAAACTAATAATGTTACTAACAATGGTGCTAATGCTCCAGTCGGGAACGAAGTCAGGTGATGATAGAGCATTGAAGCACACTTGTGCATCCCCTTCAATAATGACTGACTTCCAATGTTCCTGAATTGCAAGATGAACAGCCCATAGAGTAGCAGCTGCTTCTGCCTGAGATGGTGCACAAAGATGATAACCAGAGCCCCAAATAAATAAAATCTCACCAAGGTGATTCCTGGCTATGACAGCTAAGGCAGATTTGGAGTTACTCAGTGCAGCGTCCACGTTGAGCTTGATCCAGCCAAGTGGGGGAGGGGTCCACGCAGAAAAGGGTTGCGCAGCAGGGGTGGAGTTCATGACAGAAAAGGTTTTAGAAAGCTCAGCAAATCTTGAAAGTACAGTCTGCTTCGACTTGTGGATGTCAGCTTTACCTTCTTGGAATTGAATCAGGTTCCTTGTCCTCCAGATCTCATCAATAATTATCGCCATTTTAAGCGTGATTGTCCATTGATCATGAGCTGGGAGAGGAGAGTTTGGGGGAGATGTTATGAGCTTAATAATATCCTCATTTGAAACAAAGGAAGATCCATTAAATCTAAAACCCCAACAAGTAGAAGCCCAAAGAGCCCTGGAGAAAGGACATTCGAAGAAGAGGTGTACACAAGTTTCATCTCCAGAGTTACATAGGATGCAGATAGGGTCAATATGATTAAGCTTTTGGTTTAGCTTCACCTTCGTAGGGAGGACATCTGCTCCAATTCTCCACAGCAACATTTTTAATCTCTCAGGTAACCTTGCGTTCCACAGCTTCTTCCAGTGGTTATTTTGTGGGTTATTACTGATAGAGGGTCTGAAGGCCAGATCATGTATTGATTTGACAGAAAACTTACCCTTCGAATCTGGTACCCAAATGAGCTTGTCTTGCCTGGGATTATAAGGAATTGGCATAGCTAAAATAGCTTTGGCTGACTCAGTAGAGAACAGGTCAGTGATCATATTGAAATTCCAGGAATTAGAGTGTTGATCGATCAGCTGGAAAGCTTTCAAGGGTTGTAGAGTGTATGTGCTCACTCTAGGTTGAGGCTTGAAACCCTCTAACCATGGGACCCACGGATCTGTCCAGACATTAATTGTTCTGCCATCTCCAAATTGATAACATGCTCCTTTTTCAACTAGCTTTTTGGCGCGCTCAATTGCTCTCCATGTAGGCGAAGCTGTTTTGGGTGGGTCAGCTCGGAGCCAATCATTGCCTACTTTGTACTTTGCACGGAGAATATCCATACAAATGCTCCTCTCACCTGAACATACCATCCAGGCTATTTTCGAGAGAAAGGCTGAGTTCGTGTCCTTGGTTTTTCTGAAGCTGAGACCACCTGCACTTTTAGGACGACACAGCACATCCCAAGCCTTCCAAGCTAGAAATCTTCCTTCTTTTTCCTTTGGTTTCCACCAAAACCTCCTAGTTATGGAATCAAGCTTATCACAGATCTTCTCAGGAATATTAAATGAGGAGAGAGTGTAGTTAGGTAATGCTTGGGCGACTGAATTAATGAGGGTACACCTACCTGCCCATGAGAGACAACGACTTCTCCATCCTGACAATTTATTTTCGAGCTTATCCAGAAGGCATTTGAAATCCTTTGATGGGGATCTAGATAGGAGCAGGGGTGCTCCTAAGTAAATGGCTTCCTTTTTAAGGTTCCTCATCTGGAATTGATGTTTTATGGCTCTTCGACTTTCCGAACAGGTATGTTTAGAAAAAAATATTCCCGATTTGCTTCTATTTATACCTTGGCCTGACCAATCACAGTACCTGTCAAGGCACTTTGTCAAGATTTCCGCATCATTCCTGGTGGCTTTTGAGAAGAGGACAATATCATCTGCGTACATAACATGTGTCACAGCGGGTCCTCTAGCACTTGCTTTGGCGCCGCTGATGTTTCCGGAGCAAAGTTCCTTATCCAACATTCTTGAAAGAACCTCCTGCCCTAGAATGAATAAATATGATGAAAGGGGATCTCCTTGCCTCAAACCCCTACTAGGTTTGAATTGTTCGGACTTACCACCGTTAACAAGAACTTCAAAAGACACTGATGAGATGCAGGCTGAAATCCACTTTATAAATCTACTGTCAAATCCGAAATTGGTGAGCACAGTTTGGATGAAGCTCCAATTAACTCTGTCATAGGCCTTTTGGAGGTCCAATTTAATAGCCATGAATCCCGTTTTAACTTTCCTGACTTTGAAGCTATGGAGAAGTTCATGCACAACAACCTGATTTTCTGTGATCCATCTTCCCGGGATAAACGCTGATTGGCAAGGAGAGATGAGTTTATGGAGCATAGGTCGTAGCTTGGCAACCAACAATTTTGAAATGATCTTATACACAACGTTGCAAAGGCTGATCGGGCGGAAGTTATTGACAGAGGATGGGTTTGGAATTTTAGGAATGAGTACGATGAGAGAACTATTCACCTCTTTAGGCAACCTGCCAACCTCGAAGAAGGAGGTTACTGCTTGTGTAACTGCCTCACCAACGATATGCCAGAATTCCTTATAGAACAGTACCGGAAAACCGTCTGGACCAGGTGCTTTCATATCATGCATTTGAAAAAGGGTGGCCTTGATCTCTTCGGGTGATGGGATACTTCTCAGGGTGGCATTTTCCTCCTCAGTGATACAGGGGAGAATAAGATTTTCCAAGTGATCCGGGAAGGAAACTTCTTCTTCTGTAAACATGTTTTTAAAGGAGTTGAAGAACAGAAGTCTAATATCTTTCGAACTAGTGACCCAGGAGCCGTCACCAGATTTGATAGCATCTATGTTATTATGCCTTCTACGGATTATAGTGGATAGGTGGAAAAACTTGGAATTTCTGTCCCCCTCTTTCAACCATAATTCTCTAGATTTTTGTTTCCAGAGAATTTCACTCCTCGTGAGCCATTCTGATAACTCCAATTGAAGTGCCTCTTCTGCTCTGCCGTTATCTTCTGAAGGAGGATTTTTTTGAATGTCAGAAATCTTATCCATCAATCTGTTGATATTAACTTGGCAATGCCCAAAAACTTCTTTATTCCATTTCCGAAGAGCTGATCTTGTCGTGGCCTGCTTTTTGCACAGCCTAACTAGTGCGGGTCCTGTTGTTTCTTCATTCCATGCCTTTTCTACTATAGAGTTGCACCCATTATCTCTCACCCAAGCAGCTTCAAACCTGAAAGGTCTGTGAGCAAAGCAGTCCCTTGGGTTTGTGTCCAGAAGGATAGGGGAATGATCAGAGTTGATTGCTCCTAAGTGGTAAACCGACGCTTTAGGGAAAGCTAATCGCCATGAGATGCTCGCAATTCCTCTATCCAACCTTCTTTTAATAGCAGAGCTGCCCCATTGACCCTTCGCCCATGTATACTTATTGCCAGAAAAACCCAAGTCCACAGCTCCAAACTCATAAATTAACTCCTTAAGGTAGTTAGTGGATGAGGAGCCACCTCTTATAGATCCGTTCAGCATTTCGTTGTCGCTCGTTGTGAAATTGAAGTCTCCAATACACACCCAAGGGCTATTGCAGGAATTAAGGAGAGCCATAAGGTTTTCCCAGGCTTTACGCTTTTTGGAGAAGTATGGAGGGCCATAAAAGCCAACGAGAAGCCAATCACTTAGAGTATCAAAGACTTTGATGGCAATAAGGTTTTTGTTGAATTCAACCTGCTGGAATGAGATACAGTCCATCCAGAAAACACAAATACCACCTGCAGTACCCTTCGCCTCGACAACATACATATTAGAGAAATTTATTGAATTCTTAACGAACTCCATTCTACTATAAGAAGCTTTAGTTTCAAAAAGAAAAATAACATCCGGGCTATTCCCTTTTATTTGAGCCTTAAGGGCTCTGACTGTCGCAGCATTACAAATGCCACGACAGTTCCAGCTGAGTGTTTTCATGGTGAGGTTGGGGGCTTGATAAGGCCCGCCTCCTCGGCCGCAGTAGATGTCACAGAGCATGTCTTAGAAGTTGTGGTTTCAACAGAAGAACAAATGTCTAGAAAGTACTTACCAGTAGACTCATCAATCAAGCCACCTGAAACTGTGGGATCGCTCTCACTCGAAGCAATGTGCCTTTCTTCTACTACTTTTGCTTTCCTTACCCTTCTGGGGGGACGATCAGAGTTTTTCCTCTTTTGTGGGAGAATATTGTTGTGGGTATTTTTCTGTGATGAGGACAAGGATAAGGGTAGGGAGGTTTGTGGAAGGGAGGTTGGGATGATTTGCTCCTGTGTATTTTGGAAAAGAGGTGAGTCTGTGGAGGTAGTAGGAATAACAGGGGAGGTAGATATTAGCTTGGGTTGTGAAGACGGGTGGATATATTTTTGAGTTGGGAAATCATTTTTTGTTACTTCAATAGACGGGCCAAAACCGGGTGGGAATGTTGGGCTTGGATCATTGGGTGTGGTGTTGGGTTCACTTTGTGGGTTGGAGGAATGGGCTTGTGGGTTGTGTGAAGAGTGTGGTAAGTTCGAGTGGCAGAGAATGGGTTTGCTTGTTTGGGGTGGAGGGCTTGTTTGTTCATGCCCATTAGTACGGACAGGACAAATATGACGGAGATTTATTCATGCTAGTAGCTAATTGTTGGTTTTTTTTTTTTTTTTTTTTTTTTTTTTTTTTTTTTTTTGGGACACATACAATTGCTTATGACTTGTTTGGAAGTTTAGAGAGGGAGGAGAGTAGAGGAAAGGAGAGTAGTGGGGAGGAGAGTAGAGGAGAGGAGAGTAAAGGAGAATGATTTCCCTCTACATTGTTTGGATGTTTTTAAAATTATGGAGGGGGAAGGGGGTAATTAACCCTTTAAAAAGGGTAATTTTGTTAATTTAGAAAGGGTAAATTAGGGAATTCATTTGGCCAATAACTTATCTATTCTACTCTCCCTCCAAATCTCTCCAATTTGGAGGAATTAAAAATGAGGGGTTAGAGGGAGTTAAAACCTCTTCAAATCCCTTCCCCTCCTTCCTTAAAAAACTTTCAAACAAGATAATTGAATTACTCTTCCTCCCTGTACTCTACTCCCCCTCCTTTTTTTAACTCCCATACAGGCTATTAAGGACTGGTCTTATCAGATTGAGATTTGTTTTTGAGAGTCAAGTTCATAACTTAACACAAGCAGAAACAAGATCAATGGCTATTGGTATGCTTTTTGGTTTACAAAAAAATTAAGAGTTCTGTTAACGAGTTTTAACGTTATTTTTATGGAAAATAGAAAAAAAATTATCAAAATATTAATTTTTTTCTATAAAAAACTTCATAAAATTGTTAATTAACAGATTCTCTTGGGTCTGTTAACTTTTTCCAAGAAATAAAATCCAAAAAGGGATTATGGACAATAATAAACTTTCGTTTATATTCAACGCTAAAGTAAAGAATAGAACAATATGTCCAACTGTAGAATGAAAACAATAGAATAGAACTTTTATAAAAAAAAGAAAAAAGAAAAAAGAAAAAAAGAGAGTAGAGAATAGAACAATATGTCCAACAGTAGAATGTAAACAATATAGCATTGAGATCTATCCTTTACAGTGAATGCTTTGTTTGTTGAGGTCGTAGCTTTATAGTAAGTGACTCAATAAGGATGGATCTTCTGTGGGGACTCGGGTCTTAGAATGAGTCTTAATTTGAATTTTTTGGCCATAGAAATTGACCTTGATGCTAAGGTGGTGGTAAATTGTGTCCAAGGCCTTATTTGCACTATCACTAATCACTGTTCCCTTGTCACTGATTGCAGGGAAGCTGATGGTCAAGTATTGCTTTCGTGAAGCAAATAAATGCACAAATGGTCTTACAAGAATAGGGAATAGCTTATATAGCAGGATTTGTGATTTTTGAAAGGCCTCTGGCTGATGTTGTTTTACTGTTATATATATTATCACACTTTGGATTTGTTCTATGATAGGCTTTGTCCTAACTCATCTCTGATGTTTATTTAATGGATCTTCTTTTGCCCAAAACTGGAAGAAGAAGCTTTATTTTTTCAGACCCTAGCATCCTCAATTGGTGTCACATGACAATTGAATTTTATGACAAGCAGAGCACGTATCCTAAAGCCTTTTCTTTTTTGCCCTTTCATTATTTTTTTTCACAATCAAAATTATGCCTCATGGTTAGGGCAAGCTGAGCCTGGGGTGGATCATGGATGAGACAATTAGGACCTTCTTTTAATATTAAACTAGTAAGTTTCCTGTGCGATGCACGGAAAATGTTGTAATATCTTATGTAAGATGGTTTTGGAATATGTTGTATATGTATTATAGTAAAATTGTTATAGAACTTTATTAGTAATGAGTTCATAATAAAAAGTAACAATTATAAATTGTATACACATATTCTATAATTATCCAATTGAAGGAATGAGAAAAAAAATTAAAAAAAAAAAAATACAACTTTGGAGGAATATTATAGAATAAATGTTGATATAGAATATGTCTTTTTCTTTCTTCTTAATTCTTAAACAAAATACACATCCCAAACACCCATAGTCAATCATATCATTTACAAAACTCACGAATCCACAATGTCCAACCTTAACATCAAAATCGTAATTGCCATTGTCACGCAATATAAAACTCAAGCTCCCCTTCCTTGGCTATAGCCAACTCATACGGGTTAAGATTAGATGAAACAACAATGTTAAAGCTAGATAGGTGTTGTCGAAAGATTGAACGTAAATAACATCGTTTTTTATGCTTATTTGATATGGGATGTCACAAAGGGCTATGTGTGTGTGTGTGTGTGTGTGTGTATATATATATATATATAAAAGGGCTGAAGTGCAAGAGGTGAAAATGGTAAATTAAAATGCAAAGAATTTTGTGTGTATGTGTGAGGGATGAAAAGTCTTGAAACATTGAACCAAATAAAACAAAAAGACAGTATTTAATTTGTTCTTATCTCTAATGTGACACTTGAGAATATTTCAATTCTCTTTGCATAGAATGTGCCACTTGGCAGAACCTCATGCACTCCCACATGAGGTCTCTGCTTTTATATATATATTGATTGATTAGGAAATAGATGAAAGACATTGTTTTAGAAAGTACATATTACACAATTATAAAGACAAAGCTCTGAGAAAGGAGAGCAAATGACATATGTTTTGCATGATTCATTAAAGTATCAAATGTATATGGAGATCTAGAAACACATAAACAAACTCTCAATGCTGAACAAACAGTTCGTAGATACTGAAACGTGCTAAAGGGTGTGAAATGTGAATGATTTCATTTAGAATACTAAAGAATTCTAGAGTTGTTCAAAGTTAATAACGAGTACTTATCATTCAGCAAATCTTTCCCTTTAGTTATGTTGAAAGTGTTTTTTTTTTGGTTATAGAAAAGAACAAGTCCAAAGTTCATAACATATTGTATTTCAACTACAAAACACATGCAAACAATATCATCTAAAATGAAGACTTCTTTCAAGTCAGCTTCGCATTCTAGATTCTAAGTTCTCTTATGTGGAAGAGAATGTCCTTGAGGCAGACTCTCTGCATCTTCATGAATGTCTATTGTTCGAGGCAGACTCTCAGCATCTTCCTGAATGTCTATTGTTCGCAGAATATCATCATCCCCATCAATGTGTATTGTTCTCACCCCATTGTCATCAATTTGTATTGCTCTCACCGCATCGCTAAGCAATGAAGGTGAATTATGCTTCCTTGCATTATGATCCTCATAATCTTCATCCTCAAAATATCCTTTTTGCTTAAGCTCTTTCACCCTCAAGAATTCGTCATAATGTGCTTTCCTGTGACTATTAAAGCTCATGTCTCGATTAATCTTTACAGAACCTAATAAAAGTTGCAACAGAATGGTGCAAAAGACAATGAGATATATGCTGAATTCAAAAACAGAAACATGAAAATAGTAAATGGGTAGAGAAAAAGCAAAAAAAAAGAAAAAAGAAAAAAAGTCACTTGTATAATATTTCACTCACAATCATTTAGACCTTTCGTAATTAAGATAAATCAAGTACCTTCATCTTGTTCCATGGCATCAGCGTCATCCTCAGATGATGATACAGATCCCTCTAAAGGTGCAGAATGCTTTTGAGTCGAAACCACATTTAAAGCATTTCTTATAGCTTCAGCATGTTCAGCATAACCAACGCTTGCAACAGATTCTGGTATAGGGGATGGTGTGTCTATAAGAATCAACCGTCATTAGCATAATGTTCAACATATTCTCAAAACAGAGCTTTAAAGGAAGAACAAAAATTACTCTACTCCTTACCATCTTCCTCGATCATTTGATGAAATGGTGTCTTGGGTTCAGAAATCTTTTGCCGTGCAGGTTTATTTGCCTCATTTTCAACAAGATTAGCTTCATTCCATCTTACACGTCCCCTAACCATAACAAAATTGATATTAGCGAACATAATTTGTTCTCATGAATCACAAAATTAAAAAAAAAAAAAAATTAAATCTAACACTAAAAGTTCATTAGTTTTCACATTGCATTCAAAGCCCAACTTTGTGATACGCTCAACCAATAGAAGATCTAATTTAGTGTCTTCAGAGTACGCATGTTCTGAAAGGTCTACAGGCCAGCCACTAGTAGCTGAAGGCAACATAGCTCATTACCTACCTTGAGTACCCATGTCATGTCCATGTCTGTGTTTGTGCTTCATACACTAATTGAAGGCAAATGTATCCAATAATCTCTCTCTCTCTCTCTCTCTCTCTCTCTCTCTCGTTGTTGTATCATGTGTGTGTACAGAATTTGTAATGATGCTAATCCATTTCTACAGTTTTAATAAATGACAGATTCTAATGCTTCCATCTCCATATCTGATAGTTCATCCTAATTATCAATATGAATAAATCAAAAAGTTCCTGTGCATCCATTAGATGAATATCCATTTTGCAGCCTCCACTCTCTAGGAATGAATTCAGCAACAGTAAAAAATCGTGATCATCTAAACTACTCTCATAATTGATGCATAATCACAACTAGTCACACTGCCAATACGGATTCTTTTACAACGCAAAGACCATTAAAAAACAAGACAAATGTATGATTAATGCATTATATATATTGACATATTGATGGTTTCTTAAAATGCTGCTAACTAATTTTCATATTTCCCAGTTTCCACCATTAGTCCCACTTGTATCAGGATAACCAAAAAAAAAAAAAAAAAATCATATCTGCTAAACAATAGTCGTAATATTTTTCTAAAATATACACCTAAAATAAGCATCAGCCCCCTCCAAACCAAAATTTATAAAGAAAAAAAAGAAAAGAAAAAGTAAATTAAAGTTGATCAGGGATTCAGACACTAAAAAGTAAAGGCTTGATTTACTTCATATTTTCATACTGGGTATGATAGTCGCCTTTGATGTCCAAATCACGCAGAAAACAAGTTGGCTTGACCTGATTGCCCTGAAATGGAATTAGAATCAGAGAATTGTTTGTTAGTTTCTTAATACCTATGGTGATCATCAATGAATGCTTCGTTAATAAAACTGTTCCCATATTCTAGATTAGCAACAATTTGGTTAATGAAAGTGAACCTTATGCGGCTATGCCTTAAAGGCTAACACCCAACAAAGGCAACAAGCCGTGTTAATATAATACATCCCCAAAATGAAAACTTATATATATATATATATATATATATATATATATATATATATATATATATGCTGGTGAGAAACCAAACTAATATGCATAGTGAGAGATGCGAAAGATAATAGAAATGCGAATTCAATAACTAATAATTCACAAACCCAATAACTTTTCATTTTGTTGTGGGCTGATAAGCAGGCAAGCCAAGAAATGCAATTAAAAGTTTAACAGCAAAAAAATGTTGTTGTTTATGATATCTGATACACAACTATTGATAAATAAAGTCTTAGACTGAAAAGAAATCAAACCTTTAATATGCAGAATATATTCAAAAGAAGGAAGAATGAAGGATTGAGAAATAAGGGAGAATGAAATTCGTACCTTGAAATGAAGAAAAAGATATGCCTTTGTAATAGATAAAAACACGTATCAACAATACATCATTATCAATTGGTACTACTTTTGCTTTTCATGTATTCAGTGCTTCAAGCTGGAATGCACGGACGCGGCGCCGGAGGCGCCGCACCCGCGTCGGATGCGGCGCGACGCGGCGACGCGCACCGGATGCCGTTGCCCGCGCGTCGGTGCCGCGTCGGGCCGCGTCCGCCACGTGTTTTTTTTTTTTTTTTCGCGCCGACTCGGGCCGACTCGCCCTGACGCGGCTGAGACGCGGGCCGATTTTCCCGGAACCGGGCTGAATCGCCCCGAATCAGGCCGTTTCGGCCGATATCGGCGGTACCGGCGATACCGGCGAATCGGCCGATTCCGGCCGAAACGGTAGATTTCGGCCGAAATTCCGGCCGATTCAGGCTGAAATTCAGCCCCTCACTCAAGCATTCTCTCTCACACCCTACACTCCCCTCTCAATTCATACATTTATTTATATTTTTAATATATTATCTAGTATTGCTCTTAAATTTGGTGTATGTTTATATAATGTGAAAAAATATGCTTAGCAATATATTAAAAATATAAATAAAAATATTTTTAATAATTTTTTAATCGCCGAGTCCTGCCGCACCCGCACCCACCTTTTTCAAAAATTACCGAATTCCGCACCCGCACCCGCACCCGCACCCGAGTCCCGAAACGCACCCGTGCTTCATAGGCTTCAAGCACCATTTTTATTTTTATTTTTATTTTTTTTTTATTTTTATTTTGTTAATAATATTATTGTAACGGTCGCAGGTCCCCCACAGTGTACAACTTTTTTTTTTTTTTTTTTTTTCCGTCAAAACTAAATAAGCAAATTTAATAAGTAACATTGGAGGAAAAAGAAAGTTATCTTGTCCGAAAGCTTCGATATAAGACCGAGTCTGGATAGGAACATGCTTTGGGTCTCGGCAACGTACGTGTGGCACGTCATCACTTTAGATAATGACCAAACATCTGTCTTTAGCTCTTCGTTTGTTGTTGCCATTGGTTGTCACTTTTATAATTCTAAAAACTAAAAGGTAAGGGGTTCAACTATGTAGTTACAACTAACAATTCCCTAAAAAAAAATAGTTACAACTTACAACCCCTCTTCCCCTCTCACTATTTATCTATTCAAACTAAAAATAAAAAGTTAAAAATATATCAAAATCAGGACAGCCAAATTGTCAAATAGAATATAACGTTTTTATTTCTTTGGGAAAAATAAAATAAAATTTTAACTCTCCTATATATTAGGAAGGGCTTCAAATTAAACCTTATAATTTTATAAGTTACAAATTAAACCTTATAAGGATGTTTCAAATTAGACCGTTAGTTTTTTCTTTGATAAAAAATTAGACCTTATAGTTTCATAACTTATAAATCAGGGGTAGAATTCGGAATTTGTCTACCCGGAATTTTTGTTTGGAGGTTGACGTTAAACTATCTCGTATTGAGTCACAATCCAAGAAAAACTCAAAGTAGATATGTGTCATTGTGTATTAGTTTAATCATTATAATTTTTTATTAACACTTAGCAAAATTAAATGACCAATTGAGTATCTTGAGGTCATTTCTTCCTAAGTTTCTCTTATTCCATTTAATAACCGCGAGTCCATAGTATTCAAAAAATTAAATATATGAATATAACAACACTTGACAATATCTACAAGAAGATATAATATAAATATAAATTAAATATAACAAAATCATTATAAGCCAATATGAAACTATATATAAAAAGCCAAGATGACTTCCAAATCTGGTTGTTGGAGTAGAATAGAAATCAAAATGAAATTCTGAACAAACCCTACCAATTGCTTTAATAAGTTGAAGGGAAAAAAAACCATGAACCATAGGATAAATAAATACATAGAACTGAAAAAGAAAAGAAAAAAAAAAGGTGAATAAGAATTTAGTACCTCTTGAGATTTTAAGTCATTTTTGCTAAGTTTCAAAGAAGTTCAAGACTCTTTTAAGGAAAATAGAGGACCTAAATACTGTGAGGTGTTAGTATATAGCACACTGGTGGAAGCTTGAACAACTGTTAGTACTAGTGGAAGAGCAGTTTGAAAAGATGGGAATTTTGAGCAACATATTACATATGGAAGCTGGGGAATTGAAAAGGTAAATATATCAAGCTAATGGTCTAACATGTCACTATGTCAGGGGATTCCAATAGTCAAGGCAAAAGACTAAGGGTCTGTCTGGTTCGGAGAGTGGAAAAGTGGGAGGATAAAAAATAAAGAGAGGATAGAAAAATGAAAAGATAAAAAAGATTTAGTTTTCTCTCATATGTGTTTGGTTGAAAGGGTAGAAGAGTGGAGAGATGTAAAACTCTTTTGTTTGGTTGGGAAGAAAAGTAAGAGGATAGAAAATAAAGTTTGTATAAATTTACCATTATATCCAATTTAGGTATAACAAAAATAATACATTATATTTTTATTAAAAAAATATGCATAAATGATTTCTTCATTAAAAAATAAAATAAAAAGAAGATAAGAAGTTGAAGAACCCAAAACTTAAAAAAAAAAAAAAAAACCAAAACAATTGAAAAAGAAAGGGTGTAGTACACAAAAGAAAAGAATTAAAAAATAAAAGGAAGAAAAGGACGAAAAGACAAGGGGTCAAGGACCTGACTCACCAGCATGCAAGTTCTCGTAACAAAATAAACATAAAAAATAAAAAATAAAAAAGGGAAAAAACCTACATATAAGACATCAACTTGGAGAGGGGAAAATATGTAATTCAAGAGCTAAGCCCCCATTTTCTCTCTTTTCTTCCCAAATCGGGAGAATAAAAATTTGTGGGCCCAGGTGGATTTTTTTCCCGATGTTTTCCATTCTTTGTGTTTTCTCTCCTAAACCAAATAAGGGAAAACATAATTTTCTCCTCTGTTTTCCTCCCTTCCTTTTTCATCCTTTCTATTTTCACTCTAGCCAAATGGAGCCTAACGGTATAATAGGAAATGAGTTAAAATATTAAAAACATGAAAAGTAAGTTTTAAAAGAAGAGAAACATGGACAACTCAAGACAAGTTTTGGGGCCAGTTCCTTAAAAAATAGCCCAAGTTTTCAAATTTAACAGTTTTAGAAAATTTTTAAACAATTTTGTGGGGGCTATAGCCCCTCACATTTCAACATAGTTTGCCCCTATTATAAATTAAACTATAAAATTTTAAATTCATCTCTCTCTCTCTCTCTCTCTCTCTCTCTCTCTCTCTCTCTCTCTCTCTCTCTCTCTCTCTCTCTCTCTCTCTCTCTCTCTCTCTCAGGTTTACTTTGTAGCATAAAAAATGACAGACTAATTTGAAATCTCCCCTAAACTATAAAGTTTAATTTGTAACATAAAATTACAAACTTTAATTTGATATCTTATAAATTATAGGGTTTAAAGTGTAATTTTCCTTTTTTAGTATGCATTTGAATACTGTTTATTTTGCTAAAAACTGAAAAAAATAAAAAATATATTTTTTTATTGTAACTATAGTGTTATGCACTGTTTATTAGCCTAAATACACTGTTCACAGCCAATGAACAGTGCATTATGCGCTGAACTTAAAAAAAAAAAAACGCGCAAACGAGCAAAACGCGACGCAATACAAACACAGCCTTAATGCATTACTTGTTTGCTACTTATAACACTTTATTTGTTTTGATTGAAAATGTTTTTTAACAAATTATGGTCATTTAATTGCCAATCCAATTCTTGAGAATCTACATCAGTTTTCTTTCCAAGTTACATATACAAGTTTTACTTACTACAAATTTACATTTTTTTTTGGGTTTCATTTTTTTAAAACAACCTTTTTTACCCCTTTTTTTTGGGGGGGGGGGGGGGGGATTTTGAAAATATGCTCTTTTATCTTTTATTTTATTTTAATTATTTAAAAACGACGCCGTACCTTTGAATCTGTTTGTGGGGTATATAAATAAGGGAAACCAATTTGCCAACCCTTTGATACTCGACGCTCAGTTGGGTTCTGCTCTCCTATCTGCAAACTTCGGCCACAACAACAACGAAAGCAAAGATGAGAATAACTTGAGCTTCTAACAACGTCGTAGGTTTGTTTCTCACTTCACTTTTCTCTCTCTTTGTAGTTATTGAAGTATGATAATCTTGCTTCTTAATTGTACCAACAAGTTTAGTCCTACTATGTTATCTACGTTTATTTGACTACTTCGTTGCTATGGAAAAAGAAAATTCATAATTTGAATATTTCATAGTTTCTTTTTTATTAGAAACCAAACAGGGTCATATTGTTTGTATGGCTAAGTTTCACTTTCACACCAGTTCTCTTCCTCATTGAAATACAAAGTTTCTCTTAGTTGGTACAGCCATTGTTCGACAAAATGCCTCAATCAGTGTGGAAATGGGTTTTGTTTGGTTTCATATGTTAAATAATAAGAAATTTCATTGTAATCATAATGGTCATAATAAGAAACTATATAGTGAATGATAAGTTTTATCAAGTTGTAAAATTTGCGTTTTGCATGAGCTCCACAATCTGGGTGTTGAGTGTTTTAAGAGATTAAGCCCTGAAAGTTACACATTGAAAAAATGATGATGTAATAACTTTATTAAAATAATGAATATATGGTAGCTTGATTCTGTTGTTATCAGAGGATTGTAATTTCATGGAAACTTTTGGTTTATATATTTGTAATGAACATGATTAGCATTGTCTGCTATAGCAGCTCTACATTTGTGAATTTCGTGGTTGAACATGAGAGCTGAAATATTGAGTTATTAGTGCCTATTACTTAATTTTTCATTTCTTTATTGAACTTAATTGATGGGAATATATTTCTTTTTAATTGGTATTCATATCTTACAACTTTTTCGGTGTATTTTGTATGTGCTTTTGACTCCTTTGTATTTGCTGTTATCCAAAATTGCAGCTTGAGGGGTTCTAGTCTCTGTTTAGGTTCAAAGACTATTAGCAGCCATTGATTTTCATATGCTGCTGGGATAAGCTATTGCATACAGGCAAAATAATTACTGCTTAGGAAAACTTTACAAAGGATGCCAACATTAGCTGCATCCCGGTTGCTCCTTGTTGGAGATTCATTTCCTTTCCAAAAGTTATCACATGTGTCTAGGACAGCTTGGTTACACAGAAGTATACGTTTTCTAAGTAGAGTTGAGCGGGACCATGGGCCCCTCACTCTTACGAACCTTGGATTCAAGAGTGAATCTGAAGCAACAGACAAGAACAATACCCAAAAACCTAAGCAGATGAGTTCTCCTGTTGAATTTCCTAGCAGAAAGCGCAACGCAGTTGGAAGCAAGGGAATCAAGGCAGTTGGGACAAAAAAGTTGCTTGGAATAGAGTCTGCTCCATTTTCAGCAAAGTCATTTTCCGAGCTTGGCCTCCCACCTCCATTAATTGAGAGGCTAGCAACTGAGGGCTTTGTGGTTCCTACTGATGTACAGTCTACAGCAATTCCTACCATACTTAAGAATCACGATGTTGTGATTCAGTCTTACACTGGTTCTGGAAAAACATTAGCATATCTTGTTCCTATACTCTCTGAAGTAGGCCCACTGGGGAAGAAACCTTCTGATGATAATAGCAAATCTGTGAAGAAAATGGAGATAGAAGCAGTAATTGTGGCTCCCTCTAGGGAGCTGGGCATGCAAATAGTAAGGGAGTTTGAGAAGATTTTGGGACCTATAAACAAAAAAGTGGTTCAGCAGCTTGTAGGGGGTGCAAATCGATCAAGGCAGGAAGAAGCTCTCAAGAAAAACAAGCCAGCCATTATTGTTGGTACACCAGGTCGGATTGCGGAGATCAGTGCAGCTGGAAAGCTTCACACCCATGGGTGTCGTTTCCTGATCTTAGATGAAGTGGATGAGCTACTTTCATTTAATTTTCGAGAGGACATGCACCGGATACTGGAACATGTGGGTAGGCGATCAGGTGCAGATCCTCATGCACCAAAAAGCCCACTTGCCCAACGGGCTGAGCGTCAGACCATCATGGTGTCCGCAACTGTGCCATTCTCAGTAATAAGAGCAGCTAAGAGCTGGGGGTGTGACCCACTTCTTGTCCAAGCCAAAAAGGTCATACCACTTGAATCCGTCCTTCCCTCTGGTCCTGTTAATTTGACCGAGCCTACTTCCAATTCAAGTTCAAATTCAAATTTGCAGGCTCAGGCAACTGTGGAAAGCCTACCGCCCTCCTTGAAACACTACTATTGTGTCACAAAGTTACAGCACAAGGTTGATACATTGCGAAGATGTGTACATGCGCTTGATGCCAAGTCTGTAATAGCTTTCATGAACCACACTAAGCAGCTGAAGGATGCTGTCTTCAAGCTAGAGGCACGTGGGATGAATGCTGCCGAGCTACATGGGGATCTTGGAAAGCTTGGTAGATCTACAATTTTAAAAAAATTCAAGAATGGGGAGGTGAGGGTTTTGGTGACAAATGAACTGTCAGCCAGGGGTTTAGATGTGGCAGAATGTGATCTTGTGGTTAATTTGGACTTACCCACAGATTCCATTCATTATGCACATCGAGCTGGCCGGACAGGTCGGCTTGGCAGGAAGGGTACTGTGGTGACCATGTGTGAAGAGCCAGAAGTTTTTGTCGTGAAGAAGCTGCAGAAGCAGCTTGGAATTCCCATTCCAGCTTGTGAGTTCAAAGAGAGCCAGCTTGTTGTCACTGAAGAATCGAAAAATCCAGTTGTAAGGTGACAATACATTTTACATCTTTAGCATACCCTCTCCTTGAATCATTCTCTCACTAAAATCTAGGGGGTGGTCCATTCTTGTATTACTTGCTAGTTGCAAGATTAATCCACTAAACAGACAAAAAATTAGTCCATTCTTGTATCAGTTGCTCCATATAATTTACAATTTTGTGTAGAACTTGAATTTTATAATGACTTATTGAATACCATTGATTTAGACAAAAAATTGTTAGAATAATGGTTAAATGATTAGTTTGCCATTTTCTAATAGTTTAAGCTTTTGCAACAAGTGGTAATTTATTATGATATCATAGTAGGTGGTTCTAACTTTGAATCCTGTCTCTGCTATTTCCTAAGAGCATCAGCAGTGGGGCTTGTATATGCCAAATGTAAGGAACATTTGGCATTTAGGCCCCAAAATTGCTCAACAATGGGAAGGCCAAATGGGAAAAGGCCAAATTTATTTTGAGATATAGCTACAGTACCATCTCAAATGTAAGATGATATTGTAGCTGAATTGGATAAAAAAAATTATTTTTTTAATACTTTCATTTCTCTCTTCTTTCATTTCAACCCGGCAATTTCTCTTTCCTCTCTCATTTTTTCTCTTTCTTTTTTCTCTCTTCCTTCTCTCTCTACTCTCTCTTCTTCTTGCTCTCTGATTCTTCTCAAGATCTTCACTCTCTTTGGCAACTCTTTAGAATAGCGTGGTGGGATATATCGACGAGATCGGTGGTGGGTCTCTGCGTTTTTTCTTCTTTGGCAACTCTCTAGATTGGCGTTGTGGGTTTCTAGATCGGTGAGATCGGCGCAATTGAGTTGGAGATCGGCGTGGTGGGTTTCTAGATCGGCGAGATCAGCGGTGGTGGGTCTCCGCTTTTTTCCTTCTCTGGCAACTCTCTCTCTCTTTCATTTTTCCTTTTCCGGCTCTTCGTGTGGGTCAACAAAATCAACTTCCTTCAAGCTTCCCAGCGGTGAATCTGCTTCCTTCGAGCTTCGACGGTGGTGGGTTTGGTTTTAGACCGTGGGTTGCTTTGTGTGTGTGTGTGTGTGTGTGTGTGGGCGGAGAGGGTGGTGGTGGTGGTGGTGTTGATGGTCGGAGGACAGTAGGTGCAGCGGCGTGGTTCTGGTCTTTTCTTTGAATTTTTTTTTTTTTTTTTTTGGTGTTGATGGTAGATTATGGGTTGCCGGTGGTAGTGGTGGTGGTGGTGGTGTGCAGCGGTGGTGGTGGTGGTGGTGATTGTGGTTCTTGAACAGAAAGAAAGAGAGAGAAAGAATAAATAATGTGTTGTATTGTATGATGGTAATTGTGGGATATATTATTGTATTGTGTAGAAATATTATTTTAATGAGTAGAATTGAGAAATAAAAGTTAGGATGCTGGAGTATTGTAAAATTGTATTGTATAATTGATAAAATGAATTTTTAGGATGGTAAAATAAGATGAGATTAGAATTTCGGTTGTGCATGTTCTAATAGCTCATGCGTTTGAGGCAAGTGGTAAAAATACATTGGAATTAAATTCTGGTCACTGTTTGACTGTCATAACATAGAAGTTACCATATAACTTGTTTTGCACGTTCTGAACTTCCTAGTTGAAAGATAAGGTTCTAACTTGCTGTTTACCCTGAGATGACCTAGATTATTTTTGAAAGGTAATGTGAATTTTGCTTTTCTAGATCTTTCATTTTTCTTTTTTAATTAAATTGATTGGAATGAATGAAAAACAATACATCGACAATTATAGCAATTTCTTGGACGATGAGACAATGACGAATCAGCATTCAATTGTATTGGAAGCTATTCCACTGGAGAAGTATCATAATTGATTAACATTACAACATAAGTAAGAAAAAGAAGAAGAAGAAGAAGAAGAAGAAGAAGAAGAAGAAAGGATTATTCTGCTGTTTTCTACTAAAGCAGAGAAGTTGCTTGAGAAGCTGATCAGGTAATACAATATTTGCACGAGCAACCTGAAGCATCACCAGATGATCCTCTTACAAAGCTTGTAGCCTGAGAAGAGACCGCAGGTGGCAATTGCAAAGAAAGTTACAAAGGACATACTCATGGCAATGATGGTTGCCTTCCAGAGTGATTCAGTGTGCTCAATGTGTTGAATAGCTGGTATTGCTACTGAGGATGACGAAAGGAGAAGGTAACCCACCAACTGTCAAATGCTACCAATGAGTCAGCCTTCTCTGGGAGATATTTTATGCCAAGAACATGGATATTTAAATTATTGGAATAAACTTTTCTTAATTAAAAACATTCCAACTACCTGATCAAGAATGAAGCTAATGTAGTCTGAGATCTTATCTGGGATGAGAATGCCTCTATAGGTAATGTCACAGACACCTTTGAAAAGTTGGAAAGCCGAGTAGATGAAAGTAAATATGGTTACAATAAAGCAGTACCTACATAGAGATAATCAACGAAATAATATTAACTTGTACTATTATAGCAAGATATTCCCATGCACTGTTAGAGTGGGGTTCACCAAGTGAAGTAACAGCGAGCTTATATGGTAGCCTGATCGTGTTTCTTGTGAGTAGGATTTGAACCAGCTTGATTCTTGTTATAAAAAAGGTGTTATTATTGTACTTGGTTTTGCAATTGATGTGCTATATGTAAGGTAGTAGGATGTTAATCACTAACCTCAAAATCTATCACCCAATATGGTACTTCTTACTGGAATCAATTCTGTTTTACAATTCTACACATAATTCAACATCGATCAGAAAACAGGGATCTAATTGGACATTGGATTGGACGAAATTTTACGTATATCAAATTTTGATTAGAAAGTTTTAACTTTCAAAAAAGTTTGGCCTTGTGAAAATAGACTTGGCTTGGGTCTAGTGTCTCGTTGCATTGAACACATCTAGATGATGACACGCGTTTACTTTGGACATGTGTCATCATCTTAATAAGTCTAGTGCAACTGAACACTGAACTTAAGCCTTGTGAAAATATTTTTGGAAGTAAGCTTTTGCCTAACCATAGGTCAAATTGGCTTCCAAGTCCCAACTCCACAAATACACCAACACACGCATAACAAGAATTAAATGAAAAGCTGCCTCTCTGTCACGAAGGAAGTCAGTCATTTGTGCTTACATTAATTCTGGGTACTCATTGAAGCTAGAAGGTGCTCTGCCTTGTTTCTTTGGTGTTGATGTGGCCAGTGAGATAGCGCATACAAAGGAGAAAATAAGTGCCAAGAACCGAAGGATGAGAGAGCAAAGATTGATAGAAGGTCTAGTGTTCGACCTGGCAGAGGCAGTTGAGAAAGTGAATGGCGATGGTGTTGGGAATGGCTGTTCGGCTAGAGAACTAGCTGCCATTGGTGAAACACCGGCCATTGATCTACAATCAATCACTAACACATCACTTTCTCTCTTCATTGTATTCTTCTTTTCTTTGCTTCTGATGATTTCGGGGACTACTCTCTAAATTTGACTTGCGTTAGAGCTTTGTTCTCCCAATAATGGGTACATTGATAACCATTTCCATACAACTTCAAGGAAAGCAGCTTGTTATAAATTTATAATAGTTAATGGTCGCTTGTCCAAGGTTAATAAGAAAATATAAAGTTAACAATCTTTTTAGAAACAAGCTCTGAAAATTCTAAACAGAAAAAGACACATAAGGAAGAAAGGACTGCTGCCAATGCTAGCTTACATAAGCATGCTAGAGATGGGATGGGATCGCCAAATCACTGCTTGATTTAAAAAGGAGGCAGGTTATGGATTGGAAAGAGAAATTTCATGTCGACTTTCTTTGGTCAACTTTAATTTCTCGTTTATATTGTAATGTGAGCCATAAACTTCTTACAGTAAATATTCTACTCAACATTATTATTATTTTAACGGAGTTTATCCATGCTTCGTCATCATCCTAATCTATCGGTTTCCTGCAAGAACATTATACTAACAAGAAATACCGATAAAAAGGTAGGTTTATCCAAACTTGCGTAGAAAAAAGAGACCATGTCAGCTTTGTAGTTTGTTACGCAATTTGCACGCACAGTTTTTTGATGCATCCAGCTACCTACTTCCCCAAACAATACGGCATAAGATGAGATGAGAGGTTTTGTTATGTGATTTGCGTCATTACCAAGAAGCTTATTTTTGAGTGTGAAATTCAACCTCCATGGTCAGCAACTGGGACCGAATGTTGATGAGGTTTTGGTAGTGGACAGAAGCTAGGAGAATAATTCTAGAGATATACTCCAATCACACACCTAGTTTCATAACTTGTTAACTTGTGTAACTGTGAGTGGACACTTTCTGCCCATATAGACCCACCACTTTTCGTCAACCACTCACAATTGCATAAGTCAACAAGTTGTGAAATTGTGTGTGGGAATGGTTGTGTAACATGGTATTGTTGATTCATGCTGTCAACACAATGCTCTGAGCAGAATTCTACCATCTCTAAAAACAATTAGCACCTGGTTTGAAGTATTTCACTGAGCAGAATTCTACCATCTCTAAAAACAATTAGCATCTGGTTTGAAGAATTTCACTGAAGCATTTGAATTGCTCAGATCAATTGAAGTATTTCACTGAAGCATTTGGGTTGCTCAGATCAATTTATAAAACTTAAAAGAGTCTGGGAAGATTGATGAAAGGTCATACAGCATCAATTTCATTAAAAAAATTTGAATTTCCTATCTGCTTGCTAAAATGAAGTTTATCCTCAACATTGGCAGAAATATAGATAAGTTGATACAGTTGAATTCTTTATTTTTTGAGATGGCAAGGCATGTAGCTCAATAAAATGTGGGATGTAGTCTTGCTAGAATGTCATCTAAAGAATTTCTACAATTTGCTTGTTACGCCCTTAGCATGCCATTCAAGGCTTGGACTGGTATCCCCACGGATTTTTGCTTGCCCAATTCCATTGGTCTCTGCACATCTCCGCAATACCATATTTCGCCCTGTAAAAAGGCACCAAAGTGGCTGTAAGAACAAGCTAAGACACAGAGATAAACATTATAAGCCCTTTTGTCAGCTACGCAAACACAGCCTAGCATGGTTGCTATAGTACAATCAGGTATGTTACAAAGGATCCATCTCATAGTGAAAGTTGCATCAATAGAAACATGATATAATAACAATGTAATGTACTTCTAACATATAAAAAAAAAAAAATAGAATAACAACATACTTCCAACCAAGTTCTCGCTCAGCTTTCTCTGTAGAAGCATAAACAGCTGTAGCATCTCCCGCCCTCCTTGGACATAATTTGGCGGGGATTTTCTGAAACATAAAATGAGAGAAATTATAGCATATACCCAATAATTACATGAGAGAGAGATCTGCAGGGGCATGTGAGAGTCACCTTGCCAGAAGCTTTCTCAAATGCAGCCACCATTTCAAGCACAGATGTACCACATCCAGTTCCCAAGTTGTAGGCCGTACAACCTAAGAGAGTAAACTGTCTTTTAATTCACTTTTACCCTTCCTAGATATGCTAAAACAAGATTTTCATAGAAATCCCGTGATAAAAGCATGAGTGTGTTAAATAAATGCCTAATAAACTGTTAACAGGAGAGAGAAAATTCATTGACATGCAAATATGTATGCAAGGAAGAATGATCACCTATATCCTCTTTAGTAAAAAGCTTCCGAAGAGCAGCAATGTGACCATCAGCTAAGTCCATGACATGGATGTAGTCTCGGACCTGTTTAACACAAAAACATTAGATATTTTGTAAGTGCAAAAAAATTGTCAATTTAATCAAATTTTATGTAATGACAGAAAGTCAAATACTACTGCCATGGTTATAAAGGATTATAAGTGGAATGCAAAACTATACATAAAGAACATACCGCACTACCGTCCTTCGTGGGATAATCATGACCATACACGTTAAGCTCAGGCAATCTGCCAACAGCTACTTGCTGTATGAATGGCATGAGATTGTTTGGGATGCCCTTTGGATCTTCACCAATTCTACCACTCTCATGAGCCCCAACAGGATTGAAGTATCTGAGTAATATAATTTTCCAATCTGGCTCCGCCTTCTGAATATCTCGAGCAATTTCTTCAAGGAAAAGCTATAAATATAGAATATATTAAAAGTCAGGAAAGAAAAGAAACTGCACTCCTATGAACACAAGAAACAGAAAGTGGGATTATCCAACTTCAAAGACGAATCCTATGTGTGGTATGCCCAAAAACACATTACTAAGCACCCAGTGATACATACCTTGGTCCTTCCATAAGGATTCATAGCTTTCAATTCAAAATCCTCAACACAGGGTATTTTTTCAGGTTGACCATAAACTGTTGCAGATGATGAGAAAACCATCTATTTGGCCACAGGATAACATTACTTGTGTCAGTAGTGGGCAGAGCATGCCAACATGTGATGTATTCAATAAAAAAATGGTGCACATTCTAAGACTAAACAATTCTCTGTTAAAGATTCACCTGAAACTTGAACGCTATAACTACTTTCGACAAACAAATAATTAGGACTTTTTTATGATTCGATAGTTACAATGGTGGGTGATTTACAAGGCCTGTGGCAACAAAAGAATTAGACATCGAACGTAAAAACTTCACAATTTAGCAGTAAGACACCAAAAACACCAATATTACTACCACAAATATACAGCTACATATACAAATCATAGTTTATGCAGTTATGATTTGAAAGAAATATACCGGAATCAAAGATTTAGCAAAATCAAATACAACTAAAATGAACAAAACATAACTCAACAGCAAAAAAATTCTTTAAGACATAGATTATTGTTGATTCACTTCCAAACCATTTGTTACAAGCGCAAGATTCAGAAACAAAATCAAATGAGTTCAAGAAATTTAATTGCCGGCGCACCTTTTTGCAATCATATTTTGCCATAACCTCGTAAAGATTAATAGTGCCAATCAAATTGTTATCGAAATAACGGCGAGGGTTTGCAACACTCTCCCCAACAGCTTTTAGGCCAGCAAAATGGATCACAGCATCAAAGCTGTCTCAAACAAAGCCAATGGCACAAAATTAAGCCAACTCTTAAAAAGTCTATAATTCTGTTTGTTTCCGCAGAAAATAGTTTACAGTAAAATTGAATGAAAACAGTGAAAATTCATAGCACTGCTAATGTAATTGAAATTAAACATACCGTGTTTGAGAAAAGAGCTTCTCCAAGTCCTCCTTATTCCTAAGATCACCCTGCAATCAAACCAACACGTAATGTAACCAAAAGCCAAAAGCCTCAAACGCCACCGTTTGGTTGCCAAGAAACTGTTAGAAAAAAAAAAATTAAAGAAAATACAAATCTCCCGAAACTAAAACCAGCATTGCTCAAGATATTCAAGAATCTATAATTTATAACCTTCTTCTCCCTCATTTTCTCGGCAACCAAACAAAACAGAAATTTACACACACAAAAAAGAAAAAGAAAAAAAAGAAGATACCAGATGGAATTCAAGATTCTGAGAACGCTTAGGGCCGACCAAATCACGAACCCTATCAACAGCTTCGGTGACGGAATTATCAAGATTGTCGATGATCGAAACCCTAAAGCCTTCATTGAGAAGCTGAACCACAGTGTGAGAGCCAATGAAACCGGCTCCTCCGGTAACGAGAATCGTCTTTTCCGAGAAAGTCATTTTCAACTCGAACTACAAAGAAATTCAGAATTCCCTTTTCTTTTTTAGAGAGAGAGGGGAATTGTCTGGAATGAGAATTTATAGAGAGAGAGAGAGTGAAATATGGATGCAAGTGTAAAAGAAAAATAGAAAGGGTAGTGAGTGAGAAAAAAAAGAGAGAGAGAAATATATATATAAATGGAATTGTGATTCAGTGTTTTTATTGTTTTGGTTAGTTGTGGTTGTGGTATCGAATTTTGGTCTGTTTTGTTGGCGCGCTTTCCATTAATTTCTTTTCGGATCTGTCAAAATCGAAATCGCGCGTTCAATTATCAGGTGAGGATGACTGTGATACCGTTACCGTAGGAAAAGGAGGTGACACCGTCACACGTCAAATTTTAAAGCCAAAATGGTTAGGGAGAGACATCTGTCAATTCCCCATAATGTTGCTGTCATTGATTAGCTTCCTCTCCTAATTATTGCCAAATCCCATAAAATTAGATTTTTAAAATGAATATTTCTTTTCTTTTTTGGGTGAGAATCTAAATTCAATCACTCTATATTTAAAATAAAATAATTGGACATCAAATCAAGTTCTTTTGCTACTACATATTTTTTCACAAGTTTTATCATAATTTGATGATACGATTGACTGTAATTAATAAATTATTATTTTTTATATGAATCTACTATTTTTTTCTCTACCATTTCCTATTAATAACATTAAAGTGAGACTCAAAAATTGTGTCCACAAACTTTCACATAAATCAAAAAATTGAAAAGTTCATTTACTTTGTAGTTATAATATAATAAATACTGTGATAGTTGTTTATTCACTTTATTGGTTTAGTAGTTTTTAATGTCGTTATTTTTATTTAATTTTTATACTAATTAATATTATGAATTGTTTGAGAACCATATGCAAAAAGGTTATGAGTTCACATAATTACGCATTCATAAACCAGGTGTGACAATTTTTTTTTTTGGGAGGTGTGACAAAATATGAATGTACGGATAAAATTTATTTTTGTATTAGTTAAAACTTAAAAAGTCTATATGATACACTGTTTTGATTATAAACTTATAGAATATATAATTTTATTGAGACATTATAACTAAATTAATTATTATTATTACATAATTTCAAAACACACATAACATTTGCAGTCTTATAATTAATATATAAAAATTATCCAAAAAACAATTGAAGGCATAGCTAAACGAAAATCCCAATTCAATAATTAAAAACAATCCAACTTTTTAACCTTTAAAATTATAGAAGAGTTAAGTGAGGCTGACATGGTGATTATTCTATAAATTTAGATGCGGGTCCTATTGGACATGAGTTGGTTGGTTAACCTTGTAGAGAATGAGCATTGATGTGTGTTCATTAAAAACTGAACACAAGCCAAGCCCTATAATCAAAAGAAAAGAACATCTTCATAAGCAGAAAAAACATGCGGAAAAAAAAAAAAAGCAATCTAATAATCAAGTGTACTGTAAAAAAAAAAGAGAGGAAAGAATGAAACAAAATTATGTGTAGGTGAAATCTAATATAATGTTGTTCCTTCAATGTGTACTTGAGCACCTTTAGTCGGTAACACTACGATCAATTTGAACCGTCCAATAAGCTGAGCAAAATAAAGGAGTTCATGAAATCAAAATCAGAAAGTAAAATAGGGGCATAATAATATTGCATCAATTTTTTTTTTTCTTCTACATCACAAAATCCCTTGGAAAAGATGGCCTATTTTTAAGTTGTGCTAAAAACTCCCACCGACATGTTCGGCAAGTTCTTATTACAGTGAAAAAATTTGATACAAGAAGACATTTACACAACTATTGACAATTACCAAGAGTTTGTTAACCTAATATGATTCCATCAATAACGTTTGAATTGCCTTCTCCAAACAGTGAAAAAATAAATCAAAGAGCATCTTTTCGTTAATCTTCTAGTGCTAACTAATAGTGGCGACTTTAACCATGAGTTTTAGGTTGTTTTGTAGCGGCTTTCCTATAATTTAATTCCTGATGTAGATTCTAGATATCAACGGCACCTTTCACTTCATTGTGTAAGTTACAATGTTATTCTCAATCCGAGGTCTCTCATCAATGGTAGATTATTCCGCATTTATGATTATGACCTGCAAGAGAGAGAGATAAGATAGAGATAATCAGATATAATTGGAATTCATGAGGGCTTAGGAGATCGATTTTGCCAATTAATAATTCATTTAGGATCCTATTGGATCTTAGGAATGTGGAAGTAACCTTCTTTATTTTTAATAGTTCGATTGTTTTTTTTTTTTTATGGGAATAATAATTCGATTGTTAAGGGTGAGGAGATTTGAACCGTGAATATTGGAAATATTAAAACGTGAGTTGAGTTACAAAACTTTTGACAATGAGACAAAGACTTAAATGCAAGCAAATCATTTATGAGAAATGTATTAAGCGAGGTAAAAGCCAGTACTCTAAGGTGGTATTGGAATAAACTATAAAGGACTACCCCATGGGGTGTTCAAAACAGGGGGGGGTGAACTAAATCACACCACCACCGAAATCTGACTGTGCTAAGGATAAGGAAATCTGACTGTGTCAAGGATAAGGATAATATGCAGCCTACCGATTCAAGGAAAAGGAGATTACAATCACATTCAAAATGAAAGGGATAAGATAGATATAAAAAGACTGTACAGACAATCATGTATTCCATCCAAACTTAAGATAAATACATAATGCAAGAATCAAAACATTTAGAACTATGAGACACAATGACAGGTCGCGTGAGGACTGCTGTGCTTGATGGGTACACACACATTAATATATATATATATATATATATATATATAATTGTACACACCAGTTTGTACAATATGTGTGCACTACATCAGGTGAAATCGTGGATTCAAAACGCGATTTTAGTTAAATTATGCAATTGTGTTTTCAAGATACAATTTCACTATGTTAAGATTATATGGTGTTTTGAACACAATTTCTAAGATTGTATGTAGGGACTAGGGATGTATGCAACAAAATTAACATTTTAAAAAAATATTCCAATCAACATAGATTCTAAGAAGAATATAGTACAGTCAAAATCCCATATAGCTTTTATAAAACCACACTAGCACTAGTAGCACAGCATATACCATATTTAGCATCCATTTGTAAAACCACACTAGCACTAGTAGCACAGCACACTAGCACTAGTAGCACAGCATATCCCATTTAGCTTTATAAAACCACAATAGCACTAGTAGCACAGTATATACCATATTTAGCATCCATTTGGGATGAGCTAAAAAATTCAGCTTATCTATATTTTTGCTACTATTTATGGATCTTATTACACTTTTTGATATTATTTATAAATTCCACAATACTATTCAGCTTATTTTTTAAGTTATTTTCTACATTTTTAGCAAAAGTTTTCAGTTTCAGCTAAACAAACTGTTTTCAACGAATACTTAAGCATCATATATGCAAGCACTGGTCAACTTGGCAATGTTGGCATACATGATATCCCTGCTTTGAGACTCAAGAAACAAATTTGCAGCCTCAATATAATAAAAGGGGAAAGACTTTTCTTTTCCAGTATAAAACAGCAGCCTCGATATAATTAAAGGAGAAAAGACTTTTCTTTCCTAGTAGAAAACAGCAATCTCATATTATTCATATAGAAATGTCGTTGTTTGCATTGGGTAAAAGAGAGGGAGGTAAATCCTCTAACCACACCTGAGGCTCCTCTATCAACTGAGCCTCCATGGCTAAAGCATGGGCAGCTCGATTACAAAATTTAAACGTGCTTATAAAAGAAATCTCCCTCAACTACTCAGCCTCATGAGTCATGCCTTATGTCATCAACCAATAATCCTAAATAATAAAAAGCATGGATCGTAGAGTTAAGCATAGCAACCAGTTCTGCATGCACTATCACCTCCACGACCAGCTCTTGCATACCAATAAGGTCCACTGTTTCTTTGAAGTTAATCTGTCAAACCTGCTTTCATTTAATACAGGCTTATGAGCTTTGATACTGTTGATGTTACCTCTTACATTTATACATTAGTACAAAACAAAAGTCAGTGTCATCTAAAATGCCTATTAGACGTTGAGGGCATACATGTCCACAAATCTAAGAGTGCAGAATAAGGAGAAACTCCTAAATTTCACTATGATGCTGCAGGCACATATATATCTTTTAAAATTACCTTTTCTCTTTTGGGAAATCAATATAACTTAGCAAACAAATTAATTTACTTTAACTTTGATTGTATAACAAGGCAATGATGAAAAACTTGAACTAAGATCCACGTAACCAAAGTGGAAAAAAGCTTATCTACTAAACTCTCAAGACTTACTAGCATATTCATTATAAAGATATAAAGGATACACAACCATGACACACCTGATGATAAAGATGATGAGCCCTTCATGAGAACAAAGGCAAGAGGGCAAGGTTGCTGGAGCAGTTAGAATAGTGTGCGTGTAGTGTGGAGAGTGAACTACTACTATTCACTTGCTATTCTCTCCACACATAGTGCCATCCGCCAACACAATATATGACGTGAATACATATGCGTATGAGAGTACCACGATGTATTGGATTTTAATGTGCCAAACCAAATTAAACTTTGACAAGAAGAGGATAGGGACCTTAATTTTCATGTGTGTGAATACAAAATGCATGCTCATCCCATTAAGAGTTGTTTATGACCAGACAAAGACATATTAAAATAGAATACATAATGTTAATTATAAGTTGCAACAAAAGGACCCAATGTTGTTTATATTAACATGTTGTAATCGCTATCCACTATTGGGTCTAGCATATGCTCAATAAAATACATTTCAACCAATCTTGATTTTATCAAATACACAGAAATGACTATGTTAGCCCACAAAACAAAATAAATCTAGTAGTAGTAGTAGTAGTAGAACCAGAAGATAGGATGATCAAATTAAAAAATAGGGATCTCCATTTCCCACAAATCAAATCTCCAAAAGTTTTGGTTTTTCTGTCATATAAATGTAGGGCTAGTAAGAAGACAAAGGCACCAATTTAAGAGCTAAAATATATGTAAATGTCATCTCTCATTCTCAAGCATGCCTATGAAAATGTAATTCAACATGCCTACCAAATTGGGAATCTCATATGCAATCAAATCTTATGCACTATGGTAATGTAAGTATATCTCTTTAATACATGTTTTATGCCCGATTTCATAGCCAAAAAAGATGGGTAAGAAATCTAAAAAGAAGGTTAATTACAACTCAATCATTTCAAGGTATCTACATTGTATTTGCACAAATATCAATATTTGGAGACATGCTTGCAGAAACAGATTTGCCACATTTAACAGCAACTGATTCCTTTTCCAAGTCAAATGCATATTCCAGGCATCTTTCCAGAGATTTAACAGCAACTGATGTTTCAGTATTACCAAAGAAAGAGAGGAAACCCTGCTTTGTGTTTAGGAAGTTGGTACTATGGACATATTGTCTATCACAAATAGATGTGACTGTGCTCTCTGGCGTGCAGGTAACATCAGGAAGGTTGGCATTACCGGTCTTTCTTGAAGTTCTCTTCCTTATTATAGAAGGAGTATTTTTGAAGGTCATGGCTGAATTTCTTAATGTAGATTCTGGACTGCTACCATTAGCATACATACTTTGTCCAAGGTATGTTGGAATAGAATAGCAAATTGGAGTGTTTGGATGCGTAAAATGAACATATGTGCTTGGTGATTTACCACTATCTTCTACAGCATTAACCAAATCATTCACCAGAGGTGACTCTGACGGCAAGTAAGCATGATTTTTATCCACTGCATGTCGCGAAACCCTATGGACTTGGTTTTTCTTGCCAACTTGACCCATGTGCTCACCAAGTCCCAATGTTAAGGAAGTTGAACATGGATTGCTAGATCCATTGGTCATTCTTGAATTCATAACACCTGAAGCATATTCCCTTAAACTCTTAGGAGTTTCAAGTATTTTGTGAGCAACAGGATTATGATTTTGTTTGGTGTAAGTGGATGCATCCAAGAAAACATCCAAAAAAGTGGCTACCAGGGGCCCATCTGTTTCATCATGGCTAACATTGTGTATGGATGATCTAGTGGTGATACCACTTGCAGCAGCACCTTTGTGGTTACTCTGTGTCCCATTTAGTGGATCTACCAGTTCAGGTTCCCCTCTTTTTGCCATTAAATGAATTTCTCCTCCATAAGCATTTCCAAGAACCAAATCTGTAGAACAAGCGTCAACATTGTGCTCCAACTCCATGCTGTGATTGAGAGAGAACATTTTATTGAAATTCAGTTTCTCTACTTTAACCTTCATGCTTTCATGTTTTGTACTAGAACTGCAGAAGTCAGGAGATATAGATTTTGTTTCAGGACTGCTGAAATCAGGAGACATAGTTTCACATGTCATGTCACAACCATCAGTTGAGTATGAATCCAGTTTCTTCTTCATTGAGCAATTCCAATGATTCTTAATTGCATTATCAGTCCTGCCAATTCTCGACATCAATAAATTATGAGAAGATTATGATATATCCAATAGAAGGCCTCCATCTCTCTATTTGATAATTGCAAGCAAACATATTAACCGATGTGATGGTACAAATGCATATATAAGTGCAGTAATTTTGTCATTTTTCAATTCAACAAGGGAATGTTAAATTAACCCACAAATACCTAAGTAACGCACATTTAGTTATTCAAGGTTCAAACAATTAAAACAGTGGACACCAAAAATATAACAATTTTTTAAAGCTTGGTGCAAGTTAGGAAGGTGGAATTCATTATGTAATGGTTACTACCCAGAAAATAAAGGTTATCCCTAAAACTGTCATGGCAAAGAAAGTAAAGGTTATCCTTCTACTGTGAAAAAGTATGCTTGACGCGCTCAATTGGGTGAAAATTTTGAATTAGATCATGCTACACTACCACCAAAACTGACTAACTAGTGAACACCTGGCCACAATAACTCAATCCAATGAAGAATTCTGCCACTTAATTTTAAAGACTAAAAGAACTAATATAAGCTGCATTTTTTTCCCTTTGTTATAAAAATATATCCAAAAGAATTTACTTTTTTGAAGCTACAAAAGACAGAATTGGTCAATCTCAATGGGTATCTTTCAACAGTAAATTATTTGCAATGATAATGTGTGTATCCCAAGAATGTTAGTACTCTATTGTAAGTGATCTATTGCAGTACATTGATCTCAGATACATACCTTCCAGGTAGAAACCTTGCTATTTGTGCCCACTTGTTACCATATTTATGGTGGTAATAAGCAATAATTGACTCCTCCTCTCCTGTCCATGCATCTTTGTTTATAGCTGGATCTAAATGATTGAACCACCTGGAAAATAAATTACAATTTACAAGCTTCATAATCCTCTAAACAGATATAGCCAGTGAGCTCTAGCTCAAATGGCACCTCCTCCCCTTGTCAGGGTAAGGTGGAGGATGAGGTCATTGGTTCAAAACCCACCAGGTGCACATGTAACTTACCAATAATACACACACGCACAAAACCCTCAACTGACATACATCACAACATAACATGCATAAATAGTGGATTGCTAAAAAATAGGTGGATAAATATGAAGATCTCAGCCAATTGAGCTGCCTTGAGACTGAAGCGAGTTCTATTGTACTGAAGTTTCTATTCTCATAAAGGAAAACTAACAAATTGCACATGACAGTAATGATGTGAAACAAACAAACAGGACATGTGCCATTCAATTAGCATGGCCTCCCATAATTGATGCACTAATTAGCTTTAGATATCTACAGAACCTACCTCTCTCGACATTGCTTGCCTATGCGACCAGGTAAGTTCTTTGCAATAAGAGACCATCTCTTGCAACCATAATTTTTCACAAACTCGATTATACAATCATCTTCCTGAAAATCCCAAGATGAAATCGCGCGGGGGGTGGGGGGTGGGGAGTTAATATAAGTGCCGTGATAACATATCAGTGATATAAAAAATAAGCACACGCAGTATTCTTCTGGCTACCAAAACAAGTAGCAGTATATGATTTATACCTCCTTTGTCCAAGATCCCTTGACAACTTCAGGATTCAAAACCTTTTGCCAGTGATGCAAGCACTGAACATCTGTCCGCCCAGGTATATGTGCAGCTGTACAGGAAACGTAAATAATTAAATGAGGAGCTTTGAATAAGGCAATTAACAACTTATATTACTTCTGTTGTATACTATCCCATGATGCCTTATGATAATAATGACAATCAAGGAAATTCATGCAAACTGAAAATTAATGAGGAAATTTATATATATATATATATATATATATATATATTTTTTTTTTTCACATTTGAGAGTAGCTCTCATGCCTCATTTTATTTATCTAATAATGCAACAAACGATTTTAGCGGGAGGATTGACAAAGTGCTAGTGCCACTAATATTTTGAGCATACCAGCTAAAGAACAGATCAAAGCAACTGAAGCCAGATGAATGAGGGTCATGACTAGCTCTTAAAACACTCTTCTCAAAGATAAAAGACTATGGTTGACATCAGAAAACAAAAAGATAGGCCACTTAATACAAGCACAAAGTTGAAAGCAAGGGAAAAACATGTCATGCCAATACCTATTTGCTTCCACTTCTTCCCATTGTACTTTTTGACTAATGCGCTTAGAAGATTATCCTGCCCATCAAAAGTCATGTTGTATTTAAGTTAGAAAACTTTTACAGCTGCAAATTCCAGAGATAGCTTAGGCCAATCTTGGGAGAATGTGCACTTAATAAAACTATGTAATACCATTTTTATTTTTTTAAATTCCAAGAGATGAAACTATATTTCAAGAGAAATTCAGGGAAAAAAAAACCAAGGAAAATAAATGTTAAACGATTCAATACTGTGGCTTGTTGGCTTCCAAAATACCAGCAATTTATTATGAACAAGCTAGCTTTGCATTATAGTTCCTCCAAGAAGTAGTATCAGTGCTAATTCAATACTCTCCAAGTCATAGTACAAAGTTTATATAGCTATTGGTAACCTATAACCATTCATTTTGCATATAAAAATAAAATAATAAACTAGAGTTTCCTTTGATTGACTGACCTCTTTTTCTGACCAGCCTCTCCTTGAACGTCTCGTTGGACCAGCTAGTCTCCTTCAATAACATGACAGCTTGTATCAATATACAAATTGAAACTGTTTTACTCATAAATTAGGGTAGTTGGCATTATCTGCTTTGCATGCCTATTGTTCCTATTGTCTTACAACACCCTGATGGCCATATTAAAAGCTCCTTTGCTTCATTCCAGATGTGCTAGAACATAGTCCACATGTGGAAAATCTCTATGAACCAGCAGTACTACAATATTTTTTCCCCTTTCAAGGGTAATAGTTAGATTTTAGTTACCCAAAAAGTGAGGTGATATCTTGCCTAATGGTAATGGGTGCATGAGTCACAGTCTCTCACATATACATGGAATAACCATTGTTGCTGGTACCACTACAATGTGGCTTTACCAAAATATGCTAGGTGACGTGTTCACTAATAGGATAAACTTGGTAGTATTCAACACAGTGAATGTGACAAATTCCCATATGAATCCTATGCTTCAAATGTATAGAACCTAGATAACCAATTCAGAAATGAGAAATCATTGTAAAAAAAGCCATAGCCAGAACAACATACCCTATAACAGAACATCTCTGAACAGGGCTATCACAATTGCCATAGGATGACAAAGAACATGATGCGAATCGAACTTCTTTAGCTGAATCTGCAGCAAGCTCCTCCTTCTCCTTCTTAATCTTCACCATGATCACCCTCCTCAACCAGTTATCCTATCACATTCACCAAAATTAAGCAAAATCTTAACCACAAAACAAAACAAAAATCCAGCAGCAGATAAGGAATATCAAAACAAAATCATCAAGAAAAAACAGCACAAGCCTAAAAAATCACTTCTTTTGACAAAAAAAAAAAATTCTGGTTTTTTTCCCGGGAAAATTTATGAGAATTAAAAAGCTACTAACTTTATGTTTGCTTCGTTTCAACTACACCTTCTTTAGTCTGATTTCGAAATTTGACTTCCTCAAGGGTCAAATTGTTCAAAACCTAGAATCTAAAGCTTAATTCAGTCTCATTTTCTAACATTTTCTAGGGAACCAAACAGAGCAAACCAACAAAAAATATTTTTTATAAAAAAAACCATCAACAAGCAAAGGGCAGAGTAGAGAACAGAAAAAAATGAAATAAAATAAAATAATGATCATGCATAAAAGGAAACGAACCACAAATTAAGAAAAAGCTTGGAGAGTTTGTAAGAGCGTTACTCTCTCTCTCTCTCTCTCTTAAAAATGAGACTCTGAAAGTGTAACCGCTGAGATAACAATAAGACCAATATACAAAAGTAGTAAAAACAGAAGAAGAAGAAAATGTGAGAGAAGGATGAGTTATATTACTACAAAGGAGCGACGTCGTTTGAGGAAAACAATAGCTTGCGAGGGAAGGTATTGCTAGTAGTGGAGAGTGAGATAGTATAGAGCTATTTATATATATATATATATATATATATATATATATATATATTGGACTGGTTTGTGTCTGTTTGTGTTTGTGTTTGTGTTTGATGAAGAGGAAGAGGGGCTTTTTAAAATGCTGTTTGTAAATAGTACAGACTTGAGACTACAGAGAGAAAAGTAGCTTACGTTGGAAGTTAAAAACCCAAAGGGACTGACTAATAAAGTGTGCTCACACTTACTACTACACTACTCAATGGGATCAAAATCGAACGGTGGGGGTTTATGTCAGGGCTGGTGTCATAAACGGTTTTGAGAAAAAACGTTTTTATTTAGTATTTATTTAAGAATCACTTTTTGATTGTTAGCGAAAACCACCTCTGGTTTTTGTTTTATTTACGCAAATGGACTAGCCTGCAGGGCGGGGCTCACGTGATGACACTTCCACAGTTAGGCCCATCAACTGATAATTTTGAGAGTATGATTTTTGGGCCTAGCTAGGATGATAACAGGAAAATTGCCTTGAACTTGATCGGGTTTGATTGATCTTGATTCTTGAATAATGGAATCGATGGGAAAAATAATAATATTTAATGTTTAAATGATAGAAAAATAAATAAAAATATGAATATATATATTTTTGGCAAAATAAGTAAGAAAGAAAAGTTTTTTAAGTTTATAAGTAAATCAACCAAAAATCAGGACACTCGTTCTAAAATAAAATCTACTAATAAACTCTTGTATATTTGTTCATTCTCGAATCTCAATCATAAGCAATGTGGTGCTAAATCAATGGGTCACGAACATTGCTTTTATGATTGAGAGCGACATATATAAAATTTAACATAGAGTTAGAGTTATGCTACAATTTCATCTCTCTCTCTCTCTCTCTCTCTCTCTCTCTCTCTTTGCATTTTTATCTGTTTCTTATGGAATATTGAACTAAGGAAAGGATAGGAACACTAGCTGTTAGAAAGAAAAAGGTTATCTACTAATCTCTCTCTCTCTCTCTCTCTCTCTCTTTGCATTTTTATCTGTTTCTTATGGAATATTGAACTAAGGAAAGGATAGGAACACTAGCTGTTAGAAAGAAAAAGGTTATCTACTAATTCTATGTTTAGATGGAGGGAGAGGAAGAGAAGTCACCTCTCCTCTACTCTCCAAACAGACCCTAAATAAATTTATCATTTCAGCTTGCTAGCATATCATAATTCATATCTATGTTGATTGACATGTTGCATTTAAGTGAAGTCTTTGATAGAATATTGGATGATTTTTAAGACTATGCTCTTTCTTATTTCAATATTCCAGCCGGTTGTCATACTAGACAAACGGAAACAAGGTTGTCTCCGAGGGGAGATTCTAGCTATAGTGTCTTTTATCTTTCCCTCGGAGACAAGTTGTCTCGTCAAAGTTTAGTCAAAATCAGAAAGCAACATCAGCTTCTTAATCGTCTCCTACTTATCCCTTAGTCATTCTATACATTGGATCAAAGAAGTTTACGTACCTTGAAGACGTACTACAAATTTTCGGTTCTAATTAACACTGCATCAAACATAATTTAAGGTTTAATCCTACTCCAACCTAGCTAATTTTCGAAGTGGGGAATGAAATTTCAAAGGATCAAATCACTCCGTGTGCAATATGTAAATTAATTAGAAATATACCACCGATTGAGAGTAATAGTCCGTAAAAACTGCATAGCAGCCCTTGCGTTGGACTTGGGAGTTCCAATGACTCTTAAATTGAACATAATGTTGGAAGTCTGTGAGTTTATAGTAAAAGATAAAGCCTAAAAACAATGCCAAGTGTAACTTCATGCTGAATTTAGATAGGTTGGGCACGTGAACTGTGTAAGATACGAGCTCCATATCTTGACTTCTTCATGTCAAGCCGAATGAGACCTCATCATCATGAAAAATTTTCAACAAAAAATTTGGTCGCGTAACTACTACTACACTTATTTGTCCTATAGCCGCATCCCAAACCCATCCTCGCCAGTCACCAGTATATAAACCTTTGCCCATTTTCTCACAAACACACATATCCAAGCACAAATTAGCAATAATGAGTCTTTTCAAAAACCTCTCCGTAATTTCCTTCCTTTTCATCACTCTTTGCTTTGCCTTGGCTGATGCAGCCAGATTCGATATTATAAACAATTGCCCTTACACTGTTTGGGCAGCAGCTGTGCCTGGTGGTGGCAAGCAGCTCAACCGAGGAGAAACTTGGACCCTCAATGTCAACCCCGGAACGACACAGGCTCGCATATGGGCTCGAACCAAGTGCACCTTTGATGGGTCAGGACGTGGCAAATGTGAGACTGGTGATTGTGGGGGGCTCCTACAATGCAAAGCCTATGGTGTACCCCCCAACACCCTAGCTGAATATGCCTTAAACCAATTTGGCAACATGGATTTCTTTGACACCTCCCTTGTTGATGGGTTTAATGTCCCAATGGAATTTAATCCCACATCTAATGGGTGCACCCATGGAATAAAATGTACTGCTGATATCAACAGGCAATGCCCAAGAGAGTTGAAGGCTCTAGGTGGGTATAACAATCCGTGAACTGTATTCAAGACCGATCAATATTGTTGCAATTCTGGAAAATGTGGTCCAACAAATTACTCTTAAGGTTTTCAAGGGTCGGTGCCCAGATACTTACAGTTATCCTAAGGATGACCCAACAAGCACGTTTACGTGCAATGCTGGGACTAACTATAAGGTTGTGGTCTGCCCTTGAGTAGTTGTTTCCTTTGGTTTAGAGGGAAAGAAATAGTAGTTAGTTCTAAGCATGTAATGTGATAAAAGCTTGTAAGCCTCTTGTAGGCACACGTTGTGGTGTGCTCTTGTTATGTTAAACTTCTAATAACGTCTCTACGTAATTAAGCCAGGATACATACATACATACATACATACATATATATATATATACACACACACATACATACATACATATATATATATAGTACATATATTTTATGAGCTTCATATTTTATATGCTAATTTTTATGAATAATTAAACTTATACACCTATGGTTTAGGCTAATTACTTTACACACTTAAAGCTAGCTTTGTTATGCAATAATAACTTCCATGTGTGCCCCCTTAAAGAACACATCAATCATTGTATGTATATTTGTAAGGACACAAATAGCGTGATTGGGCCTGTTAACAAGAGAGCTGGAGGCCCAGACTGTATTTAATATCCTAACAATGAATTTGTAAAGAGGGTGGATAAAAGATTACTGGAGTAGACTCGTATGGGTTGAAGGCCCAAGTATGGTAATGACCAGATGTATATTGATGATATGATCAAGGATTACAATATTCTCTTCGGCACTGTCCGAGGAGTGTATTAGTACAAATATTATTTGGGCTTTTCTCTTTTCTTCCTCTTTTCTTTCTCCTTCTCTCTCTTTTTCTTTTCCTCCCCCCCCCCCCCCTTCTATTTATATGCCCTCACCCATCGCATGGGCTTTTTTCATCCTTATCCCTTCCGGGGGCAGCTGTAAAGGAGGGGGTCACTATTCAGGAGTCTTTTCTCATTAATGCGGCCATGATGTTAGCTAGAGGGTCATAAATGCGGTGGTAGCAGCCTTTTTGCTTAATATCTGATTTTCGCCATCTGTCCTTACGGTCAACACAAATCGGGGGATTCTCTGGGAGAGATAAGATTGAGGCTGGTGCACTGATTTGGGACACCTTTTTAATAGTCCGAGTAGAAGGTCTCCTCGGACAAGGCTCTCTCCCACGAGATTCGCACTTCAGCATTGGATCAGGCCGGGCAAATGCTTCATGAGGTGTAGTCTTCGGACGTATAGGTCTCCTCGGAAGGACCCACGGCCCAGGATCTGATGTTGGGCCTTTTGCCCCTACAATAGCCCCTCAAAGTTCCAGTTTTTTCCTTTTATCCGAGGAGAAAGGTGGGACTTTGATTTCTACAAGGCTGAAACCCATCAAGCGCTCCAACAAATCCACGTGGATGCGCCGTTTCGCGAGATTTCCATTTTCCAAAGACGCTTTGGAAGTTGTAGCGCATCCTTTATTACTCTGGGTGGCGCTTTGTCTCCTTGATCAACGGCTGGAGGTAGATCGTGCGGCTGGGATTTCCCTATGAAATTTTGAGCGGGATAGATCCCATCACTTTCGCCTGCTATATATATAAGAGGCCGTGAGAAGGTGAGTTTCTTCACTTTGCATTCGTTTAAGTACCCAGTATTCCAAAACATCCTACCGATACACGTTTTATCGTTTTAGACATTCCGAGGAGATTTTTATAAAGATTCCTAGGTTTCTAAGAGATTTCCGAACTCACAATACCTCCTTCTTTCGTAAGTATTCGCTTCTTTTGTTCATTCCATCTTGGTTAAGCACCTCGGCCTCCTTCTTCCTCTTCTCCATTTTTGCCTTTAGGGGAGTTTCTTAGAAAACCTTTACCTCTAGATATCGATATGGGTAGGTTTAAAAACTTAGTTGATACCCCCGTAGCCATAGAGCGTTTTAAGGCGAAGTATAATATTCCCGAGGGGGTTGGCCTTCGTTATTGTCCACCGGAGGACATTTTAATCTCTAGGAGGTCCGGGGAGGTGGTCATCCCTGTGATTGCCTTCTTAGAGGGGGGAATGTCCATTCCTATGGGCAACGTCACTAGGGAGTACCTTAGGAACCACAGATTGTGTCCACACCAATGTGCTGCCAATGTGTTTAGGATTCTGGGGTGTGTAGACGCCCTTAATGAAATGATGGGCCTAAGACTCACCTGGCATGACGTCGTACACATGTACGAATGTCATTCCCTGAAGGAGGGGGGGTACTACTTGAAGTCCCGATCTCCGGTCATGAAAATGATATCGTGCCTCCCAAAATCCAACAAAGGCATGAAGGACGATTACGTCATCGTCTCGGGGGCGTGGCATGACGGCCACCATTGTCCGACCACTGAGGGGGAGCCAGGTGGGGTACTTTGGGATTAGATTAAGAAAATTGTAGGGTTTGCAGTTTAGATTTGACTTTATTTTACTGTATATACGTTTAGCCTCAGGAGTGTGATGACTGATTTCGTGTTTTTCCTTTTGATTGTCATTACAGATAGACGGTTCGTCTCCCCCAAACTCAATCTAGTGAACGTGCACGGGTTGAATTACCTGCTGCGCTCGGAGGTATTCGCCCATTCGAACGGCCAGCTGCGTGCCGCTCATTTGATATTGGATTTTACTCCAATATCAGACAGCTTCCAAGACGTCGGGGACTCTATCCGAGCTGGGGACAAGAGGATTCACCGGATAGATGTTTCTCGGCAGGGATTCTTGGCGAGCAAGGATCTTCCCCCAGTCCCTTGGCCGCTTCAACAAGTCACCCTTCAAGAAGTTACACAAAGGGAAAGCTCCGCTTCGACTCTACCATCGTTGGAGGCAGAAATAGACCAATTCCACTTCGAAGGGGAGGAAGAAGTGCAAACCAAACCCCTCAGCTCTCAACGTTCCGAGACCTCGGAAGACATAGAAGAGATGCCTTTGCAGCCGAGGAGGGGGTTAGAAGCCTTAATAGCAGGGCGGAATGAGGGGACATCTTCAAAGGAGGCCCCTAAAGAGAAGGAGACTGGCAAACTCCCTCCTCCCCCTCCATCCACCACTGCAACCGGTCTCCTTCCTATTCCCGATCTGAAGAGGAAGAAGAAAGTTGTGGACCTGGACGCCGAGGAGGGTGAAGTGTCTCCTCGGCAGCAAAGAGGGGGGAAGCAGCAGAGGAAGGACGACAAGAGGGCTTCACCGCTAAGGCACCGGGGTGACCCCCACCCCCGGGAGGTTCAGCTGCCACAAGTCTGGGCTCCTCGGCTGGACGTGGATGGGGCTCCGATCACTGTTAACGCATCCATACGGGAGTTCCAAAACGACCATTCAGGATACGTCGCTGAGGCCTTGGAGCGCCCGTTGCTTCTCCCTTGGGATATGGACACAGTGAGGTCTTGGAGGCAGGCTGACCTCTTTATGTCCATGAAGAGGGATTTAGCCATGGTGAGTCCATTATCTCTTTTGTATATAGAAGGTTTACTCATGTCTAAGTTGTGCATTTCCATTATCTTTGTGATGGTATAATTTGGTGTTTCTTCTTTCGCAGCTTACTCAGCAGGTCTTCGTCGCGGAGGATTGGGTCAGGGACGCCCGTAATGTGGCCAAGGCCGAGACCCAATCCCGCAAGGAAGTGGAGAAGAGCCTGGGGGAGCTGCAGCATCAGAAGCTCGAGCTGGCTAATAAATTAGTGATTGAAGAAAGGGAAAGGAGGAGTGTTGAGGCCGGGCTGCAGAATGCCCAAAACCAGGCCGAGGACCAGCGGAAGAAGCTACACATGATGGAGATAGAGCTGGCCACTGCGAGGCAACTGGTTTTGGATCTTCGCACCCGAGCCGAAAAGGCTGAGAAAGCTGAGAAAGAGGCCAAGGAGGCGCTGAGGGCGGCAGAGGCCGAGAAGGAGGCTGCATACCTCCGCGGCATTGAGGAGACAGAGAAGAGGCTTGCAGAGGAGGTTACTGAAGTGTGCAGGGACTACTGCCAATCCACATGGGAGGAGGCATTAAACATGGCCGGAGTCCCTGCCGACTCAGAACTTAGGCAGCCGGGGAAGACGTACTTCCACCCAGATCTCGCCTTGACGCCGGCTGGCCCCTCCTCCTCATCTCCTCGTGCCCCAGAGCAAGTGAGCCAAGCGGTGATTCTTCCTGGAGCGGCTCAGGAGGTTAAAAAAGAAACAGATGCTCCGGGTGAAACACCTGTGTCCGCGGACCCTGATCGGACCGAGGACGCAGCTCCCTCAGTGACCCTGCCAAGCGATGACGGCAACATCCCTTCCCAGGCCGGACAGGCTTAGAGTTAGGCTTCTACGAATAGTTCTCATTTTGTACTTAGCGAGTAGGTCGTATATTGAACTATTGTATTTCAATTCTATGATTCAATGAAAATATTTTGCCCAACTTCATCTGTTTTCAATTCCGTTTATTTACTTGCGCAAAGTTTATGTTTATGGATAGAAACCCAAAACTTTTGCCTCAACAACTGATAAGGAATTTGAGTAAGCATAATTAGCTGTCATACCATTGACTCGTTAAATTAAGTAAGAATAAGTGCTTAGAGCGTGCAGCCTGAGTGAATATGGAGAATTAAGCCTTTAGATAGTTCTACGGGAATGATCTGAGAGAGCAGACTCGTCTGAGACTTCATACCACCTTTAAAGGAATGAGTGGAAAGTGATAATTCGCCCAAGGTGGTTGATCCGAGAGATCAGACCTGACAAGGATTACGCCCGACATTTAGGAGCGTTAATTTGCCCAAGGTGTGTGGTCCGAGGATCCAGGCGCGACCAAGGTTTTGCTTGACGCTTAGTAGTATTAATTTATCCAAGGTGTGTGGTCCGAGGGACCAGACACAACCAAGGTTCTGTTTAATACTTAGTGGTATTAATTTACCCAAGGTGTGTGGTCCGAGGGATCAGGCACGACCAAGGTTCTGTTTAATACTTAATAGTATTAATTTACCCAAAGTGTGTGGTCCGAGGGACCAAGCACGACCAAGGTTCTGTTTAATACTTAGTGGTATTAATTTACCCAAGGTGTGTGGTCCGAGGGGCCAGGCACGACCAAGGTTCTGTTTAATACTTAGTGGTGTTAATTTACCCAAGGTAGGTGGTCCGAGGATCCAGGCCTGACCAAGATTCTGTTTAACACTTAGTAGTATGCAGTATAAGAAACTTTAATAAGAGAATTGAGACTTTCATTAGTAATAGTACCTTTTTAGGTTATTTACATTCCAGGGGTGTGGTACAGCCCTTTCATCTAAATCTTCTAAATAAAAGGCTCCTATCCCAGCTACTGACAGAATACGGTAGGGGCCTTCCCAGTTAGGTCCCAACTTCCCCCAAGCTGAATTCTTCGCAGTGCCCACGACTTTTCGCAAAACCAAATCTCCCAGTGCTAGTGGTCTTAGTTTGACATTGGCATCATAACTCTGCTTGAGCTTGTGCTGGTAATAGGCTAATCGAACTGCAGCATTTTCCCTGCCTCAGCTTGTGCTGGTAATAGGCATTGTCCAACCTCTTCTTAAGACCGCTTACTATGACTTTATTAACTGCCTCAGCTTGGCCGTTTCCTTGAGGATATGCAGGGGTGGAGTACCTGTTAGTAATGCCTAGTCCACAACAGAATTTTCTGAATGCTTTACTGTCGAACTGAAGGCCATTGTCCGAGATGAGGGTATGCGGCACCCCGAACCGTATAACGATATTTTTCCATACAAACTTCTGGACATCCACATCCCTAATGTTGGCTAATGGCTCGGCTTCAACCCACTTGGTGAAGTAATCTGTTGCAACGACCAAGTATTTTTTGCTTCCGACTGCCTTAGGAAAAGGACCAACAATGTCTAGGCCCCACTGAGCGAAAGGCCATGGACTTGACAGAGGATTCAGAACTCCTCTCAGTTGATGTATATTCGGGGCAAACCTCTGGCACTGATCACACTTTTTCACATATGCCTGTGATTCTCTTTGCATGTTTGGCCACTAGTACCCCTGGGTTAAGGCCCTGTGCGCTAGGGACCTTCCTCTTGTGTGACTATCACAAATCCCTTCTTGTAGTTCCTCAAGGAGCAACTCTGTGGTATCAGGGTGCACGCATAATAGATAGGGTCCGGAAAGAGAACATTTGTATAGCTTCTGGTCCTCTGATAGCCAAAACTGAGGAGCCTTTCTCCTCACCTTGTCGGCTTTAGTCTTGTCTACTGGCAAGATATCTTCTCGGAGATAAGTCACCATAGGGTCCATCCAACTTGACCCTACCCTGGCTTGACAAATAATAGGCCCTTCAACTTCTTCAGAATGCCTTCGGACATCTTCTATTAAGATAAGCCGGGGCAGCCCCTGAGCCGAGGTGGTTGCGAGAGTAGCCAAGGAATCCGCGTGCGTGTTACCACTCCGAGGAACATGCCGCAAATTGAATGACTTGAATTGCGTTTGTAGTAGTTTGACCTGTTTCAGGTATTTCTGCATTCTTTCATCTCGAGCTTCTAATTCTCCTCGGACTTGACCGACGACCAAAGCCGAGTCCGAGAACGCTTCCAGGATACTGCCCCCCATTCTTCGGACCATAGCCACCCCGATCAGCAGTGCTTCGTATTCGGCCTCATTATTGGTTGCCGAGAAGTTTAGTCTTAGGGATTTTTCGATGACAATGTCCTCGGGAGATATTAAAACTAGCCCCACTCCTGAACCTCGTTGATTGGCTGCACCGTCGACATATAACTTCCAGGATTCGGAATCTTGCACAGCGATGAGACCAACTGAATTTTCATCCATGGGTGTTGCTCCAGTTATTCCTTCCAACGCAGGCTCAGTGAACTCGGCCACTAGGTCGGCGAGTACCTGCCCCTTGATCGAGGTGCGAGGCATGTACTTTATGTCGAAAGCCCCCAGTATGGTACCCCATTTAGCAATCCTTCCCGTATAGTCTGCACTCCGGAGCAGCGACTTGAGCGGGAGTTGGGTGAGGACCACAACCGTATGTGACTGGAAGTAATGAGGGAGTTTACAAGTGGCATGAATTATCGCAAAGATAGCCTTCTCAAGTGGCAGGTAGCGGACCTCGGCCTCATGAAGGGATTTACTCACATAGTAGACAGGCTTTTGGACGCCATTGTCAACTCGTACAAGTACTAGACTCACAGCATGGGCGGCTACCGCAATGTAGGCAAATAGGACCTCGTCTGCTGTAGGACTAGACATGATAGGTGGCCGAGCCAGGTACTTTTTCAGCTGTTGAAAAGCTAGAATACACTCCTCATTCCACTCAAATCCCTTCCATTTATTCAGCAGTTGGAAGAAGGGCCGACACCTCTCTGCGGATTTGGAGATGAACCGGTTAAGAGCAGCAGTCATCCCTGTCAACTTCTGCATCTCCTTTGGGTTCCGAGGAGGCTGCAGACTGTTAATCGCCTTTATCTGATTGGGATTCACCTCGATTCCCCGATGAGTGACCATATATCCCAGGAACTTTCCTGACCCAACACTGAAAGAACACTTCGAGGCGTTGAGGCGCAATTTGTGTTTCCTTAAGATCTCGAAGATGCTCTCAAGGTCTCCAATGTGGTCGGACTCAAGCTTGCTCTTGACCACCATGTCATCAATGTAGATCTCAATGCACTTCCCTAGCAGTGGTTCAAACATTTTGGTCATCATTCTCTGGTAAGTGGAGCCTGCATTCTTCAGACCAAATGGCATCACCTTGTAATGGTAGTTCCCAATGGGAGTCACAAAGGCTATTTTCTCTTGATCATTCAGGGCTAGAGGGATCTGGTGGTACCCTTGGAAGGCGTCCAAGAAACTCATTCGTGGATGCCCTACAGTTGCATCCACCAGTTGATCGATCCGTGGCATGAGGAAAGGGTCCTTTGGACAGGCTCTGTTTAGATCTGTAAAGTCCACGCATATGCGCTATTTCCCGTTCTTCTTCTTCACCACCACTGTGTTAGCCAGCCATTCTGGATAGAACACTTCTCTGATAGCCCCTGCATCCTTGAGTTTGTTCGCCTCATCCTTGACAGCGTCATAATGTTCCCTGGATGAGCGCCGAGGTGGCTGCCTTTTGGGAAGTACAGCTGGGCTCACATTAAGGTGGTGACAGATAAACCCGGGATCAACTCCTGGGGCTTCGTAAGAATTCCAGGCAAACACATCCACATTTCTCCTAAGGAAAGCCAGCAGCTCTTCTTTTTCCCTAGAGGGTAGCTGATCCCTGATCTGGAAAAACTTGTCTGGATCTTCCCCAATAACAACTCTCTCTAACCTTTCACATTGCTCCTCGGACGGATCCTCCGCTCTTGGGGGAACCTGAAACGTTGATTGCTATGAATGCCCGGTCGAAGTGGTTGTCGGCTCGGCATCCTGCTGATGTGAAATGGAAGCTATAAGGCACTGCCTTGCCATAGGTTGACTTCCTATGATCTCCTCTACTCGTCCCCCAGACGGAAATTTAACCTTTAGATGTAAGGTCGAAGAAACGGCCCCCAAAGCATGAAGCCAAGGTCTGGCTACGATAGCCGTATAGGGGGAATATGCATCTACAACAATGAAGTCCACTTCAACTACTTCAGACCCTGCTTGTACGGGCAGCCTAATTTGGCCCTTAGGGATGACGGTCTTCCCATCGAAGCTGACTAGGGGCGACTCATACGCGGTCAAATCTTCAAGCCGTAAGCCCAGTCCCCTGTATAAATCTGGATACATGATCTCAGCTCCACTCCCTTGGTCAACCATCACCCTTTTCACATCGTACCCTCCTATTCTGAGGGTGATGACCAAAGCATCATCATGGGGCTGTATCGTCCCCAACTTATCCTCGTCCGAGAAGGTCAAGGCTGGTTGGGCCTCCATTCTTGCCCGTTTCGTTTCTTGACTATCACCCTCAGCAGATGTCCTAGAGATAGACATTACTCTGGAAGGGCAGGATCCAGTTCTTCCGGGAGCCACGAAGATGACGTTAATCGTACCCAAAGGGGGCCTTGATGAGGCAGTCCCCGAAGCCCCTGGCCTAACATGATCTCCCTGGTTATTTGACCGGTGCATGAACTGTTGCAACTTTCCTTCCCTCGCAAGTTGTTCCAAATGGCCCTTCAACGTCCTGCAATCCTCCGTGGTGTGCCCACGCTCTTAATGATACTGGCAATGAAGGCTCTGGTTGCGCTTCATGGGGTCACCTCCCATCTTGTTCGGCCATTTGAAGTACGGCTCGTTCTGAATTTTCTCTAGAATCTGGTGAATGGGCTCTCGGAATATGGTATGAACATCTTGTGATGCAGCAGACCCGGACTGCACACTGTAGTCTCTCCGCGGCTTGTTACTGCTGTACCTGTCCGACCTGAAGTCCCTCCTCTCCTGAGGGACAACCTTTGCTTTTCCCTTCCCAAGTAATTGGTCCTCCTCAACTCGCTTATACTCGTCTATGCGATCCATAAGTCGGCGGACGCTCCTCACAGGCTTCTTGGTCAGAGACTTCCTCAGGTCGTGCTCGGCTGGCAAGCCGACCTTGAACGTCCTCACAGTGACATCATCAAAACTTCCTTCGATCTCATTAAACATCTTCCAGTACCTGTCCGAGTAGATCTTTAGCGTCTCTCCTTCCCGCATGGACATAGATAGCAAGGAATCTAATGGCCGGGGGACCCTGGTGTTCGTCACAAACCGAGAGCAGAAAGCCTTTGTGAGTGCCCGAAAGGATCCGATGGAATTTGTCGCGAGACCATCAAACCACCTCATGGCCGCAGGCCCCAGACTGGAAGGGAACACTTTGCACATGAGGGTCTCGTTCCGAGCATGGACAGCCATTTTCTGATTGAAATGGCTCACATGCTCCACGGGGTCAGTCCGTCCGTTGTATGCGGTAAAAGTAGGTTGAGTAAAACGCCGAGGTAGGCTCCCTCCCTCGATGCCGCGTGTAAAGGGCGACCTGGAAATCTGGTTGAGTGCCTTTGTCATGGCATCATGCCCAGTACCCCTCGAGTACGTATTTCGGCTCCTGCGGTCACGGTGAGGCTCTTCTTCGTAGGAGAAAGATTCGCTTGGTGGTGTCCTGGAGTGGGGTCTGTAACTAGCATCCTCATCATCAACGTAAGAATCATCCGTGAAGGATGGACTGCTAGACGGACTGCGTCTCCTCTGCGCACGACGCAACTTCCTCTCGAGGTGATCAATTTTGCATTGCATGGTCTTATGAGTCTTATCACCGTCATGCCGGCGTTGACTTCTCGCAGTACGGTTGGTGTGCACGCTCCCTTCACGGTCCCTTTGGCGCTCAAGATGCAAAAAGTGGTCAATATGCTGGGAATCAGCAGATTCCGCCCTGTCTGATCGAACCATGGCTCAAGCTATAACACACAGGTACACTCGTAATCTCCCCACAGACGGCGCCAATTGTAAGGACACAAATAGCGCGATTGGGCCTGTTAACAAGAGAGCTGGAGGCCTAGACTGTATTTAATATCCTAACAATGAATTTGTAAAGAGGGTGGATAAAAGATCACTGGAGTAGACTCGTATGGGTTGAAGGCCCAAGTATGGTAATGATCAGATGTATATTGATGATATGATCAAGGATTACAATATTCTCTTCGGCACTGTCCGAGGAGTGTATTAGTACAAATATTATTTGGGCTTTTCTCTTTTCTTCCTCTTTTCTTTCTCCTTCTCTCTCTTTTTCTTTTCCTCCCCCCCCTTCTATTTATATGCCCTCACCCATCGCATGGGCTTTTTTCATCCTTATCCTTTCCGGGGGCAGCTGTAAAGGAGGGGGTCACTGTTCAGGAGTCTTTTCTCATTAATGCGGCCATGATGTTAGCTGCAGGGTCATAAATGCGGTGGCAGCAGCCTTTTTGCTTAATATCTGATTTTTGCCATCTGTCCTTACGGTCAACACAAATCGGGGGATTCTCTGGGAGAGATAAGATTGAGGCTGGTGCACTGATTTGGGACACCTTTTTAATAGTCCGAGCAGAAGGTCTCCTCGGACAAGGCTCTCTCCCACGAGATTCGCACTTCAGCATTGGATCAGGCCGGGCAAATGCTTCATGAGGTGTAGTCTTCGGACGTATAGGTCTCCTCGGACAGACCCACGGCCCAGGATCTGATGTTGGGCCTTTTGCCCCTACAATATTAAATTGGGAGCTCAATCAAGAATTCAAATTATATTCTAATTACAATCCTATAAACATTCAATTTTGCATCCATAATTTAATTTTGGAAGATGACTGAAATGATCATTCTAAATATCCAAAAATCATAATTGCATTTCATGCATTGAATCATCCATCACGTACCATAAAAATGATCTTGAAATTTTAAAGATCGCAACAATATGTCCGGTTACCAAATTGGACCGTTAGATTGTAATATATCACAGGATCAAGTTTTCACGGTTTGCATGCATTTCATTTGGGTGAAGCCGATCACATGTGATTAATTAAAATTAATTTTGATTGGTCAACAATTAAAATTAATTAAATAATTTATATTGGTTGTTGATTTTGAGTAAAAATGAGTTTGGTTGCATAGGAATAAAATGGATAATCTGATAATGTGGGAATTGTTGATAATTAGACTTTTAGGGGTAATTATTTTTCAGATAATTATTCTTTTAAGGATTTAATTATCAAATTAAAATGGATTATATTTGGAATATAAGTTTGAAAAACATCCAAGTACAATTCCCGGCATAAAAAATGCCCAAAAAAGAGTCCAAAACGAATCAAAAGAGGAAACTGGGCCAAGCATTGAGGAGTGCCAATCGGCACTTAAGGAGTGTCGATCAGCACTTCCATAGTGCCAATTAGCGCTTGAGGAGTGCCGATCAACACTACAACAGTGTCGATTGGCACATGTTATGAATTAGGCCCAAAAACGATTGTCGATTAGCTCAGATTTAGGCCTATTAGATTCGAATTTTTAGGGATAAAATTTGATCTAATTTGTATCTGTTGATTTTCTAAGAAATCCTAGCTTATTTTTTAAGCATTAACACCTTTATAAATAGAGGAGAAAATCCAAAATTTAGCACCTCTAACCCCTCTCCCCTTAACGTTAAAGAAACTCTGGAAGTTTGACTTTAGGAGTTTCTTTTCTGTTAAGTATTAATTCTTTAGGACTTAGAGAGACTCACTCTCTCTAACTCTAAAACAATTTCCCTATTCCCCTATAGAATTTGTATTCATGCGTTGATGCGGGTATCATTTCTACTCTATTATTAACATGTTTATTCTTTCAATAGCATATGTATCTAATAATATTCTCCATGTGATTTTTAATCTCTGTCGGGGACGTTTTGCGACGAGGGCTGAAAATGCGTGAACAGCTCAAATCTCCCCTTGGGTTCTTTAGAAGTTTTTATTGTGGAGAATCAAGTCCAAAATTTCAAATGTATAATGAACAAAAAGCTAATGGTGCTTTGATAAGAGAGAATCAAAATGTTAATAACAAAAGTGCAGAAAAAAGCATAAAAACATAACAGGTTTGAAACTTCGACCCATAGTTACCGAGAAGAGAAAATTGAGAGAGGTTGAGGAAGAGAGGGAAGTTTCCCCTATACCCATATTTCCATCCTTAAACTTCGAAATTGTGAGATTATTGACTGGCTGAATAGACTTTTGCTCTAAAGTTTCAAGTTTGTGAGTAGAACGTGGTTAGTTTTGTTTTGAACTGATGAGAGAGTTTTATATAGAGTTTGGGGTGTTGCTAATAACTGGTTTTTTAGTAGTGGAAGATGCTTTTATTCCCCATGATACTAATTTGATGTTTTGGCTTGGGTTGCTTTTGTTTATGGAAGAGTTTGGCATGCTTTTAGCATGATTTTGAAAACAAAGTTGTTTCCTCTTCATGGTTACTATCTTTGATCTTTGCAGGCCTTGGAAAACTACATTTGGGTGGCTGAGTGGCCTAGGCTGTTCAGCCTTTTTCTTAGAGTCAGCTGTGTTTTGGTGTGAAAAATGGAGTTGGGCTGAAAATTAGGGGCATAATCACCCAGAGCATGAAAGCTCTTTTGAGGTGAAAATTTTGAGTACAAAACCTCCTCTATGAGCCGGAGGTGCTACCAGTGTCCCTTGCCCATTTGGTGGCACGCATGGGTTAAGCTCATGCAAAATGTCTGAAAGGAACCAACTTATACCTTCTAAACCACACTTTCTTAATTTCCCCCATAAGTCACATGGGCTTGGGCCATGTTTAAAAGAATAAAATAAAATATAATACATAAATTGAGTCCACAATGAAGTCGGGCTTGGTTGAATTGGGCTTGTAGAAAATGTGTCGTGAAAATGGTTATCAACAATCTCTAAATATGATTTTCTTGTTTTTCAACCTTTATTTCATAAAAAATGTAATGATTGTTGGGTCATGTATGTTCATATGTTTAATCATATAGGTGTAGGATGTATATGATATGATCTTAGATCTGTTGTTCTTTTTTAATTAAAAAAAAAAAAGATTTGAAAATGCTTTTTAAAAATCTATTCTGTTTTCGAATTAAAAAAATCAGATCCGAAATTTTTTTATTTCAAAATCCATTATGTTTTCTAACAAAAAATCAGCTCTGAAATTTTATTTAAAAATTCATTATGTTTTTTAATTAAAAAATCAGAGCTGCAATTTCTCTTTGAAGTTCATTCTATTTTTTAAATAAAAAATCAGATTTGAAAATTCTTCTGATAAATCCAATCTGTTTTCTAACAAAAAATCAGATCTGAAATTTTATTTCAAAATTCATTCTGTTTTTTAATTAAAAAAAATTTAGATTTTCAATTTCTCCTTGAAGTTCATTTTTTTTAATTAAAAAAAATCAGATTTGAAAATTCTTCTTAAAATCCATTTTTTTTTCTAATTAAAAAAATCAGATCTGAAATTTTTATATAAAATCTATTCTGTTTTCTAATTGAAAAAATCAGACGTGAAATTTTTACTTCAAAATTAATTCTATTTATTTTTTAATTAAAAAATCTGATTTGAAAATTTTCTTTAAAATTCATTCAGTTTTTTTAATTAAAAAATCAGATTTGAAAATTCTCTTTAAAATTCATTCTGTTGTTTAATTAAAAAATCAGATTTGAAATTTCTCTTTGAAGTTCATTCTGTTTTTTAATTAAAAAAAATTCAGATTTGAAAATTCTCTTTAAAATTCATTCTCTTTGTTAATTAAAAAATTAGATCTAAAAACTCTCTTTTCATTCTGTTGTTTAATTAAAAAATAAAATTTGAAAATTTTCTTTAAAATTCATTTTGTTATTTAATATAAAAAAATCAGATTTAAATATTCTCTTTAAAATTCATTCTGTTGTTTAATTAAAAATCAGATTTGCAATTTTTCTTTGAAGTTCATTCTGTTTTTTAATTAAAAAATCAGATATGAAAATTCTCTTTAAAATTCATTCTCTTTGTTAATTAAAAAATCAGATCTGAAATTTTTCTTCAAAAATCAGTCTCTATGTTAATTGAAAATCAAATTTGAAATTCTTCTTTAATTTTTTTTATAATTAAAAAAAAATAGATTTAATTTCTTCATATAGAAGAGCTATAGATCTATGAATTTTGTATAATATCTAATTATAAGTGTATGAATATTAATACAACATGTTGCATGTCATTATAAGGGTATTTAAATGATCAATTAAAGTTTATAAGATCGGACTCTGTCCAGGCAGAATGGTGTCTAACACCTTCCCCTTCTGTAACCTTATCCCCGAACATTAGAATCTTAGGTTTGTAGAAATAGTGTCTTATTTTCTTTTGATAGATTGTAACTAGGAAACAAGGCCTTGTATTTTTTTATTAGATTGTAACTAGGAAACAAAGCTATGTACAATTCTTTTTATTAAGATGTATGTATTCAAATCAATAAGAATATGACCTATTAAGATATTTTGCATTTTTTTTAGTATAGTTTTCTTATAAAATAAGTGGCGACTCCACATAATCTCGAAAAAAGAGGTATCCATGCCTATCTCTTTTTGAGAACCCAGTCTAGTCTCTCATAATTCCAAAATTTTGCTATAATTGATGCCTAGTGTTTGTTTAATTATCATGTAATGTCAAGTGTTTATATTTTAAATGCATCTCAATTTCATGCCAAATGTCATTTCAATTATACTCTCATTTTATTTCAACTATATTTACATGCAAATTTATGCATCAAAATTTTAAGGAAATCACAATTCCAAAATTTTGCTATAATTGATGCCTAGTGTTTGTTTAATTATCATGTAATGTCAAGTGTTTATATTTTAAATGCATCTCAATTTCATGCCAAATGTCATTTCAATTATACTCTAATTTTATTTCAACTATATTTACATGCAAATTTATGCATCTAAATTTTAAGGAAAGTACTACATCTACAACATTTTTACAACAAATCATAGGTAGTTAGTTGTTATTGGTTCAAATTTAAACTTAACGCTAAGATTACTTTTTTTTCCCAACAATAACAACCTACCACTTAGGATTTATTGTAAAAATGTTGTGAAAATGTTGTGGATATATCATTTCTCAAATTTTAAAAATATACAAAGACTAAATTAGAATTTATTACCACCGCATACCTTTGGTGTGCTTGTGGGGTGTGGGGGTAAGGGCCGATGTTCAAATTTTCAGGAGGTAGTTTCATATATACATACACTTAGATTAGATTAGAGTAAAATTTCTATCTTGTATAAAAAAAAAATTAGAATTTATTATGCTTTTTGTCTCACTATTTAAAAAATCCTATTCAGTTGAAGAAAATTCTCTGAGTTTTACTACTAGCGTAAGATATTGGGATTTTCTATTTGACAGGAGAAAAATTTTATTTCCTTTTCCTCATTGTTGTTCATGATGCAAATGCAATGTATGTTCCATACCGGTTTTCAAATTTTCAAAGAAACATATAGGTAACATGTGAAATCTAAGATTTTATTTATTTATTTATTTTAAGTTTTTGAATTTGGTAGAAATTTGAACAGTAGAGCCTAGCTATTTCCTATTTTCTTTCTCTCCCAGTTATTATTGTACTAATTGTGGTCCTTATAGATCTTTTTCCTTTGTTACAATTGCATTTTTTGTTTGGAGTTTTTTTTTGGATAATTCAATAATAATCCTACCATGCGAGATAGGGATTTGAATTTTTTTATGTTTCGAAGAGAAATAATGTCAACCAATTACAAGTTTTTTGAAAATTTTGATTTGGGCTTGATCTTGGGAATCTTTTGTTTTAATACTAAATAAAGCCATACAGGTGCATGCACATAAATTTATGAGTGTCCTCTTTTTACATTTTATTTTCCCCCACAATTTCTAAGTTAACGGATTTATTTAAGGCAAAAATACTATTTTCGTCCTTACATTTTCACCTTATTTTACGTTGGTCCTTATTTTTTTATTTTACCGCTTTTAGTCCCTAAAATCAAAAACCATTCCATTTTGGCCCTTATCGTTAGCTTACTAACGGAAAATAGTTTACGTGGCAAATGAAATGCACTGTTAGCATAGTAAATACTGACATGTTCATTAAAATAATATTAAAAAAGAGAAGTGTTACGTCCACAATATTTTTACAACAAGTCATAATTGTTTAGTTATTATTGGTTCAAATTTAAATCTAACACTAAGATTACTTTTTTGCTCCAATAATAACAACCAGCCACTTAAGATTTGTTGTAAAAATATTGTGAAAATTTTATAGACATATTATTTTTCATTATGACACGTCAGCAATTTAATTTTTAAAAAAACCACGTCAGATAAAAAATTAAAAAAAAATTCTAACCTTCTTATTTTAAAAAAAAGAAAAGAAAAGAAAATAGTTAAATTAAAAAATTTTTTTTTTGGAAGAACACGAAGAACCCAAAACATGTGTTCTTCATTTTCTTCCCCAACTAAGTTTGCCCAGAAAATTTAAATTCTATATTTTCTTTTCTTTTCTTGCATTTTCTTAGCAATCAAAACCCATAAATCACTTAGATTTACAAGATAAAAAGATTACAAAACATAGAGACATTTAACAATTACACTAAGACATTCAACAAGATTTTCTTATGCTTTGAAACCGAACACACAAACACAAAACTCAAAGCCGATTCATCAATAAAACACACCAAAACACAAGCCAATTCTCATCAATTTTAGATCTGGTCAGCCACTATCGATCTGAGAAAGAGAGAGGGAAGATGAGATGATAGGCGATCTGGGTCAGCCACTACCGATTTGGGTATTTGGGTCTTCAACCATGAGATTCAGCCATGGGTCTTCAGCCATGGGTCTTTGAGTCTTCAACCATAGGATTCGGCTATGGGTCTTCAGCAATGGATTTAGAGAAGATGATAGGCCATGGGTTTTCAGTCATGAGATGGATCGGCCATGAGAGAAGAGAGAGAGCTCGGGTTTGAGATGAGAGATGAGAGAAGAGAGACAGGGATTGGGTCTCCATGATTGGAATTTCAACATGAGCGAAGAGAGGGTTTGAGAGGAGATAATAAACAGAGGCAGCTTTTGGGTCTCCGGTTTTGAGTATTGTTTTCGAGGTTCTGTTTGGTTTCTCAAAAAGCTTTAAGTTCATGGAAGAAAAGTTTAGTTTTTTTTTTTTTTTCAAAAATATAATAAAAAAAAAAACTTAGAAATATAATGAAAAAAAACTTTTGGGTTTGTGTTCTTGTTAAAGGTAAACTCAGATCTTAATTCATATGATTTTTTATGTTTAATTCTGTTTTTTGTTTTCTTTTATTTAGTTAAAATTAATAACTTATTTTAAAAAAATTTATGCTGAAGTGGCCATTTTTAACTGTCAAATAAATTTTATTTTTATTATTTTAATAGCGACATCAGCTTTTTATGTGCTAACAGTGCATTCTGTTTGTCACGTAGACTGTTTTTCGTTAGTGAGCTAATAGTAGGGACCAAAATGAAACAGTTTTTGATTTTAAAGGCTAAAAATAGTAAAATAAAAAAATAAGGATCAAAATAAAAATGAAGTGAAAATATAGAAACGAAAATAGTATTTTCTGCATTTATTTAATATTGTACTCATTTTGGTCCTTGGTTGCTTATTGCTTATGAGTTTTGAATCTTTTTCGATTATCTACAGGTTCCAACATGGTGTGTACATTTATTATTATTTTGACAATTGTCATTGGCCTACTTTGTTTTCTATTCCTCTGTATGCTTCTTAAACTAAGGATTTCTTAGTTTATCAAAAAAAAAAAAAAAAAGGATTTTTTTTACATGGATGGTGGATTTGTTATTTACATTTATAATACTTTTGTCTCTCGGCAATTTTGTCTATGATTAATATTATAATTACAAACTATTTTACAATATTTTTTATAAATTGTTAATATGTTCAATTTCTTATTGATTTTTATCTAAGCCTAACATTAACATCATTTTTTTATTTATCAATAACTATTCACCATATCAACCGTTTGTAAAAAATTTTGTAAAAAAGTTTGTATCTCTAGCATTAATCTTTTGACTATAGGCCACCCAAGATAAAAAAATATAATTGCCAATTCAACTTTGATAAGTGATTCTCAAAAAAAAAAAAAAAATGGCAAGTGTTTCAAAACATGGAGTATTTGATTGTAAAATCATGAAATTCAGTGGGTGTTTAGTACATGCACTTAAAAACTGAAAACATGTGTGGAAATACGTGTGGGTAAAAAAGTGTGTGGAAATATGTATAATGTTGTTAAAAAACTGAAAATATGTGTGTGAGTGAGTGTACCAAACCGGGCCTCAACATTCTAGTATCTTATTTTTTTGGGTAAATTACATATTTGATCCCTATCATTTACATTATATTTCAACTTAGTCCCTAACCTTTCAATTGTGTTAATTTGGTCTCTAACTTTTCAATATCGTGTCAATTTAGTCTCTGCCATTATTTCTTGGATGCAAAAGCCTGACATGCCAAACGGTCTAAATAAAAAAAAAATTTTGCCACATCAACTGCCACCTGGACTAGTATATCAATTTTATTTATTTATTTTATTATTTATTTTTTTTAGAGAACACGTTAGTTTTTTTTTTAGAAAACCCAAATCAAATCTTTTTAGTTTGATTCAGAATTTTGCTTCCTTCATTAAACAGGGACAGTCACAAAACCATGTAAAACACTCCCTAAAATCCAAAATCCCTTTTCCTTCCTTTCATTAAACAGGGACAGTCACAGACCCATGGACATGGACGCACTGGGCTTTTTCCCTTGTCTGTGATTCCTTCATATGCTGTGGTCAGACTAATGAAAAAAGCATTTGATCTGTTCTATTTATCATGGTTGTTTCCTTAAAATTTATTCCATAAATATCATTGGAGAAATTCTTCTTGATGATTTGACTAAAGTTCATGTAATGTAATGAGCATTGATGCTATGGAAGAAATAGCTACAGCTCGGAGAAATGGTCTTTAATTCTCTAATCTTATAAATTTCTATTTGATTTGATAAAGTTTATTTAATCGCAGCATTAATCTACAATTATGGAGAATCATTTTATTTAAAAGTAAAAGTTGCATCTTTACACTTGAAATTGGGCTTTCACTTATTTTGGGGGAACATTCTTTGCAATCTTCCTTAACAAAATATTAATCTAAGACATGAAAACTGATTTTCATAGGATGTAATTGTAGGTTTAACAATGCTTTTCATATGGCTGTAAAGGTTATGAACTAGACACACAAACACTGATATATACACGCACTCAAACACCCAATACATATGTACGCGGGTGATTAAGATCCCAAGACTTTTATTTTCCCCTATCCTAGCTTATTGATTTGGTTTAAGTGTCCATCTTCAAGTTGTTGGCTTTCAGTTCTAGAACTCTTGTATGCTGATCTCCAGATTTCTTTTTTCTATGTGATTTATTGTTTAAGGAAGATAAGATAAAGAACTCGTTTTTAAATTACAGGGCAAAGGGTTATTGGAGAACCAGTAGTTTCTAGGTTACCCCTTGATGAATCTGGGGTTTGGGATCCTCTCTTTGTCACTACAGCAAAGAAATTCTACATATTCCTACCTCATCATTAGAGAAAATAGTGCAATCATAACCGCTGGGACCTTAAAGACGTGAAGAAATTGTGACGGTGACTTAAGGGATTTTTGTTATTTTTTGAGGAAAGGGATCTTTTTTTGTTTTTTTTGTTTTTTTTTGTTTTTTGATAGACGTGAGTTAGGATTCAATTATCTATTGTTGTTTTTCTTTTTCTTTTTTAAATATAAAACTATGCTGACATTATATAAAAAAAATAAAAATAAAATTGTTGGCATGGTAGTCTAGGTGGTAGATGATGTGGCAATTTTTATTTTATTTTATTTAGACCATTTGACATATCAGACTTTTCTATCTAATAGATAACGGCAGGGACTAAATTGACACGACATTGAAAGGTTAAGGACTAACTAGAAAATTGAAAGATTAGAGACTAAATTGAAATATGCTGTAAAAGATAAGGACCAAATACGTAGTTTACCCTATTTTTATTTTAATCTCAGGTAGCGTATATAGTCAAACCTGGTCAATCATATAGTCAAAGTGCAACAAATAAGAGTTTGACCTTTTAATTGGTGACATTTGGTGTTTTTTTTTTTTTTTTTTTTTCATTTGATCGATTTAAATTGACTCAATTGGCTTCATTCCTAAGTAATGTAGTCAATACCGTACTGGTATTGGCCATACCGGCCGGTATGTACTGTACCAGTACATATACCGGTATCAAAATGTCAACGTTTCATATCAGTTTAAATACCGGCCGTATCGACCATGTACTGGCCATACCGGCCAATTTTTGGCAATACCAGTTGGTACTGGGCGTACCGGCCGGTAAAGAAAAAAGCTTTTTTTTTTTTAGTTATGTAATTTTTAAATTTTTGTAAGAGCAAAATGGTAACTTATTTGCATTAACTTATTAGTATTATTTGTTTTCTCAGTATGCAATAAACAATTAAGCTTTCTATTTTTATATTGTGTTTTTTTTTTCTTTTATTTTTTTTTTTGAGAAAATTTTTTTCTTTTAATTGATAATAAAATCTAAAACCATGAATAATTTGTTTTGAATTAAGGTAATGTTTTAAACTTTTATATTTATTATAATACACACACACACACACACACACACACACACACACACACACACACACACACACACACACATATATATATAATAGCGGTAAACTCGAAACAGTACACCGGTATTGACCGGTACCGAAATATATCGTTCCACTGGTCAAATCGGTATAGCCTCCGGTACGAGATTGACTCACTTGTTCCTAAGGGTTCTTAGTAAAAAATACAATTATGATCTTCACAGGCCAAAATAAAGTTTTTTTTTTTTTTTTTTTTTGGGGTAACAATCAAGGGCAGACAAGATATTACTATATCATCAGCAATTAATAATACGAACGGTAGTGAGGTGTTCGTTAGCGATCTTGCTAAAAAAATGGCCAAATGAATATCCACTGTTTTTCTTGGCCCCGTTTTGGTAGCTCTGTCTCAACTTTGATGCATTGGTGTGTAGAAGTGGAATTGAAATGTAATACCCATAAAGAGATAAAAGATAACTTAACGAATGCCTTAAAAACATTGGTTTATATAACAGTTCTAAGTACTACTCTTATAATAGTGTGAGAGAAAATATTAGTACACATGATGAGAAATACAGTATACTATGCATGAGGAGGTACACACGAGGAAGTATACTAGTACATTCTTCTCACATGAAAATGGATCCTACACGTGTGGTTCACCTCTATGTGAGAGAGGAAACACACACCGGTTGCGCGGTGTATTTTTTCATTACACACACCCTATTACGTCACATTTGAAATGCACTAAAATCATGATGAAGTCATGATTTCAATGTATTCAAGTGTGTATAATAAACTCTACACATAGTGCGAAACCAGGAACCAAGGGAGGAAAGTGGGTTGTTCAAATGCAGCGGGAGTTTTGTCCTTGTCTGCATTATCACAAAGGAAATTCTGTTCAGTTATTCTATCATGCCTTTTTGAAGGTTTGACCCAATACTTAATTATTTGTAATTTGTAATTGCTACCCACCCATGTAGGATGGGGTTTGACCCAATACTTCGCTATACTTAAACTGCCATTTTTTTTTCCTGCTGAATAAATTAGACTATTTCTGGAGTTAACTAATGTGGGCTTCTGATGATATATATGTTTGTTTAACTAAAATACACTTAGAGCATTTGCATCAGCTCGTGCAAAATTTTTTGCATTTTACACCTCTAAAACCTACTTTTTCTATTTTACACGGTCAATTTTACAAGACACCCACATCAGTTTATCTATTCTATACCTTCTTTTATTTAAATAATATTTTTCACACATTTTTTTATTATTCACACCTACCCAGCCCCACCAACTTTAATACACGCATTCTGATCTTTTATCTCTTTCTTTTTCTTTCTCACTTTCTTCTTTTTCTCTATGCCTTCTCCCAGTGTCTTTCTTCTCCATTTTTCTCAGCGCCTCGTCTTTCCTCTTCTCCACTTTTTCTTCTTCTTTTCCATTTTTTCTTCTTCTTTCTTTTTCTTTTCCTTCTCCGTCTTTCTTCGTCTCTATCCATTTTTTGTTGCTCTCTCTCTCTATACCCATTTCTAAGCACAGATCAACCCTCCCCTAGCTCGGTCAAGCACCGATCGTTCCATTCAAGCACCGATCGTTCCGATTCAAGCTCCGATCGTTCCATTCAAGCACCGATCGTTCCGATTCAAGCTCTACCGATCGTTCCGATTCAAGCTTCGATCGTTCCATTCAAGCACCGATCGTTCCGATTCAAGCTCCGATAATTCTGATTCAAGCTCCAATCATTCTGATTCAAGCTCCAATCGTTCTGATTCAAGCTCCGATCGTTCCATTCAAGCGCCGATTGTTTCGATTCAAGCTCCGATTGTTCCGATGCAAGTTCCGATCGTTCCAATGCAAGCTCCGATCTGTCTTTGTTGGTTTGTTTGTCTGGGTTGGTTTTTCCGTCTGGGTTTGGTGGTTGGTTATAATTTTCCTCTTTCTGGTGCGCTGGTCGTTGGTTTGGGAAGAGAGGGAGGGAGTCTGAGAGAAGAGAGAGAAAAAAGTATAAAAAAAAGTTTTACACATGAACAGTAACCGTGGATATATCCACGGTTACTGTTCATAGGTGCATTTTTACAAGTTTTTGCACCCACTGATGTGGGTGCTTTTTTTGCTCATATTGTGTAAATTTGGTCTTTTTTTTTGCATTTTGCACGAGCTGATACAAATGCTCTTAGGGTCACACTTTTTTTCCACTAATTGATGATGTATTATCCCTGACATTATTCGTTTAATTATAACAAAGCATATATACTTGTCCATTCCAACCTAACCTCTCTTAACCTTATTAGCAATCTTATCCTATAAAGAATGTTTTATAAATGAGATTAATACTTACCCATTATCTTTCTTAAATCTGCAACTTTTAAGAATTAATTATTTATTGATATGACCCCAGAAGGATAAAGAAAAATCCTCCATTATAGGCGACCATGAGCCCCACCACCACTTCTTAAGCATATACCCAACTAGTTGAGAAATTCTAAGACCACATCAAATAACACAATTTGTATCACAACTATCAACGTGGCAAACTGTGAATGATGGAGAAAAGTGAAAGGTTCATATAAAAGTACAGGCAGTCAATCATAATCTAACACATAATTTGACACGTAAAATACCTGTAACAAAAGTTATAGTAGTTTACATGGTACTAGAAAATTTTCTACACGTTTTCTAAAAAGAGTGTGGTATTAATGTAATTTGGTGACAGTGATTATTATTATTTATTATAGACTTGTGAGCGGTAAAAAGTTTCAGTTATAATGTCTACTATAAATGAGAAAAATTAAGAATCAAAATATTTCTTGAACAAATTCAATTACATTGAATAAAAAAATGAACTAAATTTATATATATATATATATATATAGTCCAATTTTGTGAGGAATTCGATTTTGACTCGTGTTTATTTAAACAATATTAAATTTGTAATACTTTTTAGTTTTTCCAAATAATATTAGAATCATAAGCTCTTTTTTTTCTTTTTTTGAATAATATTAAAATCTTAAGCTGGTATAAGCAGTGATTTTGGGTATTTGAGGGGGTGTTTTCGTTCCATCGTTTCCTGGGAAGTGCCTACACAGCCTAGGTAGGTGCTTGCATGATTTTTTTTGGATAGAAACAAAACTGTTATGGATTACGCATATGTGTCATATTTAAATAAAAAAAAAATTTTAAAAAAAATTTAATATCATGTGGTGGGCATCAGTGTAGGCAGCTGCTGCTATAAGACTATAAGTTTAATTAAACAAGAAGTCAAAGTAGCTCATGAAAGTCTCGAAAGAACTTTGATTAACTATCAAAGTTGTTGGGCGCCCGCCAGTGGGTAACTTTGGTTTGAGATCGTCAGGTCGATGAACTTTGGATTAAGCATTTTACATAGAACATGATGCGGATTTCAATAGTTTGCCACTATATTTTCCCTCAATTCCAAAAATCAATCGATATATATATATATATATATATATATATATTTATAAAAATGTTTTTTTTTTGTCGATGCCTGACATTTGTTTCAACGATAATTTACATGTAACATTGAGTTGAACTTGAAAAATGCAGGTTTTACTAGCAGAAACACACAGATCAGCCAACCAATTAGCACATAAGCTTTTACATATATATGACATGCAATACAACATGATTGAACTGAAATAATTTTGAGAAATGTTAGAGACACAACTTGTTACATAATTATTGCCATGACTTGTCAAAAAAGTTGTGGAGGTGGACTCATATAGATTCATATTTTCACAATTCACAACTAGTTATTTGATGAGTTATGATAAAAATTGTGTAGTAAGCTGCGTTCTTAGCATTGCTTAACGATATTTGGCCAATAATTAACTATGGATATGTGAAATGAATCATCCCACCTACTAAGAAAATAATTTTTAATTCTAACTTGCTCTGACCTACCAAACTCATACAATTCAGTCATAAACTTCGAAAGTATACCAACCCAGCCTAACATGGACAATCAATCAGTTACCAAGCCGGCGTGCGCACGTGACGTAGATATATTCTCTCTCTAGCATTATAAGTACATAGAACCCCTTGCACCCTCACCATTCATCACCACATCACACAATCAACTTCATTCACCCTCTAAGAGCTTAATTGCTTGCCATTTTAGTTAGCTCAATCCACAATGGCAATGGCAACTAAAATTGTCACCTTGTCTTTCATGTTCCTCCTAGCTCTAGCCACATCCACTGAAGCCTCAAAGTACCAGTTCCAAAAGCTCAAAGAAACGAACATGGTGTTCTACATGCAAGATTGGGAGACGGGCGCCAATGCCACTGCCATCCCAGTCGCTGGCATCCCCCACAAGCGGTGGTGGATCCTTGGGTTCGGAACGATCTTTGCCACGGATGATAAGTTGACAGTAGCTATTGAAAGGAACTCATCTGAGGTTGGAAGGGCTCATGGCATTTACGTGAACTCAGCATTGGATGGCTCTGATTTGCATCTATTGATGTCATTTGTGTTCACCAACAAGGAGTACAATGGTAGCACCTTAGAAATACAAGGGGCAGACAGGTTCTACCTAAAGTATAGGGAGGTATCCGTGGTTTCAGGAACCGGGTTATTTAGGTTGGCTCGTGGTTATGCTACCTTGGAGACTGTTTTTCTTGACATTCCCAATTCTAATGCAATCATCAGGTGGAATGTGACAGTTTTTCACTACTGAGTTGTTGGAATATTAGTGTGGAATAGGCGTAAAATAGAAATGGTACGGTTCGTCATATTTTTGATTTACCATAAAATAAAATGATTGTAATAATTTGTTTTGACAAGTACCTTAATGTTTAAGGAACAAAGTTTTCTTCTTGTTAATTGGTACTCGACATACTCTCCATTGTTCGTTTGGAATGAGCTTTCAACTTTCTCAATGTATATGGAATGTTTGTTCGATATTCTGCAAAGCCTAACGTTAAATAATGGCACCAAAATCATGCCCATATCATACAAATCACTCACCCTATAAACCTTTTGTTTGTTTATTTATTTATTTTTATTTTTGGCTCTTCCCCTAGAATAATCTGTTCTAATCTGGAACAAATTACTTGGCCTTTTTTGTGCAGCTACAACTGGGGTGAAAGTCATTATACATTAAGAGACCGTTTGATTGGAAGGACGAAGAAGTGAGAGGATAGAAAATAGTGAGAGGATAAAAAATATTTAATTTTCCCTTGATGCGTATTTAATTGGAAGGATTGATTTTTTTTTTTTAAAGAATAATTACACTTTACCCACCTGTGGTTTACCTCTAATTCTATTTGTCTACCCGTGGTTTCATTTTTGACACTTTACCCACCTGTGATTCTCTCCATTATCCCTCTGTAACCCACCTCCAGTGCAGATGTTACTCTAACACATAAACTCATCAAAAACAGAACCTAAAACAGATCAAACACTCCTCACTCCCAAAACACTCTCCCATCCAACGTGCTCACCAAACGAAGATCACAATGCAATGTGCTTGAGATAATGGACTGAGAACCTCCTGGGTTTTGATCGTGCAAGCAAACCGAGGAAGAAGGAGACACAGTGTTCATCTGTTCAGCTGTTGCAAATAGTATTTTTGATTTTTGGTGCTTGGTCCGTTCATCCACACTTGATTGGGTGAGTTCCTGACTTTGTCAGCTTCAAGTTTTGGTTTTCTTTTACTTTCATATGCTCTGTTCATTTGATTTTAGGTAGATCTTTTTTCGAAATTGGGTTTTTGCTTGCTATGTCTTCATCAATTGGCAATGGGTCTACAAGTAGTGGTTTCTACCATGCTTTAGATGGCCATTTATGTACCCATGAGAATTGTGCCCTATGAACAAGTCGAAAATCTGGTAACTATGGAAGAAGATTCCTTGGTTGTAGTCAATTTAATGTAAGAAACAATTCCATTGGTGTATTTCATTTGAATTGAATTGAATTATTAGTTGTGATTAATTGTGAACTGTGAAATTAACTGTTGTAATTGTAATGATCAGGTTGGTCCCAAATGTGGCTTTTTTCAGTGGGTGGATAACGAAACTTATAGGAGTGAAACTGCCCCACTTGTCCGTGAAAGGATAAGTATGCTTGAGAATGAACTGCAGCTTGCAAATCAGAGAGAAATGAGAAGTAGGGAAATGGAAGAAAGATATAACCAGTGGGAAAGAGAAGCTTATGAGTTTTATGTAGCAGCTAGGGAGGAACTTAAGAGGATTAGAGAGAGTGATAGATTGTACAAGCTAGCACTAGTTTTGTTATGGTTATTTTTCATTTTTGTAATGTTGTTGTTGTTGTGTTTTGCCTCAGTGAACAACAATGTAAGGGTGAGGACCCTTAATCTGCCATGATGCTTGGGGGTTGTTGAAATGTGGTTGGGTAATTGAATTAAGTCCTTGATTATTGTATCCATCTCTTGAAATACAAAGTGTTGTTTTTGTGCAAATGTTCTGTAGTTTATTTATTTATTTTTTTTTACTTCCTGCTCATAAATGGATCCATATATATTGATTATGGTTCTATGTTACACCTGCCCATAAATGGACCTATGGTCATGGCATACACATGATTTACTGTGTCAATACATACACCTGTGTAAATCCACTAATAGCACAAGACAAACAAATCCACCAAAAGCAATGACAAGCACAAGACATCAAAACACATTATCCTGTGTCAATACACATTAACATTAATAAAATCCTGATAATGTCATTATATGCCAAAAGTGAAGACAGCATTTATGACTTTATGTCACATGCAGACATATTTACAACCAAAACCTAACTACTAGTCCACCACACATCAGACATACACATTTTCCAACCAAAATTGCCAATATTGTTTTTGACACTTGACCAATTTAAATACTAGTTACATTAAGTGTGGGAACTACAACAAAAAAAGTGGTTGAAACTTTAACATCTTCATCTTCCATCTTCATTTACTGCCCTATACAGGGGGCCCTTGCCAGCAGCCTTCTTGCCCTTTCCACCAATTGGTTGAAACTTTGCTGGCCTTGATACACCAAAGTTTTTGCCGTTAAACCCCCTAGCAGCACCACCACCACTTTCTTGACTTGGTACACCGCTAGTGCTCACAGATGCACTTGGCTGCATAACCAAATTCCAACAGTTAGCAAGGTAGTTCAACAATAGCAAGAAAGAGGAAAAAAATAAACAAAATAGATATTAGTAGAGGTGCCTGAGGGGTATGGAAGCTTGGTTGTGAGGATGAAGAAAACCAGTTAGCCCTAGATGCAGTTGGAGGTTGAGTTGCTGCCTCAGATCTATTGTTTGGTGCAGGTTGAGATGCAGTTTGACCAAAAGCTCTGTATGCAGGCTGAGATCTAGTACTTGGTGGCTGAGATGCAGTTTGAGGTGTTGCAGTCTACTTTGTTATTGTAGATCTACTGCCTTGTGCCTACAAATAAGGTTGTACAAGTTACATACACATGAAATATATAAGGAAATGACTATAGTTCAAAGCATGGAAATACTTACAGATTTTGATTTAGCAAGTCTATCTCTTCTCTACCATGGAGTTTCACCAGTGATGCCTGCCTTGCACCCTCTTGCATTATGTCCTTCTTTCTGGCACCTCCCACACTTGATTGTCATGTACATCCTAGAAACTCTATAAGGGTTCCTTGGCTCTTCAGGATCTCTTTTTCTTTGCTTTGGTGGTCTGCCAGGTGGTTTATACACATGAGGAGCAACAGGAGCAGGTTGGTTAGTCTCAACCCACTCAGACTGGCCAGGCATTGGCTACATTATCTCTTTGTAAGTTTCAACAAAAGTCTCTTTCAAGTAACAAGGATGCACATAGTTCTCCACTTTCTCCAGGTTCTTAACAATAGTAGAGATCCCATGTTTGCAAGGAAGTCCTGTCAAATCCCAAATCCTACAGCTGCATGCTTTCCTAGTCAAGTCAACCACATGTCTCTCACGCCCATTATCAACCTCATACATGAACCTGCCTGATGGACTAGCACTGAAAGGTATAGATTCATGTTTTAACTTCTCTAATTTGTCTTGAATATTAAGACAAACCTGACCGGTGTATTTTGCTATACCTTTCATCTTTTTGTATTGTTTAGTCATGAGCCTAACTCTGATCCACTCCAACATTGCTAAAATTGGCTTATCCCTAGCTTCTAAGATCATGACATTAAAAGACTCACTCAAGTTATTAGCTAAACAGTCACACAAAGCTCTACTACTAAAGTGAGACTTAGACCATTGTGCAGGGTTGATGTCAGCAAGATACTCCCATGCCTTGACATCTAAATCCTTCAGTTCCTGCATTCTTCTCTCAAACTTCCTGATTGTTGTGGCTCCAACACATCTCTACAGTGCATCCTTCAACTCCAAGCCCTTATGATTCACTTTAAAATTATTATAAATGTGCCTCACACAATACCTATGCTCACAAGTTGGGAACAACATCTCAAGTGCAGGTATAAGGCCCTAATTCATATACAAAATAGGTCAAGTGAATATGTTAGTTAAACATGTTGAAATGAACTAAGGCATGTATTATTAAACTTTAAATTATTGCATTCCCAATGTTAGTACAATTGTAGTTCATACCTTTTGTCTATCAGTGATAAAGACCAGATTAAGTTGCTCTGGATTGCCAATGTCATCTGAAAACTGCTGTAAAAACCATACCCATGAATCTTTGTTCTCTTGCTGAACAACAGCAAATGCAACTGGGAAAATGTTATCATTTGCATCTTTAGCTGTGGCAGACAGTATTTGCCCCCCAAATCTCCCTTTCAGGTGGCACCCATCTAAACCAACGATTAGTCTACAACTTCCCAAAAAACTAACTTTTTGTGCATTATACCTGATATACATTCTCTTAAATTTGGGCTGTGCATTTTCATCTTCCATTTCAGTTTGCAAAATAACCTTACTTCCTTTATCATTCAATCTTATCATCTCTGCATAATCCCTAAGCTTCCCATACTGCAGCTGTTCATCCCCAGTAATCAAGTCAGTGGCTTTCCTTTTTGCCCTATACACCTAACTGTAACTTATGTCAACTTCAAGTGTTTGCTTCACATGATGTTGAACACCAATCACTTTCCAATTGGGATTTTTGTTAAACTCCTGCATAAACTTCTTTGCAACATATCTTAAAGTCACTTGGCTGTGTTTGAAGGATTTAGAGCAGGTGCACTCTGGATTGAATGTTTTTATTTGGAATGTCAACTCCCTAGATAGTTGAGATGCATAACACCTCCATCCACATTCATTTTTGCAATAAACTGATATTTTCTTCTTCTCATTCAGCTTAAACTTGATATCTACTAGCTTGTTTATAGCATATTCCCTCAATGCCTCCCTAAATACCTTAGAGTTTGGAAACTTCATTCCTTTCTATAACACTGGTTTTCTCATGTCAGTTTGGACATTAAACTCAGGTTCTTTTGCAGCAGTTGGTGCTGGTTGATCATCATCAGAATCTACTAAACTTTCCATGTCATCTTCAAGAGGTGGGTCAATCCATTCACCCTCTTCAAGAGGTGGGTCATTGTTAGCTGGAGTAGTCCTATGTGGGGCTGCATTGACAGTATCTCCCTCAGGGGGCCTATGTGGGGCTGCATTAAAATTATCTCCCTCAAAGGGCCTATGTGGGGCTGCATTAACATTATCTCCCTTAGAGGGCCTATGTGGGGCTGCTGCACTGCCACTAACTCCATGATGTGTAGATAGCCCATCATCTACATTTCCAAATACATCATCATCCAAATTTGGCCCCTCAAACCCTTCCTCCAACCAATCAAAATCTGACCCCTCAGAATCCACATTACCTCCCTCATGCATCTCATGCACATCATCACCATTTTGAGGTACCTCATGCACATCATCATCATTTGCTACTTTCTCATTAGCAAATGGTTGTTCAACTGCAAGTGGCTCCTCACCACCCTCAACATATAGTGTTATCTTATCTGTAGGCCATGCATCATGAATCTCACACATATAAACTATATCATCATCTTCATTTATAAGCCTTAACCCTTGCTCCAAATTACCTCCAGGAATAAGATAATGATATCTACTTGTACTATTTGCCCCCAAACCACAACACATATCTTGTATTTCAAAATAACTAAGTTTATCTAGGTCAACCTCATCAATAAAAGAAGTACTACCTCCTAAATATACCAAATCTGGGTTCCACACAAACTGGCCACCATAATGAATCTCAAAATTGAATGTCAAGTCAGCCATCTGCATATAAAATACAATATAATAAAGTATGAGATGGGCTTGCATGTGGGAAAGTATAATCTATTATAGATTATTGCTTCATTAGGCAGTCAAATTTCTCTTTCAATTTCCCTAACTATATACCAGCAAATGAGATGGCCTTGATGAATGTAATTAACTATATACCAGCAATTGGGTATGTATCATGTGGTCCTGTGGTCCACACAAAGCACAACACAAAAACAGACAATATTATTAAAAGTTTTTGTTCTGTTTTTGGGAGACAAATCCATGGAAAGGGAAAGTAGAAAAGCAATAATCAATACTATTGCAAAATCATGAAAAGCAATAATAAATGGAGCCCTACATTGATAAAGCCTAATCCTATGGTCTAGCAGCCCCACATTGATGAATACAAGCAAAAACCCAATTTTGAAAAAAGAATTTTAAAACCCTAGGTTTCAAAAATTAAAAGGATTTACTTAAAATCAGATGAACAGAGTATATGACAGTAAAAGAAAACCAAAACTTGAAGCTGACAAAGTCAGGAACTCACCCAAACAAGAGAAGACGAACAGACCAAGCACCAAATATCAAAAATACTTTTTGCAACAGCTGAACAGATGAACACTGTGTCTCCTTCTTTCTCGGTTTGCTTGCACGATCAAAACCTAGGAGGTTCTCAGTCCATTATCTCAAGCACATTGCATTTTGATCTTCGTTTGGTGAGCACGTTGGATGGGAGAGTGTTTTGGGAGTGAGGAGTGTTTGATCTGTTTTAGGTTTTGTTTTTGATGAGTTTATGTGTTAGAGTAACGTCTGCACTGGAGGTGGGTTACGGAAGAGTCATGGAGGGAATCACAGGTGGGTAAAGTGTCAAAAATGAAACCACGGGTAGGCACATAGAATTAGAGGTAAACCACAGGTGGGTAAAGTATAATTATCCCCTTTTTTTTTTTAATTTGGTTATGGAGAAAAGTGGGAGGATAAAAAATGTATTTTATATAAATTTACTTTTATGTTCTTAGTATATAATATGTAAAATATAATTTCTTTGTCATAAAAAATATATAATTTCTTTGAAGAAAATATTAATTATTAATAATTAAAATTAACAAAATAACATTATATGTAATACAATATATTAATTATTATTTTTGTACTCATTATATTTGTCAGTTCGTTTAGACTCCTGTAAACTAGATTGTTTAACCTAATTAATTAACCAAGTGAATATTTAGGTTTATTATTCAGATCTAGGTTAAAACAATAACAATCATATCAATTAAAGCAGCGGAAAATAAAGAACATAAAGATATGATGACCCAGGAAAACCAAACCGGTAAAAATCCTGGGGAGGATTTAATCTAGTTATCCTTAAGGTAAAACAGCAAATCCACTAGAAAGAATTGAAGTTTACACAATAGCGACTTAGACCACTAACATCCTATTGCTACCCAATGTAGGAAACTTAATACCACAACCACGTGACAACTCCGAGATCCACAGACTCCTTATTTCTTTAATCTTTGCAAAACACAAACACCCCCGTTTGTGACTTTGAGATCCACTCAAAGGTTTAGCAACACAAACTCTCTTGTTTGTGACTCCAAGACCACCCTTGAAGGTTTAGATCATCAGCACTTTTGATGACTAGAGAAGGCAGCAACTTCAGCAATACCGGATCTTGAGATTTTTCAAGGAACAACACTGGTAAAAGTTATAAGAGAGGTTTTAGGAACAAAAACCTAAATACAAAAGAGGCACACTCTTCTCTCTCTAAAAAGCCTTGTAAAAAACGGGTTTAGGGTTTCTTTTATATAGTGGGAGAAATAGATTTGAAACCCTAATCCTTAATGGGCTAGAACTGCTGTTTGGGCCAACTTAAAATTCTGCAGATACGACTTTCGATCGGTCGAGCCTGTTTTTCGATCGATCGAACCAGGCAGATTCTGAAATCTTCATTCTGCAACTTGTATGTTCTTGTGTGCTCACGATTTGCCAATTGTTCTAAGCTTTTAGAACCTAACAATCTCCCCCTTTGGCAATTCGTGACAAAACTTTCATACAAAATGAAATGTTAAAATATAAGAACAACCTAATACAATAAAATGCCCAATTACAATACAAATCCCAATCTAAGACTCCTAACCTAGAAGTTGCCAAGAAGAGGTAGAAGGTCTTGATCAGAATGCACCTGTCTTTCTTGAAACACTTAACAAACACATCACCGCATGTGTGGAAAGAAAGACATATAAAAAATAATATGAAACAGAATATAAAAACAATAGTAAATTTTAACTCTCCCCCTAAGTTAGATACATCAAAAAGTTTTTATATTCTCCCCCCTTTTAAAAACAATTTCATCTCCCCCTAAATAAGACAAACAGGCTTCCCAACATTTCATTTATTTCTCCCCCTTTTTGTCACGTATTAACAAAGACAACTCAAATAAAGAGTAAACATGAGAGAAAAAAGAGAACCAAGGGAACATAAAACAGTTTAACTCTATAGAAAATAGAGAGAACTCCCCCTATAAAGAGCAACAACTCCCCCTATAAACAACATAGGCCAAAAAAAAAAACTTTTCTCCCCCTATAAAAATAGGAAAAACAAAACAAGTTTTGGGAAAAATTTAGGAGGTGGGGATAAATAAAAAACACACAAACCTAAAAAAATGAGTTGAGGATACACATGAAGAAAAATATTCTCTATTTCAATAAATGCAAACTTGACACTATGTGACCCATAAATAGTTGCATGAGTAGAGAAAATATTTGCACATTGATTATCCATTATATCTCTTAAGAAAAATATTTTTTGTAGTTCACACATCAAGAAAAATAGCATATACTAAAATGTACAAAGGACTCAAAAATTAATCAATCAATTTCTAATTCAAGTTGAGTACCCAATTTAGCAAAGTGCATGCATGTTATGTGTGAAAACAATAAGAGATATGACTGCAAAACTGCAAGATGGACACAGAAAAACAATGCAACTCATGTGAATCCTAACCATAAATGATGCATGAAAAAAATTTGGTAAAAACTCTAAAAACTGAAAATTTTTCAGTTTCGATCGATCGAGTATCGATCGAATACCAATCGAGTCAGACAGAATCAAATCAAAATTTTTATCGCAATTTCGATCGGTCGAGAAACAGCTTCGATCGGTCGAAATTCTGGAAAACTCAAATTTTTGAAAAACAGAACAATTTAATGCAGTAACTCCTCAAAGCACAATATTTAATGAATGAAATGTAAGAGTATGAGACTGAAAGTTTTTCAAAAACACTTGAATTCAACCCAGATCTTTCAAAAACGAGTTTATCAACCAAGTTGTCCTCAAAACTCAAATTTTGCATCAAAATCAAGAAATTTTCAATCTTGGATGGCCACAATAAAATCACACACAATAACATGTACAAAGTTTAGCAAAGAGTAATTTTGTGTAGTGTGTGCAACTAGCAAAAGCTTGAGAGATATGTGAGGTGATATGTGAATAGTAATCAATCACAAAGTCTACAAAATTCATCACATAAATTTGAAAGAGACTATCACCTAAAGAGTTACATCATATAACTCTCACATCTCCTAGAAAACAAGCTTGCAATCATGTAAGTTTCTTGATTTGCCTCATATTGTACACACCTATTTTATTTGATTGACTTAATTAAAGTCCAATAATGTACACACCAATTTTAGCATTTAAACCGAGGCTACACCTTATTTTCTTTTTGTGCATGTGCTACACTTTCTCGAGCACAAAATCTTACGATATGCACTAAGGTGTTCATGATTGGCTAGTAAACAGTGGTGAGATGGTTATTTATGTCTTTCTCAATAAGACCAAGTCCGACAATTAAAGGCATGTGACTTCAAGATCAAGACAAAATGATCAAAAACTATAAACATCTTCCCACACAACATGCACTACAAAGCTTAAACTAGTAAAGTGCAATAAAATAAGCTCATCCAAGCTAAACAAGGTACATAAACATGTTATGTAAAGATAATATAGCCAATCCTTGATTATAAATCCGTGATATGTAATACAAAACACAAAAATCTTTTTGGTTAAAAAAATTTATGACCAAAACTAAAAAGCACACTTTATGCTAAATGATTAAAAAAATGCAAATGCAATGCATGACAGTGCTTAACTAAGCTATAGAGGGTACACAAACAAGAAATATCAATTTCTTTATTAACCCTTGAGTACATGTACAAACTAGTACATACTCACAAAATCAGAAAAAGCTTAGCACTTATATAACACATACTATTCAAGTTTCTCCACAATGTCAAGCATGTTCTAAATCAAGAGAGATATCATAACTCATGTAATCCTCAAGAAAAATTAAAACTAGACACAAAATAAAATATTTTTGTCTTTTAGAAAATTTTCAATGTTTTTGGATTTAAAAAAAAAAACTAAAAAAAAAACAAAATAACCAAAAACAGAAACAAAACATGTCCACAAATAATTGAAAGAATTAAATCAGGGACAAGTCAACAACACTCACCTTAGAGAATCTTTTCTCACCCATATAGCACGAGTCTTCGGCTTTGTAGGTGAAAATCCATGTGAAGCAGAGTGTGTTTGAGGGATTACACCAATCTTCTAAGAAAGACTAAAATCCTGCAAATTCTTTTAACAAGCCAACAAGCTTAAATTTTTTAAAAGCATATGAAACAATTTATTTTGACTTATGACAGGAGAAATATCATCACATATCCTAGACTGAAACACAGAATACTTAAATTTCAATTTATGACAATTAGGACGAATGTGACCAGAGACACCACAAAAGTGACAAACAGGAACAAATTTAGGAACATCAGTATTCCTAACAGCAAATCTAGTCTCAGATTTTGGTTTTTGCCTCAATAGAGAACAATTTGGTCTAATATGACCAACAACACCACAAAGGTGACAAGTAGGTACAAAAACAGATTTCTTATGCTCTCTAACAGTAGGTTTAGACTTATGTTTAGAAACTTCAGCGTCTACATCAGAACTTTTACCTTTGTCTAACCTAGCAAAATAAGCCTTTTCTTTATTATTCCTCTTGAAAGGAGGGATATAAACTTTTTCAGCTTTAGACTTAAGAGAACCAAAAACACTTCTGTTAACAACAGCAAGCTTGGTACAAGTCAAATTTTCAATCTTAGCTTTAGATTCAACTAACTCTTGTTCCAAGCTTCTCATCTTCTTATTTTGAGAGGAAATTTGATTTCTCAAAAATTTATTTTTTTTATTAGATTCATCTAATCTAACAATCAAATCCTCTTTTTCAAGATTAGCCAATTTTAACTTTTCCTTGAATTTCTTAGTAATTCTCATAGTTTTCAATAATTCCTTACGAAGAGTTTCACAGGCAACAAAAAGATCAACAGAAATAATAGTGCCCTTCTTATTCAAATCATCACAATAAAAAACAGTAAGACACTTAAAATTATCCATGATAACAGGGATCAAGAATCAGCTCTTAGATCAAAGGATCTACAACAGAAGAGCTACTCGCTCTGATACCACTTGTCAGTTCGTTTAGACCCTTGTAAACCAGATTGTTTAACCTAATTAATTAACCAAGTGAATACTTAGGTTTATTATTCAGATCTAAGTTAAAACAATAACAATCATATCAATTAAAGCAGCGGAAAATAAAGAACATAAAGATATGATGACCCAGGAAAACCAAACCGGTAAAAAACCTGGGGAGGATTTAACCTAGCTATCCTCAAGGTAAAACAGCAAATCCACTAGAAAGAATTGAAGTTTACACAATAGCGACTTAGACCACTAACATCCTATTGCTACCTAATGTAGGAAACTTACTACCACGACCACGTGACAGCTCCGAGATCCACGGACTCTTTCTTTCTTTAATCTTTACAAAACATAAACACCCCCGTTTGTGACTTTGAGATCCCACTCAAAGGTTTAGCAACACAAACTCTCTTATTTGTGACTCCAAGACTACCCTTGAAAGTTTAGATTATCAGCACCCTTGATGACTAGAGAAGGCAGCAACTTCAGCAATACCGGATCTTGAGATTCTTCAAGGAATAACACCGGTAGAAGTTATAAGAGAGGTTTTAGGAACAAAAACCTAAATACAAAAGAGGCACACTCTTCTCTCTCTAAAAAGCCTTGTAAAAAACGTGCTTTCGATCGGTCAACTTAAAACCCTAATCCTTAATGGGCTAGAACTGCTGTTTGGGCCAACTTAAAATTCTGCAGATACGACTTTCGATCGGTCGAGCCTGTTTTTCGATCGATCGAACCAGGCAGATTCTGAAATCTTTATTCTGCAGCTTGTATGTTCTTGTGTGCTCACGATTTGCCAATTGTTTTAAGCTTTTAGAACCTAACAATATTATTTTCCTTTCTTATTATATGATAGGGATAGTCTGAAGAATACTGACGGGTCCCTAAAGCTGATGGGTTCACGCAAGCCAACGGTCCTCCGTACTGGCGAGATGAGACGGACGCCCTTCCACGCAAGCCGACGAGTACGCCGACGGAGCGGGATAGAGGGTCGCCGAAGATGCCGACAGGATAAGTAAGTGACGGAATAAAAGTTGAAGGCGCAAACATGTCTTGCCCCACACGTCACCACATGAGGAAGTGTCTTGTCGCATACGCTTATCCACAAAGAGATGTCTTGCCCAGCACGCTTGTTTTCCAAGAGATATTTTACGCTCCACGCTAATCGAGAGTGATTCCGGTAAGAAAGTATCTTCCTAAACATGCCATGGTTAAGATTCTCTGCTACCATAAATACCCCCAAACCCTCACAAATTGAGGTACACATAATTCTCCCCAACTCTGGCACTCTAGAGTTGCAAACAATACTAACTTAACCATCGGAGGGTCGTTGGCTGGTACCACGCCGGTACTCCCCTTTGAGGTTCTTTTGACTCGTGCAGGTTCATTCGAGTGTGTGACGGCCCTGTAGCTTACTGAGGAGATCCTCAACATCATCAGTTGGCGTCGTCTGTGGGCAAGACGTAGACTGTACTTCATGCTTTCCAGAAAAAAAGTTGCATGGTACTCATGCCATGGTTAATCAAAGACATAGACTGTACTTCGTGTTGATCACGTCTGTGGGCAAGACGTAGACTGTACTTCATGTTGATCAAAGAAGTCTTGTACAAAAGAAGTTTCTCTCGCCCATACTTGAGGTGCTTGGATCCCGAGGAAGCGAACTATGTTATGAGAGAAGTTTACGAGGGAATATGCGGAAACCACTCGGGGTCACGATTATTGACGCACAAGCTGATTCGGGCGGGGTACTACTGGCCCATAATGCAAAAAGACAATCAGGCGTATGTCAGAGCCTGCGAAAAGTGCCAAAAGTTCAGCAACATCATCAGATAGCTGTCCGAAGAGCTGACCCCTATGATAGCCCCGTGACCGTTCGCTCAATGGGGGCTGGACATAATGGGCCCATTCCCAACAGCCATGCGACAGCTAAAGTTTCTGGTAGTAGGCATAGACTACTTCACAAAATGGGTAGAAGCTGAAACTTTGGCTACCATCACAGAGAAAAACTTACGAAACTTCGTCTGGAGGTTCATCGTATGCAGGTTTGGGATTCCTAGAGTCCTAGTCTCGGACAACGGGAAAAAATTCGACAACGGCCCCTTCCGAGAGTTTTGCTTACAATTGGGAATAAAGAATCATTACTCCTCCCCTGCCCACCCCCAGGCCAACGGCCAAGTAGAAGTAACAAACCGATCCTTACTTAAGATTATCAAGACTCGGCTCAAGAGGGCAAAGGGGATATGGTCTAAAGAATTACCTAGCATACTATGGGCATACAGGACAACAGCAAGGACCTTTACAGGAGAAACACCATTTCGGCTAACCTACGGAAGTGAAGCAGTCATCCCGGCAGAAGTAGGACTTACAAGCTACAGGGTGAACACTAACGATGAAAGCAGGAACGAAGATGTCATGCACCTACAGCTCGACCTAATCGACGAAACCAGAGTAGTAGCAGAACAAAGGTTCGCACTGTATCAAGATCGCATGGCTAAACATTACAACTCCCGAGTCAAACACAGAGACTTCTAGGTTGGAGATCTTGTTCTGAGAAAGATCATGGGCGCCACCAGAGACCCTACCCAGGGGAAGCTCGGCCACAACTGGGAAGGACCTACCACCTGGAAACGCTGGAAGGACAGAAATTACACCATCCTTGGAATGCCGAGCATCTACGAAAGTACTACCAGTGAAAAAGAATGGCATTAAAAGCAACAACCCCCTACTTTTAGTTTGCCTTAATGTATTTTGGGGAACCCAAAGGGCATGTTTCCTCCCTTCTTGAAATTATACATGATTCAGAAGTTTATTCAAAGTCGCTTCTATACTTTGCTAAGTGTTAAGAATAAAAGCTGACGACCTGAAGCCGACAACTCTATCCTAAAAGGATACAAGGCATAAGGCCAGTTAAGCATAAAAGCTGACGGCCTAAAGCTGACGACTACGGCCTAAAGCTGACAACTCTATCCTAAAAGGATACAAGGCATAAGGCCAGTTAAGCATAAAAGCTGACGGCCTAAAGATGGCGACTCTATTCTAAAGGGGATACAAGGCGTAAGGCCAGCTAAGCATAAAAGATGACGGCTTAAAGCTGACGACCCTATCCCGAGAAGATACCTAAGCATAACTCAAAGCTGGCGACCTCACCATGAAGTTAACTTCAAAATATATTGAGGGATGGTCCAAAGCTGACAACCTCACTCTAAAGTTGTTAACTTCAAAATATATTGAGGGTTAGTCCAAAGCTGACGACCTCACTCTAAAGTTGTTAACTTCAAAATATATTGAGGGTCAGTCCAAGGCTGACGACCTCATCAGAAGGCAATGACTTCATCTTAAAAGCACTAAAAGTCCAAAACGGAACTACCACAAAATAGCAAAAAGCAGACGGGCTCAGCAAAGAAGATCATTAAACCACAGAGGAAATCATCCACAAAGCTAAACAAATAAAAAAAAAAACAGGCAATGCATTATAAGCGACGAAAATAAAAATATTGTCTTTACAAATAAAGCCCACAAAACGACGAGGCACCTTGTCCAAAAAAATTAATAAGAAAAATTACAAAAAAAAGAGTTGAAGACTCAAGAGGCAGGAGCATCCGGCACGACCTCGTCCCCCCTGGAAGGGTCTTGAACCTCGCGGGCAGGGAAGCCTTCAAAGCTGGGAGGATCGGCTGACGGGATCGATGGAGCGACAGACTTATCTAGGGCAGGCTAAGCGAGGACGACACTGTCACCCCTTGAATGCATCCCAGACTCGCTGATGTCGTCATCCTCCACAAAAATGGTGTCGCCCACAGGTGTTGACGGCAAGGGGTCGTCCATCGAAACCTTTGACAAGTCAAGGTGAGAATAAAGAGACTTGATCTGCTTAAAAAAAATCTTTGAATCCATCACCATAATACTCAGCGCAGGAGTGGATGAACGTTTGCGACATCTTGAACTCGGCCACAGCGTTAGCTTTGGCCGTCTCCACCTGGCCTAGAAGAGCCGTCAGCTCTTTTTCCGCCGTCACCCTCGCCTTCTGCTCCTTCTCCATCTGACGGCCTTCCTTCTCGAGTTTTTCCTTTAAGTCCTTCACCTCCCCGTTCAGGGTATGGCAGGCGTCCTTGTATTGTTCCAACCTATCAGTCAGATTCTTGATACATTTCTGCTGACGAGCGAGCAACTCTTCACTCTTGGCTCCTTTGACCTGCATGGCCTTCATGTGGACCATGGCCTACGGGACAAAACCTCCGTCAGCCCACTGGCATAAAAATAAGCAAAGCAGAAAGCAGAAGGCAGAAGGGAAAAGTACATACCCGGGCAAGGTCAAAAAGACCCGAGTCCCCCAACTCCCCAGGGACTGGTTGACGTAAGGATCAGCGTCCTTTTCTCTGAAGATGGACTCCAGCATCTCCAGTGCATACCCCTTGTGGGTAAGGAGACGACACTCGGCCTCCTGGCTGACGGGACCATGGGCCGACATCAGCCCTTTCTCGGCCCTATGTTTAGGAGACAGGGGCTCGTGGGTTGCTCCCAAAGAGTGACGGTCTGCTTTTTTGACGGGCAGTCTTCAGTCCCGTCACTCTTCCTTTTTGGTGCGCCCTTGATGACGACCTTGGGAAGGGACGAGGACGCCCCTTATTTCTCCTTTCCTTTCCCTTCCACCTTCTTGTGCGTAGCAACAACCCTTATTTGTGCCCTCAACTTGGCAGACTCCATTTCTGCAAGGCAGACGAACCAAAAATGTAAAAAGATTACTGACGGCCTCTAGTGAATGTGACGGGAATGAAAAGATTATCAAAGCTTACGTTAACGGGAGAAATTGTTTAGGCGACGGGCTTCTTCTGTAGGCTCAGGCCCCCCGCAGTAAGCGTGAAGAGCGTCGAGTGTGATAAGGTCACGGCACTTCCGCTCCTCTAAAGGTATCTCCGTCACCTTGAGAATGAAAGCCTCCTGCTCTTTTGTGATCTCCGGACAGACGCTAGCTGAAATAAAAAGGAAAAAGGTAGACGGATGAGAACTTTGGGACAAATAAATCTAAAGAAAAGTTGACGGCGACGACCTGATTATCTGAAGAAGGCCCAGGTGTTGTCAAAACCTTGGGGCATCGTCTCCCACTCCTCTTGACGACACACCCAATTCGCCCCTTCTACAAAGAAATACCTGTCCTTCTAGTTCCTATTAGAGTCAGGCATGTCCAACACTAGCCTCAACTTTTTCTTCCTCGTAGAGAAGTGATAAATCTCCTAGGACGAGGCGATGTGGTGAGGACGGTAGCACCAGAAAAACTCGTCAAGAGTTAGCTGACGGTCCCCCACTTAAGCTACCCCATAGGATCTCGACCCCAATGAACACCTTCCAAGCATTGGGGGTAATTTGACTGATGGATAACCCGAGGTAGTTGGCCATCTAACGGTGGAGTGCCGTCAGAAACAACCTCAATCTTGTCGCGAACATGGCGTCGTACATGCTGACGTCCGCGGTCTTCCCGGAATAGTACTTCTCTGCTTCTAAAGGAAAACGGATCGGGATGTCGTCTGGGATCTGGTAACGTGCTCGCAAGGAATTGAACACTTTGTCCGTCATCGTCGGCATAAAGTAATTGACTGTCCACTCCTTAGGGAGAATGAATGGACGGTCGTCCCCGGGGCTGCCAGACGTACTCTCCAAGGCGTCGTCGCCCCCAATCGAACTCTCGTCACTCACACTCTCCTCTGCCCCGTCGCCATCAACCTCTCCCTCACCGGCCACTCTATCTCCTCTATAAGTCTCCACATCCCCGTCAGAAGACTGGACTGACGATCCACCCTTCAACGACCAAGAAGAACCCTCCTTGGGCTCATGGCCTGATTGGAAGACCTCGTTGTAGCCCGCTCCCTCGCGAACTGACGATTGCTCACTCGTCGCCTCCCTAGACATCTTACTACCTACAAGTGACGGGAGGGGGGGTCTAAGAGCCCAAGTGACGACCTTTCTAATAAAATCTCTTCCAAATAAGCATGCGAACAAAAAGATGACAATAAGAGCAAGAATAACTCACCAAGTTATGGAAACGACTTCGATGAAGCTGACGGTCTCAATAAGCGGATGGAGACGAAAGCGCGTTGATGATCTCGGATTCTTTAAGCTGACGGTTTCTCTCTGATCAGTAGGAAAGAAATAAAGGAGAGAGATGTGGGAATTGAGACATATATATATATAGGTAAGGATATGGGCGCAGAAGACGAAGTGACACCCCCGTCTAGGCACGGGGCCAGTTGATCCAGGACACGTGTTCTGACACCAAGACTGCTCAAGGAGACTAGCCATTAACATCTTGTCTGCCACACAAAGATATACTCCCCAAACCGGCAGCTAAAACTGACGGGGTTGAGGAGTAGGGGGCAACTGATAGGGATAGTCTGAAGAATACTGACGGGTCCCTAAAGTTGACGGGTTCACGCAAGTCGACGGCCCTCCGTACTGGCAAGACGAGATGAACGCCCTTCCACGCAAGCCGATGAGTACGCTGATGGAGCGAGATAGAGGGTTGCCGAAGACGCCGACAGGATAAGTAAGTGACGGAATAAAAGTTGAAGGCGCAAACATGTCTTACCCCACACGCCACCACATGAGTAAGTGTCTTGTCGTATACGCTTATGCCTGAGCAGGTGTCTTGCGCAGTACACTTGTCCACAAAGAGATGTCTTGCCCAGAACACTTGTTTACCAAGAGATATCTTGCGCTCCACGCTAATCGAGAGTGATTCCGGTAAGAAAGTATCTTCCCAAACACGCCATAGTTAAGATTCCCTGCTACTATAAATACCCCCAAACCCTCACAAATCAAGGTACGCATAATTCTCCCTAACTCTAGCACTCTAGAGTTGCGAACAATACTAACTTAACCATCGGAGGGTCGTTGGCCGGTACCACGCCGGTACTCCCCTTTGAGGTTCTTTTGAGTCGTGCAGGTTCATTCGAGTGTGTGAAGGCCCTGTAGCTTACTGAGGAGATCCTCGACATCATCATTATGTATAATATAATATATTATATGATATATTAGTGGCTCAAAAAAAAAAAAAAACTTGGCAAAGGAATAACAAACCTGGAGCTGGACATATTGTTGTTTGATTGTTTCACATGGTTATGGTTGTAGTTGTGCCTGTGCAAAAGAAACAAAAGAGAAGCGATTAGGAGAGAGATATCAGATGTATTTCACATGCTATAGGACTGTAGGTGAGACTTAAATTGGGGCAATTCGGTAATTGGTAAGTAACAAGCTTTCCATGCTTATTTTCTCTCTAAATTGGAGAGATAGATTTTTTGTAGCCCCAGGTGGAAAAAGCTTGGGCCCTACTAAAAAATTTCCTCCCTTTCTCTCCTTACCAAACAATACCGTGACTTTTGGGTTTTTCTTTTATTTATTTTATTTATGGTGTATAAGAGACATGGAAATTGGAAATATAACCACTTTACCTTTAAAGTCATGGTTATTAAAGTAGTTGAATAACATGAGTATGAAGCAATGATCAAAAAGATATTTTGACAGTATGAGTTTGAGTTGTGTATTAATTGTTTTATAGTTTCACCCAGAGTTTGCTATCGAGTTAAGAATAGTTCACCTCCATGATATAACAAAATCAGCAATAACAAACAGCAATTCCAAAGTTTCTATTAAAGAGAATTTCATATGAAATTGTATATTTGACTATGATTTAGGTCCTTAAAATATAGACAATGAAGAGTTAAACTCTTCATTTGATTTGTTACCTTTTTTACTGATAGAGAATATTTTCACCATCCCAAAAATTTTTCTAACACCTTAGAGTCTTCGGTCACCAAAAGCATCTTTGATCTTCGAAAGAGTCTTCGATCTCTGAAAGAGTTTTCGATCACCAAAAGCATTATGAGCTCCCCAAAAGAGTCTTCGAACACCAAAAGAATCTTTGGCCATTGAAGGGTCTTCGACCACTAAAGGATATTTTACCTCTAAAGGTGTCGTTGGTCACCAACATGTTAGTCGCCTTGTTTGCCTAGTCAAAGCTCTGTTTGAGTCATTAGGATTATAGATGTCGTCAGTCTCCTAAGGGATCGCCATGCTTCCCATGCCTCAGGGGACTTGAGAAAGACAACATGACTCCTCCGTCTCCTTGTGGTGCCAATGACCATCATCATATCGATGACTACGTATACTTAGTTCCACACCGTTTGCGTATCCTACACTCCTATGTCTCTATATGGAAAGAACTTGCACACCATGCTCAAAGATCTTTTTACATATTCATATCTTCCAAATATGTGAAACTAGGCTCAAAGATCTCGAAATATTAACTCCATATCTTTCCTACAAGGGAAGATCTTACGTTTTCGGGATCTTGGTCAGCCCTATATCACTATGTAAGCACAAAGCCTCATTTTCTCCAAGGTATGTAGAATTTCCTGGCTCTGATACTTTAAGTTATTGGGGATCAGTCAGTCACTGACTTAACCTTCGGAGGGTCTTTTGCCGACTCCTCACTAGTGCTCTCTTTAAGTTCTTCATCTTTCATTCTTTAGCTACACCACCCATGATCTCTTCAGGTTTTTCACCTTTTATTCTTCAGGTTCTTCACCTTTTGTTGTTCAGCCACCCCCTTGTCATTACGTGTCTGGACGATTGATTCACTGATGATTTTTGTGCATCATCATTTACTATCAATGATTTTTAGATTAGTTCATAATTCTTCAAAAAATAGTTATTTACTTATCAAAACATTACTTTCATGGGCTATGATTTAAAATAAAATAAAATCATTGCCTAACCTTGATCACGCACACATGTTGTGCCACAAGCCATCCACAAGCATTTGTCCATGTTCTACAGCCATTTGTCTATAAATTCTCTCAAGTATCTTATTGTAGGTATTGGTATTACTTTCCTTCCTTCCATATCACAATCTACAACATATATATATATATATATATATATATGGAGATGATATATATATTAACAAGAAACATAAAATTAAGGAACTTTTTATGGAGATGATAATAGAAACATTGTGTTTGCACCTTGCAAATGCTAAGAGGCAAGGTCAAGATAGTACCATAGTCCTATACCTTTCCCCCTACCTACCATCATGTCTATCCCCCTTACTCATCATAGGGTATGTGTACGGTGTCTTCAAATTGATCTCATATCTCACTCTTTGCCTTCTTGGTGATTGATGGCCGAATCATTGTTGGGAAGGACCATGACTGGGTTTACTCTAATTAAGACAAGACATGTTGCTGCCACGATCTTTAGTCCAAAGAAAACTTACGACCATTTCCCACAAAAGACACCAAATGATGACATAGTTGATCACTAGGTTGACCTCAGTCCACGAGCACCTATAAAGAAAGAGGAAAACATCTGAAGAGTAGTCATGCATCTTTTGGCAGGGGTCTCTTTGATGCTTAAGTTAATAGGGTTTCCTAGAAGTTCTGAAAATAAGTATCTTTTTTTTGGTGTGGCTAAAGATTGCTCATGTTTTTCCTTGTAGATCGCTTTTCATTCTTTCTCATCACATGAGAGATTCACTCTATGATTCCATTATGAGGATTGAAATTTGAATCTTGGCGTGTCCTAACTTTTATCGATACTATCCTGTTAGAGTAGCGGTTTTGTCTCGAAAATTCTGATTACCAATTAGGGTTTAAATGCTTTTCTATATGGAGAACTCATAAGCCTTCCTTTCTTACTTGTCAGAGTGAAAACTGACTTATTTGAGTTTGTCTCTTTCAGAGCATCTCCATCCGAAAATGCCATCCCATCTTATTTTCCCATCCCAAAAAGTTACTTTATTACTTATACCATACCATTTTCCAACCCTTCCAACATCCCAACTTTTATTTTACAATCCTACACACTAAAATAATATAAATTATATAATAAAATAATATTTAACAGTTATTATCACTCCTCTCTTTCCCTCTCTCAACAGCCAGACAACCCAATCTTCACTATACTACCACCACCATTCCTACCATGCCACCATGCCCACTGCCAAAATCCATGCCACCATGCCACCATGTCCATTCCTACCAACATCCTACCGGAACCAAAAACCCAAAATTAAGGGAAAAAAAAAACCCCAATTTCACGATCCAGACCCACCCCAATTTCACGATCCAGCTGCCTCTCTCTCCACCAATCCCCACCACACGTCCATCATGATCCCCACCACATCGTCACTCTTTAGCGCTTGCAAACAGCCCAATCATCACCACGTTGTTCATCGTCACGCTATCCAACGGCATCATCACGGAGAGATCGGCTCGTGTCACGGAGAGATCAGCTCGGAGTTCTAGCGAGAGCTCCGATGTGGTGCATGATGCTTGACGCCATGGAGCCTCTGAGAGTGTGATAAGGAATAGGGAGAAAGAGAGGAAAGTGTGAGAGATGAGAGAAAGACGAAGAGAGAGATGAGAGAGAAAAAAAACTGAATAAAATATTAATATTATTTTTGGCATAGTGCTACAGTGCCATCTTACATGTAAGATGGCATTGTAGCACTATGTCAAAAAAATTTGCAATTTCTCACTTTTAGCCTCCCAGCTGCTGAGTGAATTTTGGGCCTAAATGCCAAATGTTGCTCACATTTGGCATTTCCAAGGCCGGTTGGGGATGCTCTCACGAATGGCCGAGTTGCCTCAATCCTGATGCTAAGCTACTCACCAGCCAAGGCTGAGGTTCTATGTTATTATCTCTCTTTTTGAGGTGCCACTTCGACACTATGCTTATCAAAAGTGGTTAACTTGGTTTCAGTGGCGGCTTAAGAAATTTTGTTTAAGGAGGTCATTAAAATTTTTTTATAAAAAAGAACTTGAATATATCGAGTTAATTAAAAAAAAAATTAATACATGAAATTTTACATTTTTTTTACAAGTATTCAAATTTTGAATTATGAGTATCTATTACCAATATGGGTAGATATGAGTCTACAATCAATTTATTTTGTTAAGTTTATCTAACATTTTTATTCTTATGAAGTTTTTATTATCTATTTATTATTGTTTTTATAAAATATTTTAAACTAAATGAATAAACTAAACTCATTGGTTTTGTATTAATTATTAACGCACATAACCACACTCATTTATACATAAAATTATACACTAGTGTCTACTTAACCAATCAAATGCTTGGACAATCACTAACTCTACGATTTTTTTTTCTTGAATTTTACTAACTTTATAACAAAAAGTTATCATAACATGATAACAATATACACACATGTAACAAACCATTTCTATTTCTTAATTATTAAATTATATAAATTTATATTATATTTATATTGTACACACAAACATCCACATACATCATAATTCACACAAATAACGTTATTACAAAAAGTAATGCATACAATCAATATTAGACACATTCACACACATAATATAAATTTATAAAAAATAGTGATACTTACAATTCATAAACACTTACTCTTTATTATTAGAGTTGAAAATACTTATAATAAAAGTGTGCAAAATTTTAGTCAGGATATGTAAAAATACTTTTTAAGAAAAAATTATAGTATTAAACTAAAAAAAAAAAAATTATATATATATATATATATTTTTTTTTTTGTGAAGTCAGGGGGTTCATTTGAACCCCCTGAGAATAGTGTATCGTCGCCCCTGCTTAGTTAGGAAAATGCTACGACCGCAATTTTTGCCACAACTTGCTCACGTGGCAAGTTGTGAGAAATAAAAGTGATAGGTCCATAACTCCACCACTCATGACATTCCACATGAATAAGTTGTGGCAAAAGTTGTGGTCTTAGCATTACTCCTTGGTTCATTGCCACATATTCATAATTCTTCATCCATGATGCATCTATATATGATTCTTAAGCTTACCATGCATACTTTAATGAATTGTATTTTAGACTACCAAAGACAACTTTATTGAGTTGATACCAAGTCAAAGCAACATATTCTAGTGTTGGAAAACACAGTTTGTATTGCATACAAAATATATGCAGGGGAAAATTAACGGATCTTCTTCATTTGCAATTGATAACATATATTATGTAAATTCAGAATTTAAGAACAAGAGAGCTGATGTAGGACACAATTTACTATTTAATTATTGTAATTTATTATTTCTGAAGGTGGATGTAGTTGTCTACTTAGTGGACGCTTATGACAAGGAGAGGTTTGCTGAGTCAAAAAAAGAGCTGGATGCTCTCCTTTCTGATGAGGCCTTAGCAAATGTTCCTTTCCTTATTCTTGGCAACAAGATTGATATGCCAGACGCTGCCTCAGAAGATGAATTGCGTTTCCACCTGGGCCTGACCAACTTCACCACTGGCAAGGCTAAGGTAAACCTGGCAGACTCAAATGTCCGTCCCCTTGAGGTTTTCATGTGTAGTATTGTTAGGAAAATGGGTTATGGAGATGGTTTCAAGTGGCTTTCTCAGTACATTAAGTAATAGGCAATAGAAATAGAAGTGGAGATTTGGCATCTTCTTTCTATATGCTATTTTCTACTAATTAGAGTTGGCATGTTGTCAGTTCAAATATTTCATATGTTTTTATTCTTGTTGTTCATTTATGCCAAAATGACAAAGATACCTCTCCCTGTGCTATGATGAGTCAAAATAGTTGATGGTTTGTGGTGTTTGATGATTTGTGCTTTGATAGAATGGGAGAGGGACATTATCAGAAACAAATCAATTCCTTTTTTTTTTACCTGATGAATGGTATTAGTTCAAAATTATAGTCAACCTCCTTTATTCAGTTATTACTAGCACGGTAGTTTCTTTGCAGTGTGATGCATATTAGCACTATTTACCCTTGCTCTAAGTTACCTTCAGAAAGAGTATGCAAGTGCAGATTTCTTGACCAAGTTATGAACCTTGAAATGTTTGCATGCTCAAATGTATTTGTCTAGTGGCTTTTTGGCAGTTGGGTTTAGTATGCCTGTTGCTCTTTCTTGATCAATAGTCAATTTTATGTGCCTTATCACAAAGCTTGTCACACCCAATATATTAACTTTTTTTTCTTGTTTCATTAAAAGAGTTACATAGCAATATGCATTGCGCATGACCTAAAGGGGTGGAACACTTCCATCCCTCACTAGGAGGCACTGAGCATAAAGATGTTCTTTAACTAATGGCATGCATCTTAATTAGTGTCTGCTCAAACAAATAGGTACTGTAACCAAATTTAGAACAAATTTCCTTTTGACATGGTTCCAAAGTTCTAGTAAATATGTGGTGCAAGGAAAAAGTAAAAAGGAATCAATGTTTTTCTGCTGACTGCTTTGAATTAAATGGGGGCAATCTTGGTGTTCAGGAGCTTTGAATTCTTTTCTGCATTGTTGGAAATATAAGATGTTTTAAGATGTTACCCTTGTTGATTTTACCTGGTTATGACACCAGTTAGAAGAATAAAATAATAAAATAATAATAATAATAATAATAATAATAATAATAATAATAATAATAATAATAATAATAATAATAAAAATAAAATTAACATAGCACACCAAAAAATGCAAATAAAGAATAAATAAAATAAAAAAGAGTATATAGAAAGATAAATTGGTAGAGACGGAAAGGGGGATGCAATGAATATAAGTTGGTGGTGCTTATATACATAATAGGAAAGAGAGAGAACTTATTTATTTTGAGAATGAGAGAAAGAGAACTTAGAAGAGGGAATTCTTGAATATTAAAATACCTTTTTGGCTAAGTTTACTCCTAATCCTAATTTTATTTTTGGGTTGGGTTTTATTGATGGCACTCTTTTAGTTGGTTACTGAATTTGCAAATTGTGCTTATCAGGTTAAAATAAACAACAACAAGAAGCCTCCTGTGGAGGAGTCCAGTGATGATTCTGATGATGTGAGCAGTTCCTTTGACAATATCTATTTTTATTTCTCATCACAAAGTATTTTCCCTTTTATAGCTTTGGTTGAATTTTGGTTTGGATTAATACTTAGTTTTTTTTTTTTTTTTTTTTTTTTTTGGAAATAGAAATTTGAGTTTATATAAAAACACAATCTACATGGCTTTGAATTTAAAATATGCCTACCAATTGTTTGAGTAAAAATACTATTATAAAATCTATCTTCTATTTCTTTGGTTTCATTTTAATTTTGGTTAAAATAATATTGTAATTTTGTGATGAGTTTTGATTATAATAATAATATCCTTATTCCTCAAGAGATTAGAAATCTGAATAATAAATTTGAAACTTATAAAGTTTAGTTGTATATTAGGCAAATATAATACACTACAACAAAAGTTAGAAGAATATGATTCACCTTAAAAAAAAATATTAATCAAACACAAAAATAAAAAAAAAGGTTGTGAAATTAGTGTACATAAGTTTTTCCTTTTTCTGATAGCCTATGTGTGAAGTGATTGGCTAATTTGGCTAATTTAAAAAGGTTGTGAAATTTTGTTTGTATCCCTGTAACAACTCATAAATCTGGTCTAAATAGCCCAAATACCAACAAAACAATCACAATACCCTGACCATTTTTTAATAAAAATTTTCTTGCTAATCAAGAGCTCCAATTCATCTTAAAAAAAAAAAAAAACTTATGTAATGTACGAGAAAGTTTAACATAAAATGAGTTTTTATTGATTTATTAAACCAACTAATATTATTATTATTATTATTATTATTATTATTATTTGTCTCCGTTTAGTATTTACACTTGAAACTTTTACAATCTTTTTTTTTTTATTTTTATTTTTTTGTTAAATAGATTGACAAGGAAAAGCAAAAAGAATAAGACCCATAAGATATCATAGGAATCAAAATATTGATTTTGGGCAATATTTGAAACTCTGACAATATCAACAAGAAAGTAAGTTTGAGTAGGACTTGTCACTAGGGTGAGGATAGAATGTAAATCCAATTAGTCACTGGCACTGCATCTGTATGGGTGTGGCCCATGTGTTGTTTTGTTGAATTGAACCAAACATACGGTCTCCAATCTCCATAGGGTCCTACTGTGCTGTGGTTTTGTCAAAGATGGTTTGCCTTTAGTTCTTCTACCACTTCGATTTTTCATTAATCTGTGCATCTACGGGCCTTTTGGGCCAAGCATAGAAGGAAAAGTGACCATGATCTAAAAATTTCATCTATTTAGGCCCAAGTACAGCTTGCAGCTGAAAACTCATTTTATTTTTTGGAGGAGTACTGTATGTTCAGAAAAACCAACTAGTTTTAAATTCTAATATGGGCTTCTAAAAGCCCGTTACTGAAAGCCATAATGCTAGTAGGCTGATTTGAATGGGCTTTTAGAACTCGGATAGGCTTCTATTCTAGTGAAATGAATAGTAAAGATTTTGTTTCAATTCCTACTCTAACAAAGATGTTGTAACAAATGGAGTGGACGTTAACATTGAGATTGCAATGGCCAATGGGATCAATCAATAGCTATAATGTATTGATTCACCAAATCCATCTTTGAACTCACGATGCTTCATTATTTGTTAATTACTATATTTTTGAAAATTTTTGCTTGGTGTTTTAATTTTTCCAGTATTGCATTGCTCTTCTTTGACTGCTAGTGGATTGAATTACTTTATTTCATTAAGAGTTAACTCGCATGGACTATTAATATTTGGTTGTATTAATGTGGAAAAAAAAATTGGCATGTTACAATCGGATTGTATTACCAAAAACTGCCCGTATCTTATGGAGATCCTGCTATCCCCTCTTAGTATTCTCCACCACAATTGGATTCCCTTATCTGCAATCAAAAATAATCCAAACACTATCAAAAAAAAAAAAAAAAAACAATCCAAACACAACCCAATCAGGTCACCATTAAAGAAAACAATAAAGGGAAAGGTTTTGCAGTATGCAGCAAAACCTTTTCCAACAATAAAAGTCTTGGACAACAAAGCAAGAAAATAAAATTATACAATTTAAACCCTATAAGTAATAACGTAAATCCCCATCTCTAGTAAACTCCATAATCTTAATCCTTATTAAACTCCAAACACAAACACAATAGCATTATAATAAATTATAATAAATATTCTAAATTAACATTATAATAAAAAAATAATAGCTCCTTAATTAGAAGATTGAAATGGCAATAGAAAGAGTTTTAATGTGTATCATTGTCATATGCTTTCAAAATGGGAAAATGCTAATAAATAAATTTTCTAACTTGCCTTTTATTTTATTTATTTATTTTTTTGGGCGCATAAATTGTATACTAGGGTGCCATTTCTCAAAAAGTAGTTGGCACATTAAATAATTACTGTTAGGATAATTTACACCTACCACTTTTATTTTGTGACACTAACCTTCCTTATGGTTTACTTTATAAAACATTTACCGCACTTGTGATTTCTTTATGAGCTATTTTCACTAACTTTTAATGGATTTGATTATGTAATATGTGTGATGGAAATTTTGTGGATTGCAGGTTGGGGAAGAGCTTTTCCCTTTGAGTTAGTTGAGGATCACCAAGTGGTATGAACTACTTTCCTTTTCAAAACCTGTAATCTTTTTGTCATTAATTGGGTATCATTGCATTATTTACTTATGTGATGACACTGTGTAAAATAGAAAGCAAAGAAAATGAGTCCTTTATTTAGGCATTGTTGATGGATTACGTTCATATAGGTCATTTTGAAGCACATGTTTGGTATGAAACCAACATCACACTCTTGCATCCACACTGGTTACTCGGCACATATTCAAACAACATCATTACAGTTTAAATTGTGAACCAAACTTTTTTTAACTCACTTTTGACCAATGACCCAATAATAAGAGAGGACATGGTCTACGCTTGCTAACAGGCTTTTGGAGCGCACTGGGACCATGAGGACATGGTCAATCTCAGTACCTTGAAAAGTTGCAGGTATATCAGCACTTTTAAAAGATTTGTTTTTGTTGTTGTTTAGAAAAAATGTGAATTGGGTATTCAATGGAATTTGTATTGTTTTCGAGTGGGCTTGTTTAAGAGTGATGAATGAAGTTTATACTTGCTGAGTTGCCTAGGAAGAGACCTGCATTGGGAATGATATGAAATTTATATTGCTTTTGAGTGTATGATATTTTTCATGGGTTTGTTTCTGAGTGAAGAGTGAAGTATACGCTTGCTAAATTGTTTAAGGAGATACATGAATTGGGTATTCTATGGAATTTGTATTGCTTTTGATGGGTTTGTTTCTGAGTGAAGTTATAGACTCTTCCTAGTTGATTAGAATTATTAAAAAAGAAAAGACGAGTATGCTTAGTTGTTTAGGAAGAAACATGAATTGGGTATTCTATGAAATTTGCATTGCTTTTGAGTTTGTGGTGCATTTGATGAGTTTGTTTCCTAGTGAAGTTTGAGTGTTCTTAGGTGATTAGAATGATAAAAGAGAAAAGAAAATAGTTTGCTAAGTTGGTGAAAGACATGATACAAGTACAGCCCCATAGTTTGCTGTTAATGATACTCGTCTTTAGGATGATATATGATACAAGTACCACAAGCACGAGCTTGGAAGGAAGCCTACAAAATCTGACTAGCTTTAGTCACGTTTTAAAACCAAATTTCTTTGGCAAACTTTACTATCACTAGCTGCGGTTCAAACTTTCTTTGGTAAACTTGTTGACAATCTAAAACAAACTAAGAACGAAGGATAGACTACCTCCATTAATGCTGTTTTGGTTACTTAGTCTGGGCAAGCCGTAATTGTTCATGTTGCTATGTTGGCCTGTGGAAACTTATTTTTTGTATAGTTTGGTTTTGTAAATGAAGTTTACTAATTCATTATAAAAATAAAAAATAAAAAGTTCAGTGATATATATATATATATATATATATATATATATATATGGAATTTGTATTGCTTTTGATGAGTTTGTTTCCAAGTGAAGTTATAGACTCTTCCTAGTTGGTTAGAATTATTAAAAAAGAAAAGACATGCTTAGTTGTTTAGAAAGAAACATGAATTGGGTATTCTATGGAATTTGCATTGCTTATGAGTTTATAGTGCCTTTGATGAGTTTGTTTCCTAGTGTTCTTAAGATCGGATTTGGTAGTGCTGAAAAGTTGTCTAACATCACTAATCTTGTTTTTAAGAGCGACTCTAGCTGCTGCATATTCTGATCGTAGCATTTAATTTTGGAAAAGTTAAGATTTTCTTTATATGAAGTAACTTATGTTCTTCTTAGTGTGAAATAGCTGACTGCTGCCTTTATATATTTGTAGTGCCATTATGGACATAAACTGTGTTCTACCTGTAAATCAAGGGTACAAAACTGATGCCCCACTTGTAGACAAGAACTTGGAGATGGGAAGGCACCCCTAGAAGCATCCGGAATAGCCATCGGAAGTTAGAGACAATCTTGTGCTTAATGTTTGCAGTTGAAGTATAACCATAATCATGTGTTTGCAGTTGAATTGCATATTCCTTAAAGATTGATAATTTTTTGGTATTCCTTAAAGATTGATTGAAATTGTGATAGGTTTGAGAAAATTCCAGCTTGATATTCCTTTGAAATTTCGGCTTGTTATTTTGTTGCATGCAACAAGCCAGAATTTTGTAGGAATAACAAGCTGGAATTGTGTGTGTGACAGGTTTTTTATAGTAGCGTTTGTAAAACTTATAGCAGCGTTTGTAAATGCATTCGCCATCTGGTGTAGAAAGGAAAAAAAAAAAAAAAAAAAAACTATAGCCGCATTTGAAAAACGCGACTATAGACAAATTCAAAAAATATTCAGGGGGTTGTAGCCACGTTTAAAACGTGGCTATAGGTGACAGATATAGCCACATTTTAAAAACGCGGCTATAGTTGTGGCTTATAGCCGCGTTTAAAACGCGGCTAAAATATATCTTCGAAGCTGTCAACAAGGGTCCTATAGCCATGTTTTAAACGCGGCCATTGGTCCAATCCTATAGCCACGTTTTAAACGCGGCTATAGCTTTCACCTTAGGCCACGTTTTAAACACGGCCATAGGTCCTGGTTTTAGGCCGCATTTGAAAAAGTGCGGCCATAGACCTCTCAGGCCTATTGTTCCGGGGTTTAGGTCACTTTTAAAAACACAGCCTAAAAAAATGCGGCTATAGGCCCAATCGTCCTATAACCACGTTTTTCTAACCTATAGCTGCGTTTTTAAATGCGGCTATAGAACATTTTTTTTGTACTGGATACATCACTAGTAGCTAGTATGTAATAAAAGCTTGAGGGCTTGTGAGCACATGTAGTATATATTGTGCATACCGTATTATAGGTTGCTATAAAATTATTGATATCTGCCCTTGAAGAAGTTCATTCTTCTGGTAAGAGGCATAGAATTATCAACCAACAGTATTAATAACTGGGGTAATAATTTATAAAAGCTTGAGGGCTTTTTAGCAGATGCAGTACTATGCATGTTGTATTTTTACATATTCACGTGAGGCTGTAGCAAAGCTTCTATGATGGAAGATATTAACGTATAACGTTTATAACCTCCTTACTTTTTTTCTTTTGGTAAATGAAGAAATTATTTTGCAGCTTAACCTAGTAGTGCGTTATTTGATTTACTACCATGTGTTTGCAAGTTGCAATTCTCTATGTTTGTGATATTCTTTGTTTGATTCTTTGGTTGATGGTACATAACGTAACTATTGGGAATAGGAGGTAATAAATGAACCTGAAACTTGTGTTGTGGACACACATACACCTTACAAAGGAGCTAACCTATATAGATTTATTTATTTTGCTTGTTTAACCTATATAGACTTGACCATCATCTTTCTAAATATACGTATCATAGTTGCTTTCACCTATTGTTATCAAACTTTGCTTGCGTTAAATATAAGGTTAAATATTCTTTCACATTTTGTTCAAATCTATTATTTCACACATATATTTATGATAGATGCATACATATTTAAATTTAAATACATTTTATACTAATCATAGCTTATCACCTTAATAAGTTATAAAAAAAATTATGTCTTTTGACGTTTGCTTTAAATCAAGTACTATCATTGAAGAATAAAAAAAAAAAAAAAAAAAAATCCATTTGACCATCATTAGTATTTTTTATTATTATGAAAAGTAGTCCATTTAATTTAGACGATGATAAAAACATTATATCTTAAGAGTTAAGACATCAAATGCTCAATGATACATGAAGTTTTCTTTATTCAAACAATAAAATCTGTCATGTTTCTAGCACGTTGAGCTAGACCATGGGTAACTTTGTTATCATCCCGTGGAACAAAAGAAAATTTGAAATCACTAAACCTCTGAGTTTGTACCAAGGACCCTGAGAGGATGTTAGAGATACTAAATGGTGGAGTGGTCGAACAAAGAAGGGAGTGAAAAACCACCAGTGAATCACGTTCAAAAATTGCAGTTCTAATACCCATCTTCCAAGCAAACCGCATTATAACTCCGATCCCCACTTCTCGCAGATTTTCAAAAATAGCTCCATCAACATTAACTTTGTACCATGGAGGGTGAGGAAGAGACCATCTCACAGAGGATACTGGTTGTGTTGGCTTGACTCTTAATTAGCAACTTGAAACTCGTCCAAGTAGCTAGTCCTTAGTCCAGTGAGCAATAAGGGAAGCTGACTTACGAGTTCTGCCTGTCCAAATTTCATTCCTATTGGTCCAAATCCCCCATGCCATCATGAACAATTGGGCCAGAGCTTGATCTGTCATCTGCTTCAGAGTCCGAGCATACCAAATTGGTCTCTATCTCCAGGTCTGAAGCAAACCATACCTCTTTAGCTCGTTTACAGTGCCAAAATAAATGGCCAGAGGACTCCACTGCTACACCACACTCTTCACAGGTATTATCTTAAGTCATTTGCCGATGAAAGAGCTTGATATGCTTAATGACCGTCACTGGTATTTATTGCATTATGAGTTTGATATGCTAAAATATCCAACTTTTTTAGAATATATATATATATATATATATATATATATATATATATATATATATTACGGGCTTTATGGACTCATTACTCAATAACTCAGGGTACTTGCTAAATAAAATGAACTTGAATATTTCCCAAAAGTCCACTTTGTGTAAATATGTGCTGTAATTGTGGGGATCCATTTTATGGGGTAGAAAGAAAGTGGGCCTGAATCACGAGATAATACGAAAGTAGCGCTCTAAGCCCATAGCAATACGTGAAGTGAGAAGGAAAATTTTGAGTTGCGATTCGTGATTGGAGTGGGCCCCACAAGAAAAATCTCAACACGTGTTAATGCATTCAAGGAGTGGCTTGGGTCCAATAAAAAAAAAAAAAAAAAAAAAAAGGGGAGTAGCTTCGGTATTAGACTCATGACTTGTCAACCAATATTCATATTTTTATGACATCTATAATTACTGTTTTTTTTTTTTTTTTGCTGAATACATCTATAATTACTGTTGACTTTTTAGACTCTTACACTTGTATGTCTAAGTTACTTTTAAATTCATATGGTTTGGAAAGTTTAAATAATATAGTTAGATATATAAAATTATTAATTTTAACACTTCTAAATTTTAGATAAATTAAAAAAAAAACACCCCTCCACTTTTCTTTCAAATTATAAAAAAATAATAATAAAACAATTTAAAAAAAAACCAATAAATCGTTTTTATTTTTATTTTTATTTTTTTAAAATCCAATTAAAAAAAAGTTAACAATTACTCAAAACTCAATTAAGAAGATTTGAACATACCACTCGTTTTTAATAAATTTCATTATATTGTTTTATCTTTCCCTTTGTCTTTCTTTTTGTCTCTCTTTCTTTAATTGTTCTACCCTCAAAACTTTCATAATAGCTCTGCATATTTAAATTAATCTCTCATATTATAGATTTATTTCATTTTAATGAAAAATTATGACACTAAACTAAAAATAAATAAATAAAAGAGTCTCATTGAACGTGTAAAGCGCGTGTAATGACTAATGAAGCTAGTTGTACTTATTTGTTGGAAGGTAAATTTTGATTTTTTTTTTTTTTTTTTTTTTGTTGTTGAGAAGAATGGTAAATTTCAGCGTAAACAATATAATTTAAGGACAATCTAAATTAAACCTTATAGTTTAAGAAGTTCTAAATTAAACTCTAAATCTCAAATTTCAACTTTGGAAAAGTAACAAAAGAAAACCTTGGAGCTTAAATTGGGATAACAACATTAACTAAATTTTAACATTGAAAGTGAGAGAGTAGAAAAGAAAAAAAGAAAAAGAGAAGTGAGAATACTGGATGAGAGAGAGAGAGAGAGAAAGAGAGAGAGAGAGAGAGAGAGGTTGTTTGCAAGATAAGATCATGAGGGTTTATTAGTATAAATTACACAATAGCTCCATAATAATAATAATAGACCTTGTAGAATTATATGGAGTAAAAATGGTGATTGTCAACCTTCATTTAGATGCAAAGAGATAAGATTGATGTTGATGCTAAGAATTATACTTGATGATGCTGAAAAATCGTCAGTAAGCTGCACAGTCTCCATGTGCTCTAGACAAGACTTGCACAACAAAGAAGAAAGAAACCCTACAGAGAGTACCGGTGTGGTACTGGTCAAATACCCTTTGAAAGTCAAGTTAGAGAATGTTCACAATTCTAGAGTGCCAGAGTTAGGGTGAATTATGCATACCTTGTTTTTTGAGAGCTTGGAGTTTTTATAGTAAAGTAGAACCGACTTCAGTTTCTTGGGCTCGAAGGTACTTTCTTATGGAGAAGATCCTAATAAATGCACGTATTTTGGTAAGATTCTTCCCATATAGGGGTTCCTTGACCAATGTTAAACGTAGAGTGCAAGATATTTCCTTTTCGGATTCCTTGGAGTTCACTTAAGCCATATGGGCGCCACGTGGTCTTGACATCAGTCGTCCTTGTGTCCATACACCAAAGATCCCGTCCACGCAAGATTACCCGTCATGTATTTTCCTGTTGAGTACCTCGATCCGTTGTCTTACAAAAATTGTAAGTTTAGTGTCGTCAGGTTCAGGAGAATGTTCTCGTCATGCTTTGACTTTTTATCTCCTTCAATTGCCCCCTGACTCCATGGATCCGTCACTTTCCTTTATGGACGGATCCGTGGGGTGACGGTCCAACTTATCATCTGAGAAATGTACTTTGATTGACAGACTAGCCTAGGGCCATTAATGCCGTAGGGGCACATGGCATGTTTCTAGTGGCCAATTACTTGGATTGAAGTGTCCCTTCGTCTTTCGTGCCGTTCCTTCTATATATACATGCTACTTTACCTCTCACTATTTACTTTTCGCAACAAACTCACAACTAGAGCACTATTGTCATCCTTGCTAAATTGGCATTCCGTCTACTTCGTGTGACCATTAGCCATTAATCATTGCTTTCTTTAACTGGTAAGTATTTTTTCTTTATGTTGAATTTCTTTGTTACTTATTTAAATTTTTGCACATTCGTCGTCTATGTAGACTTGTCAGTGTCTTAGGGTTTATCCGTCACGTTTAGGTGACAGATGTCTAGTGCGTCGAGTGATCAATCGTGTGTCCGCGAGGGAGTGGGCTATGATGAGATGTTTCGGTCAGGTCTGGATGACCCCGACACCTCAAGTGATGAAAGGGAGCCGTCGACCACCTCTCCTTACACAGGGGATGAGGACGTGGATGTGGAAAGATCGGAGGGAGACTCAAATGATGATGGTGCAAATATTGGTGAACCCTAGCCCGTCGTAGGTCCTGATGGGTTTAGGAAGTTCATTATGCTTCCGTTGTGGACCGTAAATGACTTCAACTCCTCCGTCAAACAAACACACTTCAACACGCTTAGGGAGAAGTACCAAATTCCCGTTAACATCCTAGTGCGTCTACCTTTTAAGAGTGAGAAGTGTTACTACAGGGGTGTAGAAGACGTCGGGGTGTATGAGTAGCACCTGAAAGTGGGACTTAGATTCCTTTTAAGCGCTCTTCACTGTCGTCTGCTACAGTACCTCGGATTGGCCGTCACCTAGATCTCTCCTAACGCGTAGAGAGTTTTCCTTAGTGCGAAAGTCCTGTACGGAGTCATGTCCGACGGGGCCTGCAGGATGACGGTGGAAGAGTTCTTCCATTGCTACCGTCCATCCGAGATTTTTCAATCTAATGGCATGTACAGCTTCGTGCTAAGGAGTCCGTTGCTCAGGCTGGTGTGTGACACCCCAGACTCCAACAGAAACTAGAAGAGTCATTATTTCTTCATTCAAGGGGACAACTGGACATGTCACCCTGGTGATGAAGAGTACATGCCCATAGACAAAACCTAGGGTATCTTGCCCCCATCTAGTATGTGTCTGTCTATACCAGGTTTTTATTCCCTTGTGTTTATTTGTCATTCTAACTGTTTCTTTTTGTAGCTAGGGACCGTCCACAAGTCTCCCTTGAGGAGTGGAGTTTTTTGGAGAAGAGCTTCACGACCACTAAGTTGTTGGAGAGGTCGTGGTCCAAACTTGTAACCTTAGATACTCTCCACAAGTATTGTAAAGGTCCTGAGCCAATCGAGGCCGTTAGTTGCTACGACGAACGAGTACGCACACGTGAATCTGTCTCCTCATACTTGTATTTTTTTGCTTTTTTGGCTAATTGCTTAAGTATTTCCGTCCATCCTTCTTCGTGTAGAAATGGAGGAAAGCAAGAGAAGGGCCTTCATAAAGCAACAAGTTGCTGCTAAGAAAAAACAGGAGGGAAGTTTGCCTCCTTAAGCTGGAGGCCAAGCCAATCCGTCCACAAGGAGAAAACCGTCGGTGAAGACCGACCGTCCACCAAAAAAGCCCGAGGTTGCACTAGAATTAGCTGTCGAGTTAAAAGCTGAAGCAAAGAAGACGACCACTTCGCTCGTTCAAGGGAGGGGCAAAGGACTTATGACGGGTCACGTTCTCGTCGCCGAAAAACCACCCATCCTCCTCCGTGAGGATTCCTGGTATGCATTGGAGCAGCTTTCGTCCATTCTTACACCCAACAATTATGAGGACTTACGTAACCATGCAACTGAGGCTATGGGTGAGATGGGTCTTTTCAGCATTGTCCGTCCTCCTTTTTTCCCTTCCATACTGCCTTGTCATATTCTAACCATCTATTTTGTTTTCAGGCAATGCTAATGATGAAAGGGTTGATGGGTCGTTGCCTATCTCACGAGACGGTTCTAGACCGTGTACGGGCAAAGGCACAGGCAACGGAGGCGGAGCTGGGGGAGTTGAAAGCTTGGAAGACGATCTAGGAAAAGAATCTTGCTTTGTCGAAGCAAGTTGGAGGTGAGCTGGAGAAGCAAACCGAGGTACTGAAACAGGTCCTTGAGGATAAGGAAAGAGAGATAAAGACTGCCAAGGATCAGCTTCGTCAGGCTAAGGAGGACGCGATACGGGAGTATCGTGACTCCGACGCCCTTCTGGCAGAGCTTGGTAGCTCCTTTACAGATGGCTTTGATGACTGCTTTTATCAAGTCAAAGCTTCTTTTCTAGACCTAGACCTGTCTCATATTTATATTGATGCCCAAGCCCAGACTCTTGCCCAGCCCGTCCACTCTGAGAGCACTGATGAACTATTTGCTGATGATGCCCTGGTTGACGACCCTCAAGGTGATGGAGAGACTGCTCCATTTGAAGACCAGGCCAAGTCTGCTGGTGATGAAGTGCGTCCTCTTGATGGAGACCAGACGGTTGAGGAGAGGCATGAAGAGAACCCTAATACTTAACAATAGTTTTTTGTTATCAAGTTTTTTCACTTTGTATTATCACTTTTTGTTTATTTAGGAACAATTTTTATTTATTCCATCACCCCTGCTTCTGGGTGTTTGTAGACAATTTGCCTTTCATAGGCTTCAAATATTTACTTGGATATATTTTGCAACCCAAATTTTGATATCTTGATGTTTCCGTCTACTTTGTTTGATAAAGTTCTTAGTTGGACTTATCCTGTTCTCAATTTTTATTGCAGTTACTAAACGTTAGCTATTCTTAGTTTGAATATAGGATGAACTCGTTCATGCATTAATTTAACGTGAAGTTGTTCACCCATTGAAGTGAATCCATTCACGTATGAGTATAATGAAAGTTCCTTGAACCCGTCTGCTATAAACGACCCTTTGGATGAATCCGTCAAATTATTCTGGGGTAACACCTTTGGTATTAGCCCGCCTGCTTTGGATTACCCATTTGAGATGTGTTCATCTACTTTGGGCTTATTATATCATTTACCCATTAGGAGAAAGCCGTCCACGGTTGGGACTTAATAATTTCAAGTTATCCTTTTTGGATAATTCCATCCACATTGGACCTAATATTTCACATCACCCTCTTTAGGATGAGCCCGTCTACATTGGGCTTATTATTTCAAATCATCCTTTTGGGATGAATCCGTCCACTTTGTGCACGTACTATTTCAGATTAGCCCTTTGGGATGAATCCGTCCATTGCGTGGACTTAATATTTCACATTACCCTCTTTGGGATGAGCCCATCTATATTGGGCTTATTATTCCACTGTGTGGACTTACTATTTCAGATCATCCCTTTGGGAGGGATGAATACGTCCATTGCGTGGACTTAATAATGAATATGTTGAAACGTAGCTAGGATGAACATTGTATTTTCTGAATAACTCCTCTTTTTTTGTGATAAAAACATGCGTATAAATATTGTTCTTGAAAGATAAAAATCCTATCATTCGGGCTCAAAAGAGACTGTAGATAATAAAAACTTAATAAAAAAGCAATAAAATGGAAATGAAGAGTGTTGTTGTTGCCCATGTTGCTGTCTACTGGTAGTACTTTTTTAGGTGCTTCGTGTTTTAGGGGTGGTGCAATTTTTGCCCATCTAGTGTCTCCAAGTGGTGTGTTCCTTTTCTTTGCCATGCTGTAATCCTATATGATCCTTCCTAATTGGGTCTTAACTTCCCCTGGGAGGTGCCTTTTGTGGTGCCTGTCACCTTCCTTAACATTAGATTTCCAACCTTAAAGTCCCTACGTCTAACTTTGGAGTTGTAATGCTTGGCCATGAGGTCCTGGTACCGTGCTAAATGTTGCTTAGCTGTTGTTCTTACCTCGTCCACTAGTTCAAGCTGTAGGTGCATAGTTTCATCATTTCTTCTCTTGTCGTGGTTCCCTACTCTGTAGCTTGTGGGCCTTATTTCAGCGGGATAACAGCCTCACTTTCGTATGCTAGTCGAAATAGTGTCTTTTCTGTAGGCATCCTAGCCGTTGTCCTATACGCCCACAGGATGCTTGGTAGTTCTTCTGGCCATATATCTTTTGTCCCATCGAGTCGGGTCTTGATGATCTTAAGCAAGGATTGGTTCGTGACTTCAACTTGCCCATTGGCTTGAGAGTGGGCAGGTGACGAGTAGTGATTCTTGATCCCTAACTGAGAGCAGAAGTCTCTGAAGGCGTCGTTGTCAAACTACTTCCTGTTGTTTGAGACCAACACTCTTGGTATATCATACTTGCAAATGATGTTCTTCTATACAAAGTTTTGTACATTCTTCTCTGTGATGGTGGCCAGGGCCTCAGCTTCCACCCATTTGGTGAAGCAGTCTATACCTACAACTAGGAACTGTAACTGTCTAACCGCTATTGGGAAACCCTATTGAGCGAAAGGCCATGGGACAGTCATTGGTGTGAGATCCTCTGTGAGATCCTCTGTCGATTGCCTGATGAGGTTGCCAAATTTCTGACATTTGTCACAAGCTTTTATGTACACATTTGCATCCTTCTGCATAGTAGGCTAATAGTATCCCGCCCGGACTAGCTTGTGCACCAATGACCGTGATCCTGAATGGTTTCCGCAGACTCCTTCGTGGACTTCTCGTATGACATAGTCTGCCTTCTCAAGGATGAGGCACCTTAGGTATGGTTGGGAGAATCCCCTTTTGTATAAAACGTATCTAATTAGAATGAAGCGCATTGCTAGAACCCTCAATTTCCTTGTAGCCTCCTTGTCGTTGGGTAGCACTTCGTCCTTTAGGTAGGATGTTATTGGTGCTGTCCAATTGTTCTCAAAACCTATCTCCAGTACACTGGTTTCATCTATTAGTGGTGAGATTTGAAAGAAGGCTAGTACCTGACTACGAATGATCATAGGCTTCGCTGATGCAGCCTTGGCGAGACGGTCGGCTAGCTCGTTTTCTTCCCTTGGGATTTGAATGAACTTCGCTTGGAGCTCGTTCACACGATTTTTCACTTGCTCCAAGTACTTCTTTATACATTCACCCTTGCATTCGTAGTAGCTGTTAACCTAACTGGTGACTATTTAAGAGCCACAATACACTATCACGTCCATGGCTCCTGTTGCTTTTGCTAGATCTAGCCCTGCTATCAAGGCTTCGTATTTTGCTTTGTTATTTGTTGTGGGGAAATCAAGTTAGACCATGCATTCGACCTTGTCCGCTTTTGGGCTGTGGAGTATCACACCAGCTCTGCCTGCCCGTCTGTTGGAGGATCCGTCTGTGCGGATGCTCTACAGTAACGGTTCGTTTGCCCTCCGGCCTTCTATGTTGGTGAACTCAGTGATGAAATCTGTGACGACCAGCCCTTTTATAGCCGCCCGTGGGCGATACTGTATATCAAACTCACTCAACTCAATTGCCCACAGTGCCATCCGTCTAGCTGCTTCAGGGCTACTCATTGCCCTCCGTAAAGGTTTATCTGTTAGGACGACCACAGTGTGGGCTTGAAAGTATGGCTTGAGTTTTTGAGCTGTGGTCACTAACACGAAAGCGAGCTTCTCTATCGGAAGGTACCTTTCTTCTGCATCTCGGAGTGCCTTGCTAGTGTAGTACACAGGCTTCTGCACTCTTCCTTTTTCCCTGACTAAGGCTGCACTGAGAGCCGCCAGGGAGACAGCTAGATAGAGGAATAATTCTTCTCCTAGTTTGGAAGGACTCAGAAATGGTGGGGAGGAGAGATATGCTTTCAGATCTTTGAATGCTTGCTGACACTTGACCGTCCATTCAAACGACTTCTTCAACGTGCGGAAGAAAGGTAGGCACTTATCTGTTGCTCTTGAGACGAATCTGTTCAGTACAGCAACCTTACCGTTCAGGCTCTGTACCTCCTTGATGTTTGCCGATGATGTCATCTCCATTATCGCCCGTATCTTGTCTGGGTTGACCTCGATACCTCTTTGGGATACCATAAACCCTAGAAATTTCCCTGTTGTCACCCCGAACACACACTTGCCTTGATTCAGCTTCATGTTATAAGACTGAAGGATGTCGAAGGTCTCTTTGAGGTCGTTCAAATGGTCGTCCTTCTGTATGTTCTTTACTAGCATGTCGTCCACATAAACTTGCACATTCCTCCAGATTTGATGTGCGAACATTTTGTTCATTAGCCTTTGGTAAGTTGTGCCCGCATTGTTGAGTCCGAATGGCATTACTTTGTAGCAGAAGAGACCCTGGCTGGTAACAAATGAAGTTTTCTCCTGATCGGCCTCGTCTAGCTTAATCTGGTTGTAACTAGAGAATACGTCCATGAAGCTCAGCAACTAGTGTCTTGTAGTAAAGTCTACCAAGATGTCAATTCGCAGAAGGGGGTAGCTGTCTTTGAGGCATGCCCTGTTCAAGTCCGTAAAGTCTATGCACATCCTCCACTTTCCATTTGCCTTCTTAATCATCTTCATGTTGGCTAACCAGTTGGGGTAGTACACTTCTCGTATGAATTCTGCTTCCTGTAATTTGCAAACCTCCTCGGCTATGGCCTTGTCCCTTTCTTGTGCGAATACGTGTTTCTTCTAACAGATGGGAGTGAAGGAGGGTGATACATTCAATCTGTGGACCAAGACTGAAGGGTCAATTTCGGGCATGTCCTTGTGTCTCTATGCAAACACGTCTTGATTTTCTCTTAGGAAAGTCGTAAGCGCTTGACGAATCCGCAGGCTAGCCAGTGTTTCGATCCTGGTCGTTCGTTCAGGCTTAGCATCGTCTAGGGTTATCTCTTCCAATCCTTCCACTGGTTCCGCCATTGTCCGCTGCTCTTCTATACACATAGTTTGTAAATGATCGTCCATTTCAAGCATTGCAATGTAGCATTCGCGCGCCACCATGTAATCTCCCCATACTTCTCTGACTCTGTATTCGGTTGGAAACTTGATCATCAGGTAGTAAGTTGAAGTTACAGCCTTCTATGAGTTCAGGGTAGGATGGCCTAGGATGGCATTGTTGGCAGACGAACAATCAACAACTAGGAAGGTGACATTCTTGGTAATTTGCTGAGGGTAGTCACTAACTGTTATGAGCAAAGTGACCACACCGAGGGGATACTCTAGTTCCTCCGAATCCAACGAGTGGCGCGTTAGTCAAAATCAGTCGCTCTTTCTCAATCCTCATCTGCTGGGACGCCGGGTAGTAGAGGATATTAGTTGAGCTCCCGTTGTCTACAAGGACCCAATGAATATTGTAGTCCCCAACCCGTATACTAACCACAAGCGTATCATCATATGGGTGGTGGAGATGTCAAGCATCTTCTTCTATGAATCCTATCACGAGGTTGTCAATCTGTGCCATCTTTGGGAAGAAACCCGTCAGTTGGACATTCTGAACCATGCGAAGGTAGGTCTTACGCACCTTTTTGGACGAGCTGGAGGCTATGTTTCCCCCTATGATCATCCTAATGTCTCCCAATGATGGCCTAGGACGCTCATCTTCTTTCCGCGCGGGCTGTCCTTGGGGCTGTTCCATTTTTTTCTTCCCAACAAACCTCTGCAACTTTCCTTGCCTTATAAGAGCTTCTATCTCTTGCTTCAAGTCAGAGCACTCAGACGTATCGTGGCCGTGATCGCGGTGGAAACGGCAGTACTTATCTTTGGACCTTTTGCTAGGGTCCCCTTTCAACTTACCAAGGAATATCAGGGTTCCTTCGTCCTTGATCTGCATCAAGATTTGGTCAATCGGGGTGTTCAGTAGGGTGAAGCTTGCGAATCTTCCCGCGGGGGGTTTGGAACGTCTTTCCTCCCGTCTATCCCCTGTCCTAGCCATCTTCCGTCCCCTATCCTGTTATGCATCTTCTTGTCTTTCCTTCTTTTTGGGCTTCTCCTCTCGAGCCAGCAACACGTCTTCCTCATTCATATACTTAGTAGCCTTGTAAAGTACATTTGACATGGTTTTTAGGTCGTTTTTGTATAAGGAAAATAAGAACTTACCCTTCTTCAACCCATTGGTAAATGCGACCACGAGGATTTTGTTGATGACCTTATCAATAGAGACAGCCTCCTTGTTAAAGCGACTTATATATGACCTTAACGTCTCGTCCTCTTGTTGCTTGATGCTCATCAAGCATGCCGTAGACTTTTTATACCTGTGCCCCCCTATAAAGTGCGAGACAAACTAGGCGCTCAGCTCTTTGAAGATACCAATAGAGTTGGGCGTTAGTCGATTGAACCATATCCTTGTATGACCTTTCAGCGTAGTTGGGAAGGCCCGACACATGATTTCGTCCGCCACCCCTTGTAGGTGCATTAGGGTTTTGAACGACTCCAGACGATCTAAAGGGTCCTTTGACCCGTCATAGGCTTCTACTTATGGCATACAAAATTTTGGTGGAAGAGGGAATGACGTGATAGGTGTGGTGAAAGGCGAGTCCGTTTGGTGGACTAACTCGTCAAGGTCGCTTGACACCCGTCCTTTGAAGGCGTTCATCATGAGGTCCATCCTTTCCTTCATCATCTGCATCTTCGCAACCATGTATGGTGGAGCAGTATCCGCAGTGGATGGACGGTTAGTATCCTGTCGCACTTGTCTGCTTGGGGTGTTGCTACCTTTTGGCCCCTCTTGGTTCCTTCTTTTAATGCTGGTTCCATCCTGGTCCTCCTCTTGGGTGTTGAATGCTGCGTTCTTTTGGCACAACTGCTCTTCTAGGTCATGGTTCTACTTGGTGAGGTGTTCTACTGCTGCTGCCAAAGTCTGAACCTGTCTCTTAAGGGCGATAGTGCGCAGTTCGTCCCCTTGGTTGTTATTGGTAGTTGCCATCGAGCGAGTAAGTACCATGCAACTTTTTGTTCGGGAAGCGGTAGTACAACTTACTTGCTGCGTTTCCCATAGACGGCGCCAATTGATGATGTTGAAAAATCGTTCGTAAGCTGCACAGTCCTCACGTGCTCTAAATAAGACCTACACAACAAAGAAGAAAGAAACCCTACAGAGAGTGCCGGTATGGTACCGGCCAAATGCCCTTCGAAGGTCAAGTTAGAGAATGTTCACAACTCTAGAGTGCCAGAGCTAGGGTGAATTATACGTACCTTATTTTTCGAGAGCTTGGGGTTTTTATAGTAAAGTAGAACCGACTTCAGTTTCTTGGGCTCGAAGGTATTTCCTTATGGAGAAGATCCTAATAAATGCACGTATTTTGGTAAGATTCTTCCCATATAGGGGTTCCTTGACTAAGGTTAAACGTAGAGTGCAAGATACTTCATTTTCAGATTTCTTGGAGTTCACTTAAGCCATGTGGTCTTGACATCAGTCGTCCTTGTGTCCATACACCAAAGATTCCGTCCACGCAAGATTACCCGTCATGTATTTTCTCGTCATGTACCTCGATCTGTTGTCTTACAAAAATTGTAAGTTTAGTGCCGTCAGGTTCAGGAGAATGTACCTGTCATGCTTTGACTTTTTATCTCCTTCGATACTCATCTCAAAGTCTCTAGACTTTTCCTCCCACGTCTTTGTTTTTTTTGGGTGAGGCGCTGGAGGGCAGGGCCGCTAAGGATTTTTTTTTTTTTTTTTTTTTTTTTTTTTTTTTTTTTTTTTTTATGGGAGCAATGTCCATAGAAATGCTGTTTTTGTTACCTAAGCCAAAATTTTCATTTCAGATAAAGATTTATATATTATTGTAATTCATAAGTTTTTAATAATAAAATAACTATAATTTATATATATATATATATATATGTGTGTGTGTGTGTTTGTGTGTGAGATTTTTCAGTTTTTATTTTAAAGAAAAAATGTTGTTTACATCTCCAATTTTTTATCCATAAACTTTAAATTTTTTTTTTCTTTTTTCCCCTAAATTATTAAAAATATATGTTGCACTTTCTATCCTTCCATCTGCTTCCATCAAATTTTATCCTTTGTGTCCTAACCAAGTATATGTGACAATCTTCGTGGGACTCATATTGTTGGATTGTATGATCGATAGTCATCCAAGTTCATATTTTTCCTTCTCAGCACATGGTCTGATAGTAGGCTAATCAATTTTTGAAAGCAACATAAGCTTAACAAGCAATAAAAGTAGGACTTTTCCAATAGATTTTTTTTTTTTTTTTTTTTTAAATTTGACCGGAAGATTGCCTGTCTTATCTGCAAACTAAACTTTTTTTTTCAGCCCAGTGTGAATTGACTAAGCTTCATATCACACGGTACTACTCAATTTTTAGAATAGTCTTCAAGTTAAGTCAAGTCAAGCCAAGATAAATTCAGTTACAAGAGTTTAATTAGGCAATCACGCCTGTAATTAAGTTCTCCACATCAGCGGCAGCTCTAAAAATTTTGTTTAGGGGTTCATTAAAAAATTTTAATAAAAAGAAATCTTAAATATATCGAGTTATCGACAAATGATAATAATAATAATAATAATAATAATAATATGTGAAGTTTTATAATTTTATTTTACAAGTTTTCAAATTTTGTATGTTACATGATAGTTTATTACGAGTAACTATTGCCAATATGGATAGTTATGAGCCTATGACCATTTTATTTTGTTAAGTTTGTCTAACATTTTTTTTATACAGCTGTTATTATCTATTTGACTTTGTTTTTATAAAAATATTTTAGACTAAATGACTAATCTCAACTTATTAGCTCCGTATTAATTATTAACGCACACAATCACACTTATCACACATAAAATTATACACTACGTGTCTACTTAACCAATTAAATGGTTGAACAATTACTAATTTTACAATTTTTTTCTTGAATTTTACTTACTTTATAACAAAAGTTATTATAATACGATAACAATACTCACACATGTAAAAAAAAACCCTCTCTATTATAAAGTTATATTATATTTATATTGTATACACTAACAATCACATACATCACAATTTACATAAATAATATTATAACAAAAAGTAATGTATACAATTAATATTAGACACACTCATATACATATAATATAAATTTATAAAAAAGAATTACACTTACAATTTACAAACACGTACTCTTTACTCTTAGAGTCGAAAATATTTGTAATAAGAATGTGCAAGATTTAAATTAGGGTGTGTAAAAAAATATTTTTAAGAATAAATTAAACTATTAAACTAACAAAAAAAATATTTTACATTTATAATTTTTTTTTTTTTTTTTTTGAATACAGGGGGTTCATTTGAACCCCCTGATTAAGCTATAGCGCCACCCCTGCTCCACACCAACCCCTACAGACCATATCCAATCCCAAATCCTTTATAAACCACTACCCATCTCCTTATAATCATAACCTCAAACCACTCTAGCATATCTCTTTCTCACTTTCCAAAATGAGTCTCTTCAAAAACTTGTCCATTTCCTTCTACTTTTTTGTCACTCTTTGTATTGTCTTCGCTCATGCAGCCCGATTTGATATTACAAACAATTGTCCCTACGTAGTTTGGGCTGCAGCCATGCCTGGTGGTGGCAGGCAGCTCAACCCACAAGACTCTTGGCCCCTTGATGTCAACGCTGGCACAACCGGGGGCCGTGTTTGGGCAGTTGTTAGATCGGTGACTGTGGTGGACTTCTTCAATGCTAAACCTATGGTACACCCCCAAACACTCTTGCTGAATTCGGTTTAAACCAATTCCAAAACTTGGATTTCATTGACATCTCTCTTGTTGATGGGTTTAATGTTCCGATGGATTTCAGTCCAACCTTTAATAGGTGCACCGGAGGAATAAGATGTACAGCTGATATCAACGGGCAGTGCCCAGCTAAATTGAAAACTTCTAGCGGGCACTGTAACAACCCTTGCAAAGTTTTCAAAACCGATGAATATT